>LR753207.1:9208-23202 GCA_902729485.2 Mus minutoides | reverse complement strand
GATTTCTGAGTTCAAGGCCAGCCTGGTCTACAGAGTGAGTTCCAGGACAGCCAGGGCTACACAGAGAAACCCTGTCTCGAAAAACCAAAAAAAAAAAAAAAAAAAAAAAAAAAAAGTGACATCAATTGATGCCTAAGAGAACCTTGACATTCTCAGGGATGTGTTTTTATAGCAAAAAAAAAAAAAAAAAGTTTTAAAAATACACAAAGAGAATGTAGTGTCTGCAGAAGCCAGGTTATTTAGCACATAAGGAGTATTGGAATAAATGATTTGGGATGAGAGAAACATGATTAAGTTATTTGTGGGGGAGCATAGATTGATTGCCTGAGTTCACCGCTGGATAATCCTCTCCTTTCAGAATACGTATTGGATGATCTTTCTATAGCAGTACCTTCTTGCTAAGTCTCTGGCCTTCCCTAGCCTGCTGGCTTCAGAGGTATTCTCCTTTGTGTTTTCCAAGCCTCATCTTTCTTTGAGCTTAAAAAAAAAAAATGGCATTGGTATCCACTCAGGTACTCCTGGGCTGAATCCCAGATGGTTATCCCGAGTAGGCAGGGCAATTAAACTAAGAATTACACCTGGTAGGACAGTCCAGCTTGGTTCAATGTCTTGGGCATCTGTTCTTGGTTTTCCTTTTGCTCCTCTTTAAAAACAAAAGCTGATGGAGCTTGCCTTGTGGTGCTTACAATCTAAGTAACACGGGTCTGATTCTAAGGCAGAGGCTAATGGTAGCTAATAGCAGGAGTCTGCTTGCTTTTTGGTAAGGGCTATTGTGGTCTTTCATCAGCACGTGATCTCAGAGATCATTGTCTTGCAGAGTAGGATCACTGGATTGTGTACAGCTTGGGGGGGGGCGGAGGGGGGATGAGTGTCAGCAGGTCCGTGTTTGTCCAGCGGCACCTGCTGAAGTTCTGGAATGACATGCAATGCAGTATTTGTTCCATTGCATTTACACAGGGAGAGTGCCTTTGGAACAAAACCTCCAGCAGGTGCTTATAGAGTGTGTGTGTGTGTGTGTGTGTGTGTGTGTGTGTGTGTGTACTACTAGATGTTGAACCTCAGGTTTAAGAATGCTAGGTAAGCATTCTTTCACTGAACTTTTGAAACTGGGTTTCACTCTACATCGTAGCCAGGCCTTGATTTTGGGATCCTCCTGCCTCAGCCTCCCATGTACCTGAGATTATAGACATGCATCACTAGGCCTAACTTGATGCTTCATGAGAACTGTGCGGGTCTGGGTATCTTTGTCAGAGCTCACAGCCACATGTCCTACTGAGGCCCCAGCTGAGCCTCCATGAGGCTCTGTTGAGGTGGGTATGTAAACTTTGGGAGAGTATGAATCAGGCATTTCAGAATGGTGGAAGAGATGAGAGACGGGTATTAGTAGGAACTTTACTTTTCAAAGCTCTAGAATTCCGTCCCTTTCTTGTTTTCGGATTTTCCAATAAGTGGCTTGTTGACTAGAATTTGACTTTTTTGTTACGATATTGCTGAGTTGGACTTTAGGCATGAATGCTGCTTATATTTTTAGATACTCGGTAAATGTATTGAGTTTTCTATTCTTCTTTAGTCTGAGCTGATGCTGTGATGGAAGACTATAGCAGTGAATTGTTAAAAGTCCTCTCTGTGCTCCTGGTGGGTGCTTGCTGCGGCTGTGCGCCTGCCCGAGAGCTCTGGATTCAGGAGTGTAAGCCACGCACATGCAACCTTTGTATTTAATCTGCTCTCACTAGCTCAGAGTTTTGGTACTTCCAGCCTGCCCAGGTTTGTATCAGTATTCCCCTCCCACCCCCACCCCTCTTGTATTCCTGAGTTAACACTTCCCTTTTTTTCCAAAACTTTTTGGTTACTTTATTTATTTACATCTCAAATGTTATCCCTCTCCCCACTTTCCCCTCCACAAACCCCCTATCCTCTTCCCCCACCTCCTTGTCTCAATGAGGGTGCTTCCCCACCCAATTCCACCTTAGCACCCTAGCATTCCCCTATGCTGTGTCATCAAGCCTCCACAGGACCAAGGGCCTCTCCTCCCATTGATGCCAGATAAGGCCATCCTCTGCTACATATCCAGCTGGAGCCATGCCCCCCCCCCCACCTTGTGTACTCTGTGGTTGGTGGCTTAGTCCCTGGGAGCTCTGAGGGGGGGTCTGGTTGGTTGATATTGTTCTTCCTATGTGGTTGCAAACCCCTTCAGCTACTTCAGTCCTTCTAACTCTTTTCTAAGATCTGTATTTTACCTTTGCTGTCCTGTTTCCTTCTGGGCAGCCCTCCCATGGGGCCACTTTCTCTTTGCACCTACATTTACCCTCCCGTTCCTTCATGGCGTGGTCCTTCCTCTCCTGGGAATCCTAGAAGTCCTGCCTCTGTTTTACCTACCTAGCCTTTGGTCACTGGCTCTATATTGACCAGTCAAAACAACCCAACTGTTGGCAGGGACCAGAATTTCCCTATAGGCACATATTAAACCCCCCATAGAAGGCTAAGTAGAAGGCAGTGTTCAGAGAGCAGCAGCAGCCTGAGATACAGCCACTTCCTACTTCTGTCTGTGGGCCAGCTGAGCCCAGTGGCTCCAGTACAGTCCAACCCCAGTACTCCATCAGGCTGAGGGTCGGGCCTCAGAGCCTTTCCCTGGGACCCTTGAGTGAGCTTGCTTGAGGTGGTGAGGAGGTCCTGGTGCTGTTGGCAGCTCCACATAGCCAGCTTTCCAGCATGATTGAGGTTTTAAATGAGAACTTTGCAACACAAGGCCTCTGCTAGATCAAGTTTCTTTTTGATGTCTAATCCTTGCCTCTCTGAGATATCTTGGTATGAGTTGTTAACGTATCTGGGTTTCCAATCATGTTTTCCTTTTTGTATTGGCTTCAAAGAAGTGGAGTGGAATGTACTCTTTGACTGTAACTGTTGGGTGGGCCAAGGGTTTAAATATGTATTTTAATTTAATTTTTTTTAAAGCAACTCAGGGAGGTTTGTTTGGCTTGTGTATCCCAGATCCCAGTCCATCCAGGGAAGCCAGTGCAGGAACCTGGAGGCAGAAACTAAAGCCGAGGACCACTGCTTGCTGGCCTGCCCCAAATGGCTGGCTCTCTCTCTCTCTCTCTCTCTCTCTCTCTCTCACACACACACACACACACACACACACACACACACTCTCTCTCTCTCTCTCTTTGTCTTTTGCTCTCTGTCTTTCTCTGTTTTTTTTCTCTCTCTCTCTTTGTCTTTTGCTCTCTGTCTTTCTCTGTTTTTTCTCTCTCTCTTTCTCTCTCTCTCTCTGTCTCTCTCTCAGATTTACTTAGTTTTTTAGTTTTTTGTATGTGGATATTTTGCCTGCATGAATGTTTTGCCATGTATGCCTGGTACCTGTGGAAGCTGGACAAGGACATCAGACCCTTGGGACTGCAGCTGTAGACAGCTGTGAGCCACCATGTAGGTGCTGGGAATCAAAGCAGGTATTTTGGAAGAGTAGCCAGTGCTCTTAACATCCCCGTAGTCAGTCAGTCAGTCTGTCTGTCTGTCTCTCTCCCTTTTAACTTTTTAAAATCTGTTGTATTTTCCTAGTTTTATTTTGATAATCTTAGTGTTTCTGTGACCTTTAGCATATATAACTTTATGCCATTTCAAAAGTAGGTCAGGTCCATATTTTCAAATTATTTTTTGAGGGAGGCATGCCACCAAATAGGAACAGATCTGAGTGTTGGTGGTTAAAAAAACATTTGGAGCAAAAATTAGTATTTAAACTCCTTTTTATGTTATTCTCTGCCACATGGGGCCTACAGCTCATCTTTCTGGCTTCTCCATGTTTTGTTTTGGACTCTGGACAAGGGGCTGAGGTGCATATTTTAAATACCAAAACAGACCTGGCTTCTAGGTTCTCCCAGCATCACTCAGTCCCTACCTGGCATATCCCGGAACTTTCCAGTCCAGGGGCTGGGCTGGCCTTCCCTCCAAGAGGCTCCTCCCTATATAATCCAGATATTTTATTCTCTTTCTCTCTCTCTCTCTCTCTCTCTCTCTCTCTCTCTCTCTCTCTCTCTCCCTCCCTCCCTCCCTCTCTCTTTTCTCTTCTCTCTTTCTCTCCTTGGGGCAAGTGAGCTCACCCACCTGAGAACAGCTTCCCAATAAGCCTGCCTTTAATCTAATCTGGCTCATTTCACCAACAGCGAAGAAATAACTTCTCTCTCATGTGAGGAGATTGTTTTCCTGAGATGACATCTCTAACAGGGTGACCTTCAGTTCCGACCTGGGATTCCTGAGAGCCCCCACTCTTCCTATGACAGGTGTGAGGAGGTGTGCCTGGAGTCTCCAGTCACCCTTTTCAGGGTCACGGGAGGCCGGGGCCACAGACCATGTGCGGCACTAGCTGGTCTGATTAGAATGTGAGAGAGTAAGTAGATTTGGGATATGCTTACTAGGTGTCACTGCTCCCCTTCCAGACTGACTTTTAGAAGTAGCTTTTAATGTCTTTTTTTGGTGTCTCTTCTGCCTGGGCCCTGAGGCAGGTATTGTATTTTTAGGTACTTAATGATGGCAGCAGTAGCACCAATAATTGTGGATACTAGATTCATTGTAGGCACAATAAATTTTAGAGCACTAATATTGAAAATTCAGAGTGGATGATGCGTGCAGGAGAGGAACTGAGGCCATTCTCTATCATGTGTCCAACCGGAAGCCATTGGCCGCATGATGCCCAAGATAGCTATCAATGAGGCCCAATACAAAATACTAATCTTACTTAAAAACATCATGAGATTTAGACAGTTGTTATTGTTATATATTAGTGTGTGTGCACATGTGTGTTCCTGGAGGGAAGAGGACAACTGTTGAGTTGGGTCTGTCCTTTAACCTTTGACCTCAGGTAACCAGGCAGGGTAAATGCCCTCACCCCTGGAGCCATTTAATGGCCCACAATATAAGGGTGCATTGCAATTTTTGTGTGTGTGTGCCTCAATTGAGTAGTTCTCACGTATGACTTTTGTAAATGACAGTGTTGATTTATAACATCAAAAGTTTGCATGCATACGCCTACTTGGTCCGCACTGTGGGTACTGTGGGCTATGTGTGGAGAGCAGGGTCCCCTTCTGTAGGATGGATTCTTTGTATAAGGCATTGGAGAACCTCCTCACAGACATAAACTAACAAGGAAAGTACCTCCCATCCCTCAGGTCTTTGGTGTGGCCCCCAGAGACTGCTTGAGTTATTTCCAGAAGTTTTGGGGGAGGAGGTAGAGTATGTGAGCTGGCCTTGTTCATTGCTCCCCTTCCCTCCCCTTCCCAGCCCTCCCCTCTCCTCCCATACTCTTCCCTCCCCTCTTGTGGCTATTGCTTTCTGTAATTCAACTGATTGCTTTTCTTTCCAAATTGCTGGCTTAAGCTTTATCTTATCTAATTTTATCTCTCCCGGCCTTGTATATCTAGATCGTCATTAGGGCCTGTTCTCATTCTGTCCCTTCCACTTCTCCTGCATTCCCTCCAAGTCCCCGGGGGAACAGGGACATGGCTTGCACACCCTCTACCTGCTGTGGGGCTCGTCTCACCTCTGGAGCTCACTTTCCATAGCCTCACTCACCCTCACTGACACAGTGGGCTTTTTTAGGACCTGCTTCTCTGCCTCCTTCCCATCATGCTCGGCGCGCCTGCGTCCTTCTCACCTCCGTTCTTCTCACCTCCATTCTGTACCCGGGCGCCTGCCAGCTCTCCTCCCATCCCTCTCATCTCCATGTTCATTATCCTTCCACTCCGAGCATCTGTTCCTTCAAGCCACGAACTCCAGTTGGTATAATTAAATACATAATACGTTTATTTTAATATCAGCGTGTCTCTTCATACACATATTAGTAAGAGACTTGGCTGTCAGCACAGGGCCCAGCTATTTGCAAATATCTAGTTGTGCCAACTCCCTTCAGGACGTTTGTTTTTCTACTCATTAATGTTTTCTCTGTCTCTTTGCCTTTGGGCCTTGGCTCAAAGTGTCTCTCTGTTCTGCATGTGTCTCTCGGTGTCCTTGCTCCTTCTCTGACACAGATCACTCAAATACGTTGGCACTTTTCCCTCTGCGTGCCCTGCGTTTGGGCATGCTCATTTGAGTGTGTGTGTGGGGGAGTTGGGGGAGCTGAAAGAGCCTTCTGTCACGCTCACTTAGACAAGAGCCAGTGGTGACCTCTAGGGTCACACATCATTGTTGCTGCCCTTTCAACCTGCTGCTCTGACAAAGTGGCACTCATAGCCTGGCACATGCCACCTGAACTCTCTCACGAGGACATTGCCAATGCAAGCAGAGCCTCTCCTGGCCTATGGGTTCATTGACTTCTTAAAAGGCACTGGAAGGAAACCTTCCCATCTGCTGGGCATCCGGAGCAGAGCCGTGGGATGCAGAGGGTCCCGCGTTAGGACAGATTATGTGGTATTTGCCTGGCACTTCCGCTGAAAGGCAAATAAAATCTATTTTTGGATCCGAATTCTCGCTTCTTGACCTGCGGGTGAAAACTGGCCGACAGGCTCTACCTCCCGTGTAGAAGAGGCTCGCACGCAGGGCCATCAGCTACAGCTCTGCACTGATGGATCGTCTTAATGTTTTCTTCCTACTGGAGTTAGAACATGGTGTTTCTTTTGAGGTTGCAGAGAGCAAACAAGGATTCTCTTTTCGCCAGACAAGTGGGGTGTGAAGGAATGGCTTGAAATTCTCTTTTATTGGCCATAGAAGTCAGATGGAGGCAGGGCAGTTACATCGGAAGAACCCGACGTAGTCAGGGCCACACATACCTATTCCTTCTCTGGAAGAGAGAAACTATATTTTACCTTTTGAGACACAATCTCACTGTGTAGCTCAGAGCCTCATTCTGCATCTCAGCCTTGAACTTGTGGCAATTCTCCTGCCCCAGCCTCTCAAGGGATAGGATTACAGACCTGACTCATTATGCTCTGCAAAACTACATTTTAGAAGCAGATTCTCTTTACCCCTTCTTCAAAGGTTATCAAATAGCAGGGCTAGAGAGATGGCTCAGTGGTTAAGAGCACATACCGCATTTGCAGAGGACCCAAGTTGGGTTCCCAGCACCCATGTTTGGCAACTCACAACTGCCTATAATTCTAGTTCCAGGGGGATCTAATACCTTCTTCTGGACTCTGTGGGCACCTATGCCCCTATGCGCATACCCAACACCCAGAATATACACAAATAATTAAAAAGGAATAAAAATGAATTTTTAAAAAGATCAGCTAGGAGGCTTGTTTGTAGAGTCTTGAGTCTTAGCGCACACACAGGCTGGTCTGTATTCCTTGAGCCTGCCTCATTGGCACTCCAAGGGCAGTGAGCAGCCTGCCTAGGTAGGTGGCAGGGAGGACCAGGCGCGGTAGCATGCGGTCTGTGCTCCAGGAGCATTTGCAGCAGGTAAGCCCTTGGATAAGGCCTGCCCTGAAGGCCTCCGTGGGCCCTTGCCTCTTATTTGTTGGTGTTGCTTTTTGCTTTTGCTGGACCTAAGACGACACGTGCAGAGCAGGCTTCTGGAGCCTCCGGGCTTGTAACTCTTGTTTCCCTGGAAACTTTCGAGAGGACTCATGACTCGGAAAAAGGACAGAAAAGGTTTGGATTTCCCCCCCTTTTTTTCTTCCTTTATTTGCAAAAGATTTGAAGGCTTAAGTCATATACTTAATAATAGAGGGGGGGTTAAGAGTCAAAGATTTTTCTCTTTCTCTGGTCATTTTTTAGAGCCGAACTTGGCATGGCTTGAAGCAAATTCATGTCTTCCTGACTATTTTTTTTTTAATTGAGAAAGATTCTATCTCTAATGAAATAATTGCAAACAGTCCTGTTAACATGTGGTAGTGATTTTTCACAGAGGCTTGTTGAAATGCATGGGAGCTACCGGGTTAAGAGACTTAAGCACAGGGCCATCCATGAATCCTAGATGTTTATCTCCAGACCAGAAGGTCTAAAGGACATGAGACATGTGACACTTGGGAGATGTTAGTCCCCAGGCCAGCCCCAGCCTTATTCTGCTACAGCCTGGAAGCTAAGGATGGCGTTAGCATATTTTTAAACCTTTGAGGAAAAATCCAGAGAAGAATAATATGGTGACTTGTAAAAATGTCACATTTCCATGTCTCCAAGTTGTTTTCCTGGGACATAGCCCCGCTCCCTCATTTATATAGTGTGCACGGCTTCCGTCCTTCAAAAGTGGTGGAACCAAGTAGCTGTGTAAAATATTTACCATCTGGTCCTTTAAGATAGAGTTTGCCAATCCAGAGACTAGATGGTAAGGAAGTTTTGCCCTAATATGTATTTGTACATGATTACTTCTTAAACTTCAGCTTTTGATTTTGTGTCTTTTAAAATTCTTATTATTAATACATAAAGGAGAAATTCAAATATTACCTATTAATCTCATTACTCAGACCACATCCCCTCTAAGAGGTTTATAATAAAAATAAAAATGCCCACGATTAGTTTTCAAATAGCATAATAGAATACAGAGTGAAACTGTCCCTGGCCTTTCCCGCTGTTTCAGCTCCTCTGGACAAGCTCGCTACACTCATAAAGCACTGTCAGCCTTTTAACCAGCCTTCTATGTCAGGAAAAGGTACAGCGTAAGATACACAAGACACAGCGCGTAAAACGACCCCATGTGTCTAGCCTCAGCGTTGTTCAGTGTGTGTTGACCACCATGTGTCCATCCCAGAGCCTCAGTGTTGTTCAGCGTGTGTTGACCCCATGTGTCCATCCCCCAGCCTCAGCATGTGTTGAATCTTGAGAATCAATGCCCTCTACTTCCCATGTGTTGAAGTAGATCTTAATCATACTGTTTAATCTCTACTTGTCCCTAAAAGAGAATGCCCAGCATGCATTAGCATGTGCAGAGGATAGCGTGAGTCCTAGATGCAGGCTTGAACGCTGAGTGTTATTTATAGATTCTTTTAAAGGTTGGTTCCTTACACTGTTTGTTTAAATTAGGATCCAGATAAGGTCTCCAAGGTGATGTTGGGCCTGTGTTTTAAGTCTGTCTCAATCCACCCTTCCTCTCTAAGTCTCTTTCACTCTCTCTGCTAGCTCTTCAGAGAGACAAGGTAATTTGCTAGGTGGCCGTTTCACACCTAGGTGATTATTTAGTATATTTCTCTGGTTCCTGTGAGTTGGGGTTAGAGTTTCTACCACATAGTTTCCCTTTCTTCTTAGCTAGGCTCTTTTGTGTTTTTTTTTGTTGTCTTTTAATTGTGTGTGTGTGTGTGTGTGTGTGTGTGTGTGTGTGCGCGCGCGCGCGCGCGCGGTGTGCATGTACACTCCCTTGAGTGCAGGTGCCTGTGGAAGCCAGAGGTGTCAGATCCCCTGGAGCCTGAGTTACAAGAGATTGTGAGCCTGCTGGATTTGGGTGCTAGGAACCAAACTCAGGTCCTCTGGAAGAATAGCAGGAGGCCGTAACTGCTGTGACATCTCTCTGGCTCCTAAGTTATTTCATGGGTGGTCTCTGTTCTTCCAGTGGGACCTTCATGTAATATGGTTTTGCCTATTTGTGATGTTAGCACTTCACAGGGTGCAGTGCAGAGACCCTGATTCTGGCACTGACTTTTCTATTAATTGTTGGAAAATGTTTGCTTTTTCCCACCTATTTTCCAGTTTTGAATGTTTTGGGTCTGCATATTATTTGGCAATATGATTATTTTTATACCCGCTGTGACCAAAACACCTGCTGGAAAAAACTGAAGTGGGGAAAGATTCAGTGGGGCTCATGGATCCAGACGACTCCCGCCATCATCTTAATAGCCCGGAAGGAAGGCAGGGTAGAATGGCTTGATGTGTGGAAGACAATGGTTCTGAGATTTGAGGAAGACCTGAGAAGAAACTAGGACCAGGGGCTGGGCTATAATCATAGTGGTCCACGGCTAGTGACCCACTCTGAGCAGTCAGGCTCTGCCTCCTGAAGGTTCTTTAGCCTCCTGAAATAGTGTCATTAATTGGGCAACTAGTATCCAAAACACACCTCTGGGGTGTGTGTGTATATGCATGTGTGTGTGCATGCATGTGTGTGCATAGACACACGTGCATGTGTGTGTTGGGCTGTACATATCAGAAGTGACCACAACAAACAGATTCATTTTGCTTTTTTAAATTGTTAAGCGTTTTAGATCTAACTCTATTTAATGTGTTCCCTTGAGCCTTCTCGAGCTGATTCTCAGTTCTTTTGACATGAGTCGAGCCAGTCTAGTTTGGCAATTTCTTTGAATGTATAATTAGCAACCATTTAAATGGTACTTTTCATCTTCCGTTCCCATCAGTCCCCATCTCTATGGAGGATGATAAGGAAGAAGATGATAAAGAGCTTTGGTGTTGACAGGTGAGTTAGTATTTGTTACTTCCCAGACACGTATCGGTCAAGCTGTAGATTATACAAGCACCTATGTATATGTGGGCAGTACCCAGGAATGTGGCACTCAACAGCAAATGTGAATAATAATAATTAGTATCTTAATAATAGTTCACTCTTGCTGAGTGCTTGCTCTGTGCCAGGTCCATACATTTTACAGTTGTAAAAAGAACAAGAAAGCACTCGGGACAGAGGGATCACTGTTGCTTAGATCTTGCAACTGCTGTGGTAGAAGCAGTCTTCCCTTGCAGATGAGGACACTGACTTTCAGAGAGGTTGACACCTTGCTCAAGGTCACATGGTTTATAAGCATATTTAAACTCAGGTCTGCCTAACACCAGATCTGAACTTATTCTTGTCAAGAGAGAGGCACCATGAGATTTTAGTTTTCTACACATAGTGTAAATGAAAAGACAGGAAGAGCAAAGAAGAAAACAAAAACCACCCATAGTTCCCCCACATGTGTGTACGGTCTTCAGTGGTCCTTTCTAGCCTGCATTTTTATGCCTTTGATTTCAATTTGTACACAGCCAGCCTCTGTCAGGTCATCCGTGAAGGCTGTTGCAAATTAATTAAAGGGGCTTGGAGCTGAAGACATGCACGTCACAATGGGGACATTTTATGAACGGGCAGATGGGGCAGCATGTAAGCCTGACAGGTTGATACCGTGTCTATCTCAGGGAAGCTTGTCCAGTCACAGTGTCCGCTAGTTCTTTCCCCGTAGCCGTTGAAAGGTTGAACAACTAAAATCACCAATGAAGAGACCAATTTTGCTGCATGTCCAGTTTTAGAGTTTACATGATTCAGTGCAAAAAGTGCAAGGTCTGAAGACAGATGGGCCTTGGGCTGTCTCTCATCTGGCTGAAAACTTGCAAATGTGGCAGAGAAAGTTCTACAGAATGTACCAGGTCATGAGAGGCTCAGTTCTGAGAGTTTCTACACAAGGGGAAAAAAATCCGGTCAGATCCAGCAAACCACTGGGCTTTTGCTTATTAGCCAGTGGTATCGCCTGCATGTTGGGTTTGCTTCTGAGAGCAAGGCTAAAGCTCCCTCTCTAAGGTAACATGAGGAGATGAGCTGAGTTTCTATTCTAGGTGTCTCTCTCGTGTGAGTGACACAGTAAGGTGCAGACCCCGTAGCTCTGACAGGTGGCATCCGGCTTAGACGCACAGGTGTTGGTTTTTAGACTTGGGTTCTGTTCTCAGCAGTGTCACTTGCTCACACTGAGCCCTGACTACTTAACCAGTCCCTCCTCTGTGGAATGGAAGGCCACAGCAACACCTCCCTCATAGGCTCACAGAGGGTAGGAGACTGAAAAGAGACAGGATGTATGAAGCATTTAGCACTGTACTTGGTTCAGAGCAGTGGTTCTTAACCTCTGGGTTCCAACCCCTTTGGGGGGGGGCGGTGTCATATGACCCTTTGACAGGGGTTGCATATCAGACATCCTTCATATCAGATATTCACATTATGATTCATAACAGTAGCAAAATAATCTTTTGGTTGGGGTCACCACAACATGAGGGGTCTCAGCATTAGAAAGGTTGAGAGTCACTGGCGCAGAGGAAGGCCTCTGGGGGAAAGCTAACGGCTTAGAGTTCTGAAGGGAAGTGGGGAGAGGGGATGTTAAGGCTGTAGAACTGTGGGTTCTCTTTGTTTTCGTATCAAAGAAACTATGCTATGGGGCTTTAGGCTAGTGGCTTTAATGGGAGGGGTCTCGGTTTCTTCAGCTGGCAGGAGAGCATGGTTCTAAATGATCATTTAGGCTACATCTGTGACTGCAGTCTATGATAGTGCAGTTTCGAAGACGTCTTATTGAACTCAGGCTTCACAGGGTGTCCCTTTTGGTCTCCTGTTGCATCAACAGGGTCCTTCATGCCATTTTCTCAGAAGCCTCAGCAGTGTGGCTCCTGCTTTCCTAAGACCTCAGAGCAGGTGAAGGCCAGAGTTTCCGCAGAGCAAACATGGATGATCCAGACTTGCTTTGCTTAAGAAACTGACCCCAAAGGAGGTTCTCAAAGGAGCTAGAGAGAGGTTCTAAGAAAGGAGGGTTTCGAGAGCGGTGACTCCCAGGGGTGGATTTTGATTAAGATGGTCTCATCAGGATAGTAATTGAGGGCTTTCTGGTGGCTGAATAGGCTATGATGCCCTTTTTAAGTTACACGTATTGCAAACTTTATATGCCCCAACGCCAGGGCCAAGAAGTGGGAGTGGGTGGGTAGGGGAGCAGGGCAGGGGGAGGGTAGAGGGAACTTTTGGGATAGCATTTGAAATGTAAATTAAGAAAATATCTAATAAAAAAACTTAAGTAACTTGGTATTCTAGAAAAATGATTCACGAAGACATCTCAATTGTTTTTTAACTTAAAAATTTTGTTTGATACAATTAGCCAGACCTGAGTCCTGTCTTCATCCGAAAGCATCTGAACTCAGAGCAGAGGATGCATGGGTTGGGGAGGGGAGGAAGTGCTCAGCCTCCAATGAGTTCTCTGATGGGATGGGACGCTTTGGGTACTCTCTGTGGGTTGTCATTTCCCACGTTAAACACACTTCTTATAAACAATTGCAGAAGCAGCCTATGGGCCTGGGAGAACCAGGCGAGGTGTGAGTCAGAGTTGACGGCAGCAAGGCCGTGGGAAGGTGCAGCGTGCATCTCATGGTGTGCATGGTGGGGAAGGAGACTCTCCCTGAGAGCACAATGTGATGCTGAGGTCACAGACATGTTGCTGGACATCTTTGGCTAGGCTCTCAAGCCCTGGGTTTCACGGAAGTTGCTTTCTGGCTATATGAGCGATGTGGCTGTGTCAGTGGCCATAGTACCTGAGCTTGTAATTTAGGTATTATCACTGCTCAAACATAAAGGCCAGGAGTAGGCAGATCTGTGCTGCTTAGGGAGAAGTAGGCCCCAGAGACTGGGAGCTGGAGTCTGGCCGAGTTCAAGAGCCCAAAGAGCAGTGCTAGGACCTTTGGGGTTGGGCTCTCTGAATCCCACTGTGGCCATGCTTTTATGAATTAGCATACACAAGTACAACAGCTATTCAAATAGAAATATTTTACAAACAAATGATGGCATTTTTCATATGTGAAAGGCTCAGGAAAGTGAACCTTGGAAAGGTGTGGCTCATAAATTACATTATTACATGCCTAATATACTCTCATATACACACTTCACAATAACCAGAAGAGCTTTTGTTTCTTGTGTATGTGTGTGTGTGTGTGTGTGCATAGACACATGCAAATGTGTCCATGCATGTGCACATGTGTGCAGGTGTGCTCTCCCATGCACATGTGTGTCAAGGCCAGAGGTGGACATCTGGATGTCTTCATCAAATGCTTCTCCACTTTATTACTTTTAGGCAGAGTCTCTCCCTGAACTTGGAGCTGTTTTGGATCAACTGGGTGTCCAGCTCGCCCCTGGGATTTCTATTGCCCCAGACCTGTTATTCCTTTGATCCTGTCTATAATTAGTTATGAGGAAACACCAAGATTTTTATACCTTCCAACTTTCCAAATTAGGAAATGTAAAACCTCCCAAGCTAAGTGACTTCTCAAGGACTCCTTCCTGACTAACGATCAGAGTAGAGTACAACTGGGCATCTGTACCCCATGCTCCTCCCTCCCTCCCTCCCTCCCTCCCTCCCTCC
>LR753821.1:112448-131444 GCA_902729485.2 Mus minutoides | reverse complement strand
GACTCCCAAGGTAGGAGCTAGAGAAAGTACCCAAGGAGCAGAAGGGGTCTTCAACCCTCTAGGTGGAAGAATAACATGAACTAACTAGTTCCCCCTGCGCTCATGTCTCTAGCTGCATATATGGAAGAAGATGGCCTAGTTGGCCATCATTGGGAGGAGAGGCCCCTTGGTTATACAGACTCTATATGCCCCAGAACAGAGGAATGCCAGGGCCATTATGTGGGAGGGGGTGGGTAGGGGAGCAGGGCGGGGATGCGGGAGGGTAAGGGAAAATTTCTGGATAACATGTGAAATGTAAATGAAGAAAATATCTAATAAAGAGAGAAAAAAAAAAGAAAATATCTAATTTAAAAAAAAGAATAAAAGAATAAAAAACTGTTAATACACAGCTCATCTTTAAGAGTAAGCAATCTAAATTAGGTCAGAACACAATGATACATTCAGGTGTGCCATCCTGCATTCCACATAGCCTATCAACTAATTAAAGCATCCCAAAAAAAGTTTCTCTTTGTATATAAACTTCAGAGTTTCATGTAGGTCCTTGCTACCCCTTGAACTTGACATATTTGCTTTGGAGTTTAGTATCACTCCTTTTTACTTACTCTTAAAGAAATGAGTACTTTTAAAATAGTTGACTTTTAAATAGCTGTTAACATTAAGCATAATCTAACAAAGAAACATATTTAAAATATTGAAGATTAATTTTAGTAGGCTTCCTTATGAATTCTCAAAGTGATTTCCATACTATAAAGTTGATTAGGCTTTTAATATTTATGCTAATGAGAAAAGTCATAAATTATTTACTATTGTTAATTTGTGAACTAAAAAACTCAATAAATGCAATGTTGTCTCATAGAGTTTAAATATAACAGGTATCTATTTATGTGGGTATTGGCCACAAAAGTAGTTTCATATTTTACATCAATCTAAATTATAACATTAAGAGCACTGCCCAGTTATTTGTAACTTTGAAGAGGAAAACACAACTATTAAATACACATTGGGTGAAGCATAATTAAAGGTCAGGACTCCCCCAAAGGATTCATAATAGAAACTAACTTGTTCCCTGCTAAGTTTTTATCAGGTTCCTACAAGCTTAATTAAGAATGTGAATGACTAAAAGGGGAAAGAAATAACACAGTGGCAATAACCCAAACTGGTCAGAGGAAGATACCTAGGAATGGTTCCAATCATGATTTGACTATACAAAGAGGGTTCCACCAAGGCAAAGCCATTGAATCCTCTGAAGGTAGCATTCTAACTAAAGACAAAAGCTGTAACAACCATCACCCCACAATCCAATTTGTTCTTTTTTGATAGACTTTTTTAAATCGTCTTTTAAAATATAAGCTACTCAGTAAGGCTACACATTCAATTTTCCTCAGCAAACTAAAAAACTCACATAAAATACTCTGAGGAGAAAATGATACAGTGAAGGGGCCTAGTTTTGCTAGGGGAATTGAGTCTCTCCTCCCTGCTTGGCTAGGTTACCAATGGGGACACTGTCCTCCCTGAATGGCCAGGTTTTCCAAGGTAACCAGTCCTCTCTGGAATACAACAGGTTTGGTACATGCCACTAGCACACCCTAAGCAGAGCAGATGCTGAGAATTATCAATAATGCATATTAAACATGTGCACAATGCTGAACATGTCTGCTGAGCTTATTCTGCCTCAGTTTCTCTAATTTTAAGATAAATATTTTTCTTTCTTTGCTTTTTCATCAACTCAAAGAGAGCAAACTGCAATATAACTTTTTGGACAAATGAATCTTCCTTTGATTTTAGTTGAAGCAGATGTGGCCACATGCTAGATACTCAGCAAAAATGAAGATTTTATTAATGAAAAGTTTGGAATCAAAAAGGAGTAAAGAAGTTTTTGAGTGACCGCTATGTGCCAAGTACTTTCCCTAAGCAGTTTCCAATCAGGCATGTCTAACCAATTACACGTGTGCCCACATGTGTCCCAGAATAGATATAAATGGGACCCAAGTTATTTGTAGATGGCAATGGCATACAGATGTGTCATAAGATATGCCATATGGCATGTCAGTGACGCCTTTGACCTCAAGAACAATCACCTGAGGGGCCTGAGTTTCTGTTTTACAAATGAGAGCAAGAAGAATCAGACATTCTGTATATTCCCAGGCCAGAATATATTATAAAGGCCCTTCCCAGATGGGAAATGGAGTGTCAATGCTTGTATTCAGTTGAAAGGGGCTTTTACTTCAGTTTGTTTCCAAGCTAACAAGAAAATTATGTATTCTGTAAGAATTATATTTTGAGTATTGATGATTTGAATATATTTCTCTTAGGTCCCAGCTCTTCACAAAGTCTCACAGAATGTCCCACAACTCCAAAGCCAGGCAAGTGGTCCACAGATGTGAAATCTTGGTACCTGATCATAGGTCATCACAAGTGGAATATCTGCCTATATCATGCAGCTAAAAGAAGTGAAGAAAGACAAGCTAGTGGCTCAGATGTCTGATAAAGGAGCAGGACTAATAGCACCAGGCATTTAGAATTCAAACATTGGTTTTTGTGTGCTATAAGAACATGTGCAAATTTCTTCACACTTGCATTTCTTTGGTTCTTCATCTACATTGTCATATGGGCAGTAATAATTATTGTCAGGAATGAAGAAGTAAACATGTAATATTCTCCAGAGTTCCAAGCCCACAGGAAATGATCATGCCTGCTTTGACCTCAGCCATCATTGTTATCATTTCTATCTCCAGTCTAGAGTCAAGGATATTCTGATACTGTCATCTGTCTATATAGAAAGTGATTTGGGGGGGGTAGGGGGTTTGAGACAGGGTTTCTATGTGTAGCCCTGGCTGTCCTGGAACTCACTCTGTAGACCAGGCTGACCTCTAACTCAGAAATCTACCTGCTTCTGCCTCCCAAGTGCTGGGATTAAAGGTGTGCACCACCACTGCCTGGCTTTAGAAAGTGAAATTTATGTCTGCTGTTTGTCGGGCTTTTCATCTGGGGTCAAATATTTTAAAAACAGCAAGTGATGCCACTTGGCAACAGTATTTTGAAGAGTATCAATTGAATTCATATATTGCTAAACATTTTCTCGTTACTCAAAGATAGATGCTCATGTAGCTAGCACCATAGTAATGGATTACCCAGTTACTTTCTCTGCCAGAATATCTTTTTATCCCAAACCGCCCTAAGGAGACTGGATAATTAAATCTAATTCTATTGCTAAACACAAATATTCATTGAGAGAAGTTAGGTGATGATGTAGCAGGATTGAACTTCAATATTCACATCTTGGTTCTCTTTGGTTTTTAGAATTTGAACACCTTGCTTGGACCCTTCTGTTTCTCAGTAAAGGGAGAAGTTATTGAGTTACAGCAACACAGACATCAGAGGCACTTTTGATATTTGAGTTTTTATTAGAGAAAAGAGAACATGTTTTCTGCCATGAGGACCCTGATGCCATTAGCTGCTCTTAACCAGTTTCCACTATTGTGACCTATTCTTCTGCCCCTTTGAATTGCAGTTCTAACTAATTTTTATTTCTCTGTTCCTATTCTGTATCTAGCATTCTTTGTTAGGGCAATTATTAAATAAATAAATAAATAAATAAATAAATAAATAGATTATAATCTTTCCCTGTTAACTCCTTCTTGGCCTTCTAGTTTTCTCATCTCTGTCTGAGATGCTGGGATATAATAAATGCAAGCATATACATGCAGTAGTGCACACATCCAAATGCTCACATAGATATGTGCATCTACATACAGTTCATAAAGTTTTTCAACACAATTCTAGAGCTGGCTTCTAATTCAAAGAATTTTGGCCCTAGATACCAGGAAACACATATAGTACAAGTAATAAAGGAGCTTGTATTAATTCAGGAATGTTCTGTCTTACACAGTGATATAGCTTCGCCCATTTATCAGATTAAGCAGGATATATATTCTCTATTTCTGATGCTTTCTGGAAAACCTGAAGGAAGAAGCCAATCAAACTGAATATTTTGCAATAACAGTGAAGTAGCAATTACTCACTTTATTAATATAGCATCATAATAAGAGTGACATGCATCATAAGGCTTTTACCTAGAAATGTATATTACAATGTCTGACTTTTCAATACATGCTCAGAACTAGAGTTACAGATGTAAGAAACCCAGCCCCATTTTAACATGAATGCTAGGGATCCAAACTTATGTCCCTTTACTTCTGAGGCTGGCAGTCTACTCACTGAACTATCTCTCCACCCTCTGTATCTGCTTACCTTAGTATCCATTTAAAGTCTACAAGGTGAATAGAAGTTTTATGACACAGACACATGATGTGACTTTGACAGAGGGAGGGATAGATGAAGCATGGAATACTTTTAGGGTTATGAAACTACTCTGTATGATACTGTAATGATGGTAATGGTGCATATGTCATTATGCCAGTCCAAATGCATAAAACACACAACACCTAGAATGAACCCATTTCTGGCTAGTGTTTTGTCAACTTGACCAAGCTAAAGTCATGTAGGAAGAAGGAAACTGAACAGAGAAAATATTCCCACCAGTGTGTCTTGTGGGGCATTTTCTGAGGTCACGATTGAGATGAAAGGGCCCAGATCACTGTGGATGGTACTACCCATTCCATGGGTGGTACACAGTCCTGATCTGTGTAGAAAAGCAGACTTACAAGCCATTAAACAGCATTCCTCCATTGTGTCTGTCTTAATTCCTGGCTTGAGCTCCTGCCATGACTTCTCTAAGTGATAGACTGTACCTGCGGGGTAAATAAATTCTTTCTTCCTCATTTGTTATTGGTCATGGTGTTTATCAAAGCAACAGAAACTAACTAAAACAAACCCTAATATTTGACATGAAGCTTAAATACGGATTGACCAGTGTAGTGAATGCATCTATCTGATAAGTATGTCAATGTGAAAAGGCTGGAGTTTAGAATAGGAAAACATGAAGAGCATGTCCTTTATGTTACAGCTTTTTCTGAGAACATATCTGCTCTGAAATACAAATATGTATTTCTTCTGCTGCTTCTTTTGCTTTCTTATTATTCTTGTTTTTGTTCACCCATTACTCTACTTTTTTTGAGACAGGGTCCAAAAAAACCAGACAGTTATTCTGGCTGTCCCAGGACTTACTATGTAGACCAGGCTGGCTTTTAACTCACAGAGACTTTATTATTTATTTATTTATTTATTTAATTTATTTATTTTTTGAGACAAGACTAGGCTGGCCTAGAACTCACTCTGTAGATGAAGACTTGAAAACTGAACAAATGAGGCAAAGATGCCAAGAAAAGCAATGTAGTATGTAAACAGGTACATAAAGGGTTTTCCTAAAAGGATCTTTGTGTTTCTGCCTTGTGCCTTTCTGTGTTCCAGATTATTCCTGATGTAAGAAAAGTTTTCCCTAACTCTTCAGTGACTGTCCCTTCTGCTATATATTATCACTAATTATAAGATATCTGAGAAATCTATGCTAGGGGATAACAGTTGGAAAGAAAGGAAGTAGATGCTTCCCTGTTTCACTGTCTTCCCGGGCCACATGAGAAGCCCTACGATTATAAAGGTTTCACTGTGAGACAAGTAATTGACTGTCTTTGCCATCATATGTTGAAGGTGAAAGAAACTAGCTTTTTCAGCCACCCAGCCAGAAACAAGCTGCAATTTATGATCAGGGAACTGATGTCAACATCCTTTTGTCTATCCATCAAATTCCCCTAGAATACTCTATATTACCCTCAGCTGAACTCACCTATACCTACCTAAATCTAAGACTCTAGGATGACAGCTCTGAATGTTTGCATTTCTACATAATTGACAGCTCTAAAATTTATCATATCATCTTATCTGGACTATCTTAACTATTCCTAATCTCCCTGTAAAAAAATAAATAAATAAAGATGCCCAGTCACTCTAAAAGAAGCCCTGAAGCCCAGGCTTCTCTTATTCCTTCAGGCCATTGCTTTTTATTTGTTCATCAAATTCTGTCACCTTTTTATCCACATACCTGCTTTAATTAGCTCTTTCTTCTGTCCCAATTTCTGTCTTATCCCAATCTCTCACTTGCAGAATGCAATAACTCTCTCTTTTTCTCCAATCTCTGACTTTATTCCATGTCAGTCTTTCTAAAATAAATACATAATAAAATAAACAAATAAATAAATAAAGCAAACTTCGTCACTTTCTTAAAATGCTTCCATGTATACATTACTTCTAAAATAAAATCCCCAACTTTTAAAATGTTCTGAATGATCACGAACTTTCCTTTCATCCTCATATGCCATCACTTCCCTTCTCTCACCTTTAAGATGTCCATTCTGAGTCTCTTGTTATTGATTATAAGATATCTTAATATGCCTCCATTCTTCAGTGTTCTCTGAAAAAACATCCCCACTGCCCTGGCTCTGCCAAACTGTTCTTTGGCATCCTTCAGGGTTCAGATCACTTATCTATTTGTTCTGTGGTACCCAACAGAAGATAACGCCCTGGTGATAGAACAGCTCCAGTATTGGTGTTTTATAACCTGTAGGAGCTTCTGAATTTCCATGTCTATAAAAGCTATGGTTAGGTAGAAAGGAAAAGCCAAGCCAAATCTCTGTCTTGTAGATCATCAAAGACCCATTAAGTAGGGCTTATGTGCATACAGCTACCCTTGCAGAGGAATTACTGGCAGTAATCCAGGAGCCATCTCTGTAAGGGTTTTCTTGCTGTTGCAGATGGGAGCCCTGAGATTCACAAAAGAGAAATCTCACTGCACCTGGGCAAGCTGTCACCTCTCCAGCACTTACAAAGGGGGATGCCTTGCTGATCCTCTGGCTGAGGTCCTGAGAGAAGGTTTGTTCCAACTCTGACAGCACATGAAGCCAGGGAACAATAAACTCAGGTATCTAGAAAGATAAATCTAATCTATGAACAATCCTTACCTCAAAGTCACTGAGGTTTGATAGTCTGAATGTCCCCCTTGCACACTTACTACATTTTTCACTCTGAAGAAATTCACCAGTCTTTTGTCCTCCACAGATACAGATCTTCTAAGATGATAATGCTCCTTAGAATATGTTGCTTTGTTAAAAGACATAATTGATTCTTTTACACAATTGATTCTTTATTATGTGTGCATGGAGAGAAAGAAAACCTTTTAGATTGGGCATCTCCTATTTATTTTGAAGCCAATAGTTAAGTGTGTTTGCTTTCCTACATAAAATTGTCACTACCATGACACACCAGCTATGTTTGTTAAATCTCATGTCTGGCTGTAGTTTTACTGCCTCCAAATCATAGATATGACTAAAATCTATGAACCTGTTTAATGACATAACTTCCCAGGAGACAAAGACATTTCAGTCAGTACTACCACACAATATTCTCCTCAGGTTCTCATTTTAATTAGAACTATATTTTAATTCTTCAAATTCCATGTACTGTGCGAATTTTCTATGACTCAGTAACAAATTTAGCAAAACCTGTAAACTCTTCCTTCAGTTTGAGTAAATGAATTTGAACCTATAAAAATTTCATAAATGGAGGAAATATTTTTTCAGAATTCTTATTTTTCTCAAATACCAAGGCTTCTAATTCACAAAAGCAAATCAGTACAAGAAAAGCATCAGATAGAACATATAACAAGACCCATGCATTTCTGCAATTTAGCATTTAAAAAGAACTACAGTGGATAACATGAAGTGAATCCCCATTTATTCACATCTGTAATATTACTACCTGTTACAAGACTAGTAAGCTCATGTACAATCCATAAACTCAAACTGTCAAGAATCTATCTCAGATGTAAAGGAGGTATTCACACAGGCATTTCAGAACAGGGTCTTACAAGGCCTTGTTCAAACTCATCGGGTGTTATTTTCCACTGTGTTTCAGTAGCAATAACAGTAAAAAAAAGAATATAGATATATGCAGGATTTTTAAGATAAGTAGGTAGATTTTAACATAAGTGGGTTAACATTGTAACATAAGTAGGTAGATGATTGCCACACACACACACACACACACACACACACACACACACACATACACACACACCCCGCAAAAAATTGCAGCTTAAATAAAACTGAATAGTGTGCCAATAAGAAGTCTATTTATGCTGCTTTTAATTAAAACTAAGACCTGAAAAACAAACATTCTTTTATGTATTTTGGAATAGAGCACATATGTAGTCATTATATTAAAGGAGTTTGGGTCTGCATTTACCAATATCTTTCCACTTGCAACATGGCAGTCTAAAAAATACTTCATTAAGCTTCACTGATTCAGTGAAAACTCCCTCATCATTATCCTCTTTATATTTTTGCTGGTATTATTTTTTTATAATTTTTTATTAGATATTTTCTTTATGTACATTTCAAATACTATCCCAAAAGTATCCTATACCCTCCCCCCAGCCTACTCCCCTACCCATCCACTCCCACTTCTTGGCCCTGGCATTCTCCTGTACTGGGGCATATAAATTTTGCAAGACCAAAGGGCCCCTCTTCCCAATGATGGCCAACTACGCAATCTTCTGCTATATATGCAGCTAGAGACACGAGCTCCGGGGGTACTGGTTAGTTCATATTGTTGTTCCACCTATAGGGTTGCAGACCCCTTCAGCATCTGGGGTACTTTCTCTAGCTTCTACATTAGGGGCCTGTGTTCCATCCTATAGATGAATGTGAGCATCCACTTCTGTGTTTGCCAGGCACTGGCATAGCCTCATATGAGACAGCTATATCAGGTTCCTTTCAGCAAAATCTTGCTGGCATATGCAATAGTGTCTAAGTTTGGTGGCTGATTATGGGATGGATCCTCAGGTGGGGTAGTCTCTGGATGGTCCATCCTTTCGTCTTAGTTCCAAACTTTGTCTCTAAAACTCCTTCCATGGGTGTTTTGTTCCCTATTCTAAGGAGGAATGAAGTAACCACACTTTGCTCTTCATTCTTCATGATTTATTGTGTTTTACAAATTGTTTCTTGGGTATTCTAAATTTCTGGGCTAATATCCATTCATCAGTGAGTGCATATCAAGAGACTTGTTTTGTGATTGGGTTACCTCATTAAGGATGATATCCTCCAGACACATCCATTTGCCCAAGAATTTCATAAAGTCATTGTCTTTAATATCTATGTAGTACTGCATTGACGTAAATGTACCACATATTCTGTAATTATTCCTCTGTTGAGGGATATCTGGGGTCTTCCCAGCTTCTGGCTATTATAAATAAGGCTGCTATGAACATAGTGGAGCATGTGTCCCTAAACCAGGTGGAGCATCTTCTAGGTATATGCCCAGTAGAGGTATTGCTAGATCTAGCTGTAGAACGATGTCCAGTTTTCTTAGGAACTTCCAGACAGGTTTCCAGAGTGGTTCTACCAACTTGGAATCCCAGGAGCAAAGGAGGAGTGTTCCTCTTTCTCAACATCCTTGCCAACATCTACTGTCACCTGAATTTTTACTCCTAGCCATTCTGACAGGTGTGAGGTGGAATCTCAGGGTTCTTTTGATTTGCATTTCCCTGATGATTAAGGATGTTGAACATTTTTTCAAATGCTTCTCAGCCCTTCCCTATTCCTTAGTTGAGAATTCTTTGTTTAGCTCGGTACACCATTTTTAATGGGGTTACTTGATTTTCTGGAGTCCAGTTTCTTGAGCTCTTTGTATATATTGGATATTAGTCCCCTATCAGATTTAGGATTGGTAAAAATTCTTTCCCAATCTATTGGTGGCCTTTTGTCTTATTGACAGTATACTTTGCCTTAAAGAATCTTTGCAATTTCATGATGTCCCATTTGTCAATTCTTGATCTTACAGCACAAGCCATTGCTGTTCTGTTTAGGAATTTTTCCCCAGTACCCATATCTTCAAGGCTTTCCCCCACAAATTCAAAGACAAAAACCCACATGATCATCTCATTAGATGCTGAGAAAGCATTTGACAAAATTCAATACCAATTAATGATAAAAGTTATGGAAAGATCAGGAATTCAAGGCCCATACCTAAACATAATAAAAGCAATATACAGCAAACCAGTAGCCAACATCAAACTAAAGGGAGAGAAACTCCAAGCAATCCCACTAAAATCAGGGACTAGACAAGGCTGCCCACTTTCTCCCTACCTATTCAATATAGTACTTGAAGTCCTAGCCAGAGCAATTCAACAACAAAAGGAGATCAAGGGGATACAAATTGGAAAGGAAGAAGTCAAAATATCAGTATTTGCAGATGATATGGTAGTATATATAAGTGACCCTAAAAATTCCACCAGAGAACTCCTAAACCTGATAAACAGCTTCAGTGCAGTAGCTGGATACAAAATTAACTCAAACAAATTAATGGCCTTTCTCTACACAAAGGATAAAAGGGCTATGAAAGAAATTAGAGAAACAACACCCTTCACAATAGTCACAAATAATATAAAATACCTTGATGTGACTCAAACTATGGAAGTGAAAGAACTGTATGAGAAGAACTTCAAGTCTCTGAAGAAAGAAATTGAAGAAGATCTCAGAAGATGGAAAGATCTCCCATGCTCATGGATTGGAAGGGTTAATATAGTCAAAATGGCTATCCTGCTGAAAGCCATCTACAGATTCAATGCAATCCCTATCAAAATTCCAACTCAATTCTTCACTGAGTTAGAAAGGGCAATTTGCAAATTCATCTGGAATAATAAAAAACGTAGGATAGCAAAAACTATTCTCAACAATAAAAGAAACTCTGGTGGGATCACCATCCCTGACCCCAAGCTGTACTACAGAGCAATTGTGGGAAAAAAAAAAAACTGTATGGTACTGGTACAGTGACAGACATGTAGATCAATGGAATCAAAGAATTGAATACCAGAAATGAACCCACACACTTATGGTCACTTGATCTTTGACAAGGGAGCTAAAACCATCCAGTGGAAAAAAGACAGCATTTTCAACAAATGGTGCTGGCACAACTGGCAGTTATCATGTAGAAGAATGCAAATTGATCCAATCTTATCTCTTAGTACAAAGCTCAAGTCTAAGTGTATCAAAGAACTCCACATAAAACCAGAGACACTGTGATTATTTTTCAAAGGAATGAAACCAAATCATTATTTTTTAGTAAAAAGCTAAGTGCACTAATTTGCAAATCTTACTGGTATCTCTTTCAGAGAATCACAAGTAGCATAAATAGCATATGATGAGAATTGTCATAGTAACACCTGCACAGCCTCACTTG
This sequence comes from Mus minutoides, assembly GCA_902729485.2. Taxonomy (NCBI): domain Eukaryota; kingdom Metazoa; phylum Chordata; class Mammalia; order Rodentia; family Muridae; genus Mus; species Mus minutoides. The sequence goes on along the minus strand of LR753821.1, from coordinate 120,254 downwards.
GCACTGTCTCATTCAGAGATAAAGTTGATAATATTATATTATATAATAGCTAAAATATTATTGCTTGACTTTTGATCAATGAAAATTTAAACCTACTTATTTCTCTCAATTTGATCCATTAAAGTCAACCCAATTACAATCAGGTCAGCTCACATTTTGCTAGCTAAGTCAAACAGTAAAGGAAAATTAAATAGAAATCTAGATATCTATTCTGTTGTTGCATTTTTCATTTTCTTCTCGTTTGAAGGGAGAAACTCTTTTAAGACAAATGAAGGCTAGTATTTTCACTCAGGGCTCCCCCCCCCCATTGGACCTAGTCTTGTCAGCTCTTCATATATACAACATATTTCAGTACCAGTAGATTGCTAACTAGAGACCTAAACTCCTCTTGGAGAAAAAGCTTACCTCTTCCATAAGTTACCTTATCCTTCTACTTTCTCCATGGGTCAGCTGCAGCATGTGCTCTTGGCAAATCAGAGACACTGCTTCCAGAAAAGCCCTACCTCCTTGCTCTTTCCTATTTGAATCAACACATTTCTTACTTCATGGCATTGGCCCCAGTTACATTTGTTCACACCTGTGTGAATACATATGTGTATACATGTGCATATATGAGTGCCAATGCAAACAATGCATAAATGTGTGGGGACTGAAAGTCGATGTTAGGTGTCATCATGTATTGCTCTCTGACTTTCTTGTGTATGTATAACCTGTGAATACACGCGTTTATTTGTTAGCATATGTGTACTCTAATGGGAGGGGTATCTGCATATGAATGGACACATGTGCATGTAGAGGCCTGAAGTCAAGACCTGGTATATTCTTCAGTCACTCTCCACTTTATTTACAGAAGCAAGGTCTTTGACTGAGCTATTGGTTATTCTAGCTAGTGTAGCAAGCCAGGTTGAACCTGGCATCCCCTGTCTTTTCCTCTGGAAGTCTGGGATTGCAATGTGCCATGATACCTGCTCAACCTTTACATGAACATCTATGAATCTGAACTCCTATCCCCATGCCTGAATATCAAGTACTTCACCTACTGAGCAGATCTTCAGCCCTGTTCATACCGATTTATAACAAACATACCATTGTTTGAGACTTGGATGTGTATGCAATTACATCTTTTACTAAGTTGACCATGGCTGAGACCTAACTACACCTCTCTTTCTCAATGGAGCACCATAGACTTTCACTGAATGTGTTACATTACTGAGAGTTGTCTTTGATGAGGACTGCCTAGATTTTGGTTGTTTTCTAATGTACTTTAGAAGTTATAAAACTTCATTCCCATTCAATCTGAGACCCTATGAAAATAGCAGTGCTGTGATTCTTTTGCTGTTAGAAGCTTGTATCACCAGGAGATTGTGGTGTTCTGCATAGCTTAAGATTTAGAAACCTTAACATTAGTGAAGAATATTCAAGTTCTATCATATCACTAGGCCACGTACTTTCCTAATATACCAGACCTGGGAAGAAACAAGTCTAAGAGGTAGAAAAGGGATGTGTGGAAGATTCCTCAGCTCTAGTATCTGGCTTTGGTCTTGTCTGAGTCATTTATGTTCCTGAAGCATCTTTTCTCTATTCCTTCTCCAGTGGTGTCATGCATACCCAGTGCTAGTATAGACTTCAAGTTCACAATCTCATTAAATAACATATACATGTTGGCTAGTATATAACAAATACAATTTATATATAAACAAACTTAAAAGAAATAACAGCCATTTTAGGTGCTAGAGGAAAATACAAGAACTAAAAGAACAATGTTCTTCTATCTTTCTATCCTAAAACAGTCTTTGAGTCCTGAGGAAAATACATGAAACTGGGTAAGAAGGAAGCTGGGGGAAAATATCCTATCCACACAGCCCTGAAGTATGTGGTGCTACTCAAATAAGAGCCTAGATATTCTCTTACCAACATTCTTCCAGGAACATATGAATAATTGTTTCTGTTCAGAGTTCTAAGGGGAAATTAAATTCATTATCACCAACAACACTATCTACCACTTATGTAAATATTAGGGCACATTTAGCTATCTAGGTAAATATTTCCGGGTTGAGATATTAACATAAGTAGTTTATAAGAATGCCTTGGAGCTTGTCTTAATCAGGATTTCTATTCCTGCACAAACATCATGACCAAGAAGCAAATTGGGGAGGAAAGGGTTTATTCAGCTTACACTTCCATGTTGCTGTTGATCACCAGAGGAAGTCAGGACTGGAACTCAAGCAGGTCAAGAAGCAGGAGCTGATACAGAGGCCATGGAGGCATTTTCCTTACTGGCTTGCTTCCCCTGGCTTGCTCAGCTTGCTTTCTTATAGAACCCAAGACTATCAGCCCAGAGATGGCACTACCCACAATGGGCCCTCCCCTCTTGATCACTGATTAAGAAAATGCCTCACAGCTGGATCTCATGGAGGAGGCACTTCCCCAACTGAAGCTCCTTTCTCTGTAATAACTCCAAGTTGACACAAAACCAGCCAGTACTGACCTTTAACAGAACTGATGCTGCCCAGAAGAAATAGTTTCACAATCCAGAGTGCATTAAACTTCCACAGCCAAGCAAACAATGTAAATGTATTTGCCAAAAAACAAAACAAAACAAACAAACAAACAAACAAACAAAAAATCAAACGGGAAATTAGGACAAAGTTTACCAATGGAAAGCAAAATAGAAGCAAGATTTTCAATATTTTTATACAACACAGAAACTTTTAAGTTAATTTATTCATTTATTTAACTTACATTTCTACTATAGTTTCCCCTTCCTCCCCCCTCCCAGTTCTTTCCCCCTAACTCTGCATCCCACCCCACCCCCATCCACTCCTCCTCTCTTTCTCTTCAGAAAGGGAAGGCTTCTTCCCATGCATATCAACCAGCTTTGACATATCAAGTCGAAAAAAGACTAGTCTTGTATGTTTTCCTATTGAGGCTATATGAGGAAGCCCAGTTAGGTGAAAGGGTCCCAAAGGTAGGCAACAGACTTAGAGGCAGCCCACATAAATACCGAGCTACATAACTGTTACATATATTCAGAGGGCCTAGCTCAGTCCTGTTCATGCTCTCTGGTTCATAGTTCAGTCTCTTTGAGCTCCTATGAATTTGTGGCTAGGTAGGTCATATGCTCCAAGGGAGTACCTACTACTATTATGCTGATAGATTGATATAGTATTTTTAATGACTTATTGTTATATCCATAGATCAATGCAATTTCAACACTCATATGAGAACCTTCTATTTGCAGTAGATGGTACCTAACACAGATATTCACTTGGGAAGCACAAACTGGTCCTGAAATTTTGTTTTAGGCACAAAAATTGGTACAAATATAATCAAAACATGTTGTACTAAACCCTCAAAGAACAAATAAAAATTTTAATGCACTATATGAAACTTACAAAGGAAAAATATGCCCTTCAGTACCAGGGCAAGAAAAGAGATTCATGTTGGGAGATATACATTTTCAATACACAGAGAACAAGTTTAACAGTGAGCATTGGAAGGAAGCCTCAGCTGTGTGACTGGAAATATCATAATGTGTGTTTATGATTAAATCTGACTATATGTTGTGAGAAAACATTACAATACTACCTTTTAAACACAATAAGACTTGTGAACCCATTAGTTTCTTGCATAAAGTCATACAGTAAATTGAAATTGAGCTCCAGGAAGGAATCACTGCTGCTGAGTCCACTTTTCCTTTCTGCTCCAGTGTTGGTAATATGTGCTCTCAAAAGACCCCAAGATCCCAAAGTGGAGAGAGGAGTGCCAGCCATTTTATCTATACAATAAGTACTGAAAAGGAAGACAAAGCAAAACTGAAAATATAACACTTGCAAGTGGAGTCTGTTCAGTCTACTTCCTGATCCAGAAACAATGTGACCAGTCAGCTTCCCACACCACCAGCAAGATTTCCCTGTAGTGTTGGAATGTACCAGCTGTAAGCTAGAATAAATACTTTCCTTTCTTAAATTGTTTCTTGTCAGGTATTTGTGGAAACAATAAGAAAAGTAATTAATACATCTGCTTTTCACTATTTTTTTTTTACTTTTTGTCCTCTTTATTAAGTAAATTTCAAATAACCACACAATAAGCCAGCATACAACTTATGCCAAACATCCATCCCCTCTTTTTTATTAGATAGTTTCTTTAAGTTTCAAATGTTATCCCCTTTCCTAGTTTCCCCTCCAAAAATCCCTCTCCCCCTTACCAACCCACCTACTCCAGCTTCCTGGCCCTGGCATTCCCCTATACTGGGGCATATAACCTTCACAGGACCGAGGGCCTTTCCTCCCATTGATGGCCAACTAAGCCATCCTCTGCTATATGTGCAGCTGGAGCCACGAGTCTGGAGCAGAGACTGAAGAAATGACCATCCAGAGACTGGCCCACCTGAGGATCCATCCCATAAACAACCATCAAACCCAGACACTATTGCAGATGCCAACAAGAGCTTGCTTACAGGAGTCTGTTATAGCTGTCTCCTGAGAGGTTTTGTCAGTGCCTGACAAATACAGAAGTGGATGCTCACAGTTATCCATTGGACAGAGCACAGGGTCCCCAATGAAGGAGCTAGAGAAAGGACCAAAGGAGCTAAAGGGGTTTGCAGACCCATAGGAGGTACAATAACATGAACTAACCAGTACCCCCAGAGCTGTCTGGAACTAAACCACCAATCAAAGAAAATACAAGGAAAGACTCATGACTCTAGCTGCTTTTCACTACTTAATAAAAGAAGGAAAGCATTCCCCTCCTCCCTGAAATGGTGGTATAATTACCTACTATATGGTTGTTTTGATCTGTGCACCTAATCCATATCTGAGAACATTTGACTTTTTCTCATTTTTCTTGGTAATGAAAACTGATATAAAGAATGTCTTTACACGGAGCCCCTTTGTATCTGATTGTGTGTTAGTACTTTTGTACTACAACCAAATGGTATACAGAAACAACTTATGGAAGGTAAGGTTTATTTTGGCTCATGGCTTCAGAAATTGCATAGTGGAGTGAGGTTCACTGTAATGGGAAGATGTGGCTGTAGATCCTTTCACTGCAACTATCCAGAAAGCTGAGATAGTGAACTTGAAGTACAAAAATCAAATCTAACCTTGAAAGGCTATCTCCTGGATACCTATTTCTGATAGTGCTATACCCCTTAAAGCTTCCATAACCACCAAAACAGCGACCACCAGCTAGAGATCAATTGTTCAAACATAGGAGCCTGTGAGAACATTTCAGATGCAAATCATTAATAGCAATGATGTTATTCTGAAATTTACTGTAAGAAATGATTCCCAGCTAATAACAAATGTCAAATGGAATATCTTTTATCTTTATGAGCTAATCTAGGCAATTGTAGTCTCTGAGAATTATGTACCCCACAGAATTGACTACACACATTCCAGGAAGGACCCCTAGAGGACCTGTAGCCTAGGCATATAGACTAANGATAAGACTGAGATTCTAGGGTGTGGCTATATTAACTGCAAGAATAAAAGGCATAGGGGCAGACATATACCAACAATATCAGCATTATAAGTCAATGTGTATTTTTTAAATAAAAGATTTCAATATGAGAAACGTGGTACATATACACTTTAAATATTATGCTAATATAGTGTCAGAAAATTCAATAGCTTTACTCAAAATTATATAAATTCCATTTTCCTTTAAAAAGAAAGAAACCTAATAAGTGTGTAAGGAAGTAGTGTTGTGAATGAGAAATGTCCTCGTGTATTTGAACACTTGGTCCTTGGTTGATGCTGCTGTTTGAGGAGGGTATGCAACCTTAGGTAGTAGTCTTCACTGAGAGTGGTCTTTGAGGTTTTATAGCCTCAACCCACTTCTGTCTTTTCTCTAATTCTGCTTTCTCTGTGTAAATAAAAATCAATCAGCCAGCTACTTGCTCCTGTCATCATGCTATCACTACTTTGTGCAATACCTCATCTACCTGGATGGGCTCTAACTTCTAGGTCTGCAAACCAAAATAAATTTGTTTGTCCATTAAATATCTTTGGATTGTGGTATTTTATCATAGTAATCAAAAAGTAATTACTAAGATCAAAAATTTAGGTGGCCACAGATGCTAGCAAGGATGTGGAGAAAGAGGAACACTCCTCCACTCCATTGCTTGTAGGACTGTAAGCTTGTACAACCACTCTGGAAATCAGTCTGGCAGTTCCTCAGAAAATTGGACATAGTACTACCAGAAGATCCAGCAATACTTCTCCTGAGCATATACCCAGATGATGTTCGAACTGGTAATAAAGACACATGTTCCACTATGTTCATAGCAGCCTTATTTATCATAGCCAGAAGCTGGAAAGAACCCAGATATCCCTCAACAGAGGAATAGATACAGAAAATGTGGTACATTTACACAAGGAGTACTACTCAGCTATTAAAAACAATGAATTTATGAAATTCTTGGGCAAATGGAATTATCTGGATGATATCATCCTGAGTGAGGTAACCCAAGCACAAAAGAAATCACTTGATATGCACTCCCTGATAAGTGAACATTAGCCCAGAAACTTAGAATACACAAGATACAATTTGCAGAACACAAGAAAGTCAAGAAGAAGGAGGACTAATGCATGGATACTTCATTCCTCCTTAGAATAGGGAACAAAATACCCATGGAAGGAGTTACAGAGACAAAATTTGGAGCTAAGATGAAAGGATGGACAATCCAGAGACTACCCCACCTGAGGATCCATTCCATAATCAGCAACCAAACACAGACACTATTGCATATGCCAGCAAGATTTTGCTGAAGGGACCCTGATATAGCTGTCTCATGTGAGGCTAGGCCAGTGCCTGGCAAATACAGAAGTGGATGCTCACAGTCAGCTATTGGATGGAACACAGGGCCCCCAATGTAGGAGCTGAAGTACCCAAGGAGCTGAAGGAGTCTGCAACCCTATAGGTGGAACAACAATATGAACTAGCCAGTAGCCCCAGAGCTCATATCTCTAGCTGCATATGTAGCAGAGGATGGCCTAGTCGGCCATCATTGGGAAGAGAGGCCCCTTGGTCTTGCAAACTTTATATGCCCAAGTACAGGGCAATGCCAGGGCCAGGAAGTGGGAGTGGGTGGGTAGGGGATCAGGGCAGGGAGAGGGTATAGGGTACTTTCGGGATAGCATTTGAAATGTAAATGAAGAAAATATCTAATAAAAATTGAAAAAAAATAGTAATTAATACACTGTGCATGTGTATCAGTTACATTTGTGTTTGTCTACTTCTTAACAAATATATGTTCTACCTTTCAAACATAAAAATAAGAAATAAAAATATATTCTAAGTTTTCTTCAAAATAACACAATAAAATATATGCCTTTAACTTTTAAGAAATTAGCTCTTTGGATTTTTTATGTGCTTATTTTATTATTATCACTATTATAGCCCATCGCCAGAGCAAACTCTAGTGCTTGGCAGGGACGTCTTTGAAGAACCTCTTACCTACAGCCTTGCAAGAATTATACTATTTATTTTGTTTAAAAAGTAACTTGGCAGACCCAGAAGAGCCTAACAGAAAAGTCATTGAAAAGCAGGAACATAGAAATCTTAAGGATTTTTCATTATCAAGTATATACCTTAGTGAAGTTTATGGTATCCCCCACATACTACTACAGATCACTAGCTTTTCATCTCAAAAGCACTTCACATTAGCCAATTAACAGGGGAGAGCAGTCATAACCAAAAGAAACAAGGGTATAGTTATATAAAAGCTGTGGTGAGGATGTATTTGCATACTCAAAACTAAGAATTTAATCTCAGAAATGCCAGAGTCCAGAAAAAAAAAAA
>LR753821.1:95584-110676 GCA_902729485.2 Mus minutoides | reverse complement strand
TCTTTCCCTTTAAAATCAATTTTAAGGAGAGGGTAATGGTGGAGAACCATGAAATAGGTGAAATACCGGAATGAAACTGATATCCTGAAATCTATAACTTTGTAAATATGCTCAAGATGTTGGTTTTTAAGTATGAAGATTTTATTTCTGCCTTTCAGTTGGATATTAAAATTTTAGCAATTAGAAACATCTCACCCATCTTGAAAACAGCTTTGGCCTCCAGGCCTCACAGGAGTACATTAGTACTCTTTTAAAATCAAAATATCTATGGTATTTATACATACTAGGAGATAAGTAAATTAACACATTACTAGAGCTATTCAAGAAGCATCAGGAAATGATACTCAAAGGAGGAAATTGTGTCCTAGGAAGAAGGTAAAAAGTGTCAGGGACCAATATTTACTATAAATGACTAGTCTGGTCCTTACGCCAATGGTGGGGAAAACCTTAGAGTCATGCTAACTCCTCTTCTATTTTTACTGTTTTAGCATCAAATCTTAAGCCCCTGCATATTCCTCATGGCTTGTTTTACTGTTGCTCTTGTTTGTTCTTGCCACTCCTCCCCTCCTTAGCCACATCTCTGCTGGTCTCCCTGCTAGTCTGCCTCTGAGAACCACATTCTCCAAAGCTGCATGCACATCTATTAATGATACAGTCCAGTCGTACTATGCCTCTGCCTTGTAGTCATGGTTACACAGCAACTTCTTTTTAAGTCTAAGCTTCTCAGACAGAGAGAGAAGTAATTGTTATCTTTCTCACCTACTTACTCCCCAGCAGCTCTCCCTGACTTCTCACAGGGAATTTTTCTGCCATTATTTCTAAAAGTTATAGAACACTGAATATACCATAAGTTTGTTCATTCTCTCACTTCGAACCACTGTTCTGAAGAAACTACAGTTTTCTTCCTCTTGAAAAGTAGTATGGTGATGGATCTTGTACATTTTATTTCCTTTGGATATTAAACTTTATTTCTCATGTAGCTTTTTATTGAGACAATAAAATTCTAATTGTACAGAACAATAAAATACCTGCAAATTACCCTGATGTTTATTTAGACATGATCTTGTGTACTTCAGGACCATTTTTTAATCATTCCTGAAAATTATTTCCTAATCTATGGCAGACAATGTGAAAGTAAATGAAATTTTTATATATGGGACTCAACGAATATATATTTTTATTCCCTTGGGATGGTAGTAAGTGCTGTCTCCAACACTGAAACAAAATGATTTACATTTAAGACACAAGAAGAATAAATAGAATAAGGCAGTACTAAGGTCTCTCAATATCTCTTCTAAGTTATCTAGAATCATTGTTCTCAACATGTGGGTTGCAGCCCCTTTGGGGGTTGAATGACATTTTCACAGAGATTACCTAAGACCATTGAACAAAGATATTTACATCATGATTCATACCAGTAACAAAATTACAGTTATGAAGTAATGACAAAAATAATTTTATGGTTGGGGTTACCACAACTTGACAAACTTTATTAAAGGGTGATAGCATTGGGAAGGTTGAGAACCACTGATTTAGAACTTTATCACTCAAAATGATGGTTTCTGGAGATGGAGAAATGGCTCAGTAATTGAAAGCATATATTGCTTACAGGAAACCTCAGTTTGGTTCTTAGCACCCACATCAGGAAACTTAAGAGATAGAATGTGACTCGTGTCTCTAGCTGCATATGTAGCAGAGGATGGCCTAGTTGTCCATTAATGGAAGAAGAGGCCCCTGGTCTTGTGAAGGTTCTATGCCTCAGTATAGTGGAATGCCAGGGCCATGAGGCAGGAGTGGGTGTTTTGGGGAGCAGGGGGAGGGGGGAGGGTATAGGGGATTTTTGGAGAGGAAACTAGAAAGGGGGATAACATTTGAAATGTTAATAAAGAAAATATCTAATTTTTAAAAAGAGAGAGATGGAATGTACTCAGGCAGTTAGGTCATTTGTGGCATGCCCTCAAAAAAGGGAATAACAGAATTATCATGAGACTTTGTGTAATTTCCAAGAGTGGGCTGTAATGGGGGTACAGTATTGACCTCCGAGGTGCTCTTTCACTTTCTCTATTACCCTGGGCTCTTTCACTATTGCATGAGTTACTGACAAATATTACCAGTAGTCCTTCTCCAGACACTAACTGTTAGGACCACACAATTTTAAACTCTAGTCTTGAAAACTGTGAACTATATAAACCTATTTTGTTGGTGTTTACACACACATGAAGTGTGTGGATATGTATGTGGAGGTCAGAGGTCAACCTCAGATTTCTCAGGAGCCCCCAGTCTTGTTTCAGGAGACAGGGTCTTTTATCAGCCTGCCTGAAGTTCACAGTTAAGTTCATCAGCCCAGTTAACTGGGCCATCCAGCCCCAGGTAATTCTGTGTTTGTCCCTCTGCCCCTCTGCCCCTCTGACTCTCTAACCTTCTGCCCTCCCTGGTCCCTGGACTATGCCCCTCTTTTTTCTCCCCCTCTGCCTTCTGCCTTTCCGTGCCTCTGTCCCCCTGCTCCCTGGGCTCCAGTTTCTATGCTCCCCTGCCCTCTGCCTCCTGCTCCCTATCTCCTTGTCCCCTCTGCCCCTCTGCCTTTCTGCCCCTCTGCCTCTGCTTCTCCAGGACTGTATAGAACATGTCCTATATCCAGTACCTCTTTTTTCCTACCATAGAATCTGAGGATCAAATTCAGATCCTCATGCCTACATGGTAAGCATGTTACTGATTGAGCTGTCTCCTGTCAAATTTCTTTTCTCTATACATTACATAAACTCAGGTATTATGCTATAGTAAAGAGAGTAGAGTAAGACATTGATTTTCACGATGGATCTGAGAGAAACCTGACCTGATTCCTTCTTGAGCTTTCCCATCTGTTCTATTTGCCTGTTTTAAAAAATCATATCCCCAAGTGGTGCCACCAATTGATTGTAGTTTTAGTCAATACTCACCTTCCTATGGAGCTAAATGTCATGTTTGTTATTCTTTGATTCCTGAAACCTTTATTTGGAGCAATTATCATCATATATAATTTTACACTTTACTGATATGATAACTTGCTAAATATTTCTCAGACCTATCAGGGAGATTCATGTCTATTATGTTTGTCACTGTATCTTAAATGTTTGCTACACAATGGGCTCTCAATAATCCAATAAGTAAGTAATAACAGGATGCTTATAAACCTGGCCAGGGGCACCACCAGGAGACAAACTTCCAACAGTTTAAGAGCCACAGGGAATCAGAACTGTATTATCTTGATATTGCCTATAACACATGTTAATGTGTTCTCCTCTATACACAGCAGGAAAAAGACACATGGTTTTTAACAAGTTAAATAACAGTGAGTTAACGGTGTACTTTAGAATCAATATGTTCTGATTTCCAAGGGCACTAGGTATATGCCCCTGAGAAAATCCCACAACATCTTCCAGGACCATTTTACTCATTTAAAAAAAAATAGAAGAAATACTATGTACTTACAGAACTGTTATACAGAAAACGGTATAATTCTGGAAAACAAAACACTACTGAGCATTACAGAAACAGGTAAGATTTCTGCAAAGCCTGGTCTCTACATCATGAATGCTCTTATTCCTATTACCTACATGCCATTAAGTTTGTTTTATGACCTTAATGAAACAAACTGACTCTTACTCTCACATGGCTTCTAGGTCATTTTGAAGTTTCTTCTGTTCTAGAGACTGTGGAACTTTCTAGAAGGTATATCATGGGTATTCAACAAGAATAAAAAATCTTTAGTTTCTCATGTCCTCCTCTCTCTTGGATTAGGTTTCTTATCTTTGACAATAATGACCAAGGCATCCTCTGCCATTGGTCATCTTGGTGATCCTAATTATGTTCAAGTTGCATCTGCAGCTGTGCCGTGCTAAGCTTGGCTGTACTGCCATACTGAGACAAGAATCCATAGTGATTCTTGCTGTTTCCCAGTCCACCTATCACTCACTGACCTCTGACCCTCACCACCTGCCTTCTGCTCACTGTAGCCCACTTGGCTCTTCCTGGGTCCTGAAGTTACTCTCACTAGAAAGATTAATTTTCACAGCCACATTTTAAAGCTCCATTCTCTGATAGCATTGATTAAGAACCTTTGCAGTCTGGCTGTGCCACAACCTAGAATGTTCCATGGTTTAAGGGTCACCAGGCTGTGAAGCTATTGGAAGATGAAGAAATCATAGTAGGGCCTATTAGAAGGAAATTAAGTCACTGGGGCATTTCCTTGTAGTGCAAATTTGGACCAGAGTTCTACATCCTGCAGGATCATAAGATGCAAAAGTTTTCTTTCCCCTATGTTCTGCTATGATGGGCTTTACTTGTAAAGGTCCAAAACAATGGGGCTCTGAAACTAAAACTGTGAGCTAAAGTAAGCTTTCTTAGGTATTTCATTACAGTGACAGCTGATTAATATCAGCTCTTTTATTTTACATTAAACACTTTTTTCTCTTCAAGATTCAGGCACAAAATCATACTGTTCCTAGAGCTGCTTCCCCTAAAAGCTGCCACATACTGGGTGGCAAGACATGAATTGTTGGGATACATTGTGTGAGGGTGCATCTCTGTAAGTTTAATTGTTAATTCTGTACCCACACAGAGCTACATACTGGCAGTATCTTGGTATTGTTATTTCTGTGGCTGGACAACTCAAATTTTGTAAATATGTGTTCATCCTCACTTGCCTAAGGCAATCTAGAATTGTATCTGATTGGTTGTAATAAAGAGCTAATGACCAATAGCTGGGCAGGAAGAGGAAGGCAGCACTTCTGGGCAAAGAGAGAATGCTGAAAGAAAAGGCAGATGTGAGAGATTCACCAGGGAACACAGAGGTGAATGGACAGACAACAGCAGAGCAGAGTGTTAGAGCTGACCACATGGCAGGATTAATTGGGTTAGAGTAGCTGGGAGACTGCCGTGGCTAATGGATCTAAGCTAAAAAAAAAGTTTCTTTGTCATTATTCATATCATTGGTGGGTCCAATGTCCCACTGTAATAAATAATAGATAATATTTTCTGTTAGTTCTTGAAACTGCCTGAGTCCATGGTGTCACACAGGCTGGTTTCTGGTGAGGTCTCTCCCCTCAACTTTTGGACAGAGCATCCATGATAAGTGTGTGTGTGTGTGTGTGTGTGTGTGTGTGTGTGTGTGTAAGAAGTGCCTAAGGTCTCTTCTTTATATAGACTTTGGTACATTATCAGTTAGGATTCTACTATCTCTACATGATTTAGTGATAATTATTTCCTTTAAGGCCCATTTCCAAACACTTGTATATTGGAGGCTGGGTCTTCAAATATCTACTGAAGGCACAGTTTTGTCAATAGCACACCCAGAATAAGGAAAGCAAGTAGGTTCCCATTCCCTCAAAGGACCTATAAACTATTCTTAATCTAAACTCACATTTCCTCAGTTGTCTTTGTTTGGGGTGACTTAACTTCTCCTGAAATTTCTTGTTATTAATTTGATAAACAGATTGTTGATAAATTGAAAACAAGAGTCCTAATTCTCCATTTAATAAACTGGCCTCTGAAGCTTCCACTTCTATCCTCATACACACCCAGACATGCATGAATCAGCTTGATATCCTGCCTGCCCCCACTTCTGCTTTCAAGTAGCAAACCTGAGATGAACACCCAAGGTGATCATGACCTAGCATCATTTTTGTTCCTGACTATTCCCCAGAAGAACATGAGAGCCTTAGAAAGAATCAAACACTGTCAATCACTAAGGTTAGTCATGCAATGTCCAAGTACCGATTTATTATAAAAGAGCAACTTATGCTTTGGGATGATGAGACACATTAACTGCTGGGCCCTCTGTTAATAAGAAACAGTTGTTTTTATCAAATGGCTATTTAGCACTTAAATTGGAAATGTTCAGAGCCTAAGACAAAAAAAAAAGCATAGCTTTCTATATGGATAAATTTGTGTCTGAGCCTGTTAACTGAAGAGGTTAGAGTCTCGTGTTAATGAGAGAAATGTAGATTTTTAAGCCCTAGAGTGTAGTCAGGGTCATATACATGAGGAACTCTGCTCCCCAGCTCATTACCTTGCTTTCACAAAGAGCAGTGCTAGCCAAAACTGTCAGGATGACGTCTACTGAAATGTTGGTGTCCAAGCTCTGTGCTCTACTCTGAGGATATAAATACAAAAAATAAATAAATAAACCAAACAACCTGTCCCTAAATTGTCTCCAGTCACATTTACCAAAATTACAGAAAAGCAACGTCACACCATTAATGTGGCTCATCTTCTGCATGGCAACATTGTTCTGACATTTTGCAGTATAGCAAGTATTTTCATTTAATTATCTCATTTCATCTTCAAAATAATCACTATAAGGAATTGTTATTAACTCTGATTGGCATATCAAAAACAAATCAACATGAAGAAGTATAAATTATCCAAGGTCACAAAGCAAGAACATAAACTCAAGTTGTCTTACAAACCTCAAATTTATGTCACTAAACACAATTTAAGGCCAAGAACAATGGCAGAGATAAAACATAGGCTATGTAAACCTGATGAGCTCATTTAATCCCTGTAATCCCTGGAAAAAAATGAGATGCAGTGATGTGAGTGTGTGTGTGTGTGTGTGTGTGTGTGTGTGTGTGTGTGTGTGTAACTCTAGTACTCCTTTATCAAAATGGGAGGTCTAGGGCAAGCTAATCTGAAGTACACTTCAAGGTAGAAACAGGAAAGAAACTTTTTCTCCAAGGTAAGGCAGGAACACACATCAGAAGCAACTTTGACTTCTGATGTACTTGCCTACTACCACACTCATAAACACACATCAAAGAATGAACTACAAAATAGAGAAGCTCTTGTCAAATTTATGCTAACACTGGTCTTCAAAATTTTAATTCTATCATTCAGTCTAATTACATTTTTTATAATTTTATAAACACTAATATGCCAATGTGAAGAATATAGTTTCCGTAACAAAGCCTCTAGTCATTTCAAAGATGCGAACCAGACACATTATACTGGCAAAATCAAGTTTAATTACTTGGTTTATACTAATTGGTCTTCCATAAAATAGTCACAAAATTAAGCAAAATCAAGTTTAATTACTTGGTTTATAGTAATTGGTCTTCCATAAAATAGTCACAAAAGTTGATTTTAGGTTTCTGAATCATATCATTAAGTTTCATAACCAAAATGGCATTGTGAAAATAAGGTGTTTTTTTTAAGCCTTCATTGTGCTAGCAAGCAGAATTCAGCTCCAATAATTAATGTGTATCTTGGCTAAGTGACATATGAAGAAACGTCTACTCTTTGTAAAACCCATACATGTCAAAAGTCTGCTGAAAGTCTAATGATGAGAGTTCTATATTTGCATAGCACTTCCCTTCTCATTCCACACAGCCAAGCTCTGCTTCTGAGGAGTTCACAGAGATGTGATGGAAACTAATCTACAAGCACACACAGCTTGCTGACATGAATTTTGTCAAGTGGGCCTGGCTAGAGTCAGAAGAATGAAGTATAGGGGTTATCAAACTTGACCAGATTGTAGAATCCCCTGGGAAGCTTTGAAAATTTAGATGTCAGGTTCTACCCCAGAATTTTCACTTTAGCTATTTTGGGATCTCAGAAAGGTGCCTCCATGGACCAAAATGCAATGTAGCTGAACAGTTCAAAGACAACCAAGCATGATTCCACAGAAGCACAAAGTGAGAAAAGCAGAGGCTCACTTAGAGAAGAGCCAGGGCAGGGATTTAAGATGGGGATATTTTTCTAGATTATTTACCATCTCTTTACAATTAGCAACTCTCTGACAGCAGTCTCCTTCCTGGCTGGCTCTTTTCTAACCCTAAGAAAGAAGCGGGAGTTGGATGATGGAGGACAGATTCTAGGAGCCATAGGTGACAGCGCAATGTTCATTGAATTCATATGAATAGGGTGGTTACTACATCCATGAAGATGAAAGGCTACCCACTACCATGTTTAAAATCTCACTTAGATGAATTTGCCAATTGCCTTTTCTAATTCAGTGAAGAATTGAGTTGGAATTTTGATGGGGATTGCATTGAATCTGTAGATTGCTTCAGGGGAGCGCCAAGGCCAAGAAGTGGGAGTGGGTGGGTAGGGGATCAGGGAGGGGGGTGGGTATAGGGAACTTTCGGGATAGCATTTGAAATGTAAATTAAGAAAATATCTAATAAAAATATTAATGAAGTTTTTATATTTTAAAAAATGCCAAGAAAATGTAATTGCATTTAGCTGGAACTAAAAGCCCTGTGCAATACAAAAAAAGAAAAAAGAAAAAAAGAAAAAAAAAAAGAAAAAAAAAATCTCACTCAGCTAACAACTGCAACCAACAACAGGAAATGGCTTTTGGAGACATGAAGTCAGTATTGAAGATGTAGCAATCATTATATCTGCCAGTAGTGCCTTAGTTTTAGTCCCTTGATTCTTCCTTTACCAAGACATTACACCACAATAAACAAACACTGGCCTTAAAATCGTGTTTCCAGGTGGGAGAATTCCAGTGTTTTAAAGAATAGAAACTTTATACCTTTGTAATAGAATAAAACAAAAATGGAAGTCCCCTATCTTAATTGTGGTAATTGCTGAGAAGAATTCTCCTCTATATCTGTTTTCAGGTAGCTATTTCCTTGGCAGAAGCTGCTAGGGCGATTCCAAGACACCCTGTTAACACATCTGCTGCCAATGGTGAGCTGTAGCAAGCAGCACATCTCCAGCAGCAGAAAACTCCTAACTTTCTTCAAAGAACTCAAATGTGCCACACTTCTAAGCAAGTACTAGGACAAAAAAAATTTATGGATATATTTAAACAGGAAACATTTTAGAACTCAATTCATTGGCTTCCAGTTCAAGAATATGCTTAGTTGAAGTAACATGATTCTGCTCTACTTATATGATAGAGAAATGTTAGATTTTAAGAAAACAATAACAGCTAGTTGAAAAGTACAAAAAGATCCATGCCTACGAAAACACAGCCTGCCTTCATCTTGGTCTTGAAAGCCATCTTATAGAGAAGACGAGCTAGGTTCATTTCTATTTATACCTAAATCTCCATTTCCTCAGAATTGGGCTATGCCCTACTTGTAATGTCAAGTACCAATGGCTCTGTACTATCTGTTCTAAGAAACAGCAAGCATGCTTTTTGTTTTAAGGTGTTGTTATGATAATCTTGTTATGACCACCTTGTACCAAGGTCTTGTTTCAGGAGGCTGTTATGACCAAGTTGTTATGCTTATGTTCTGCTCCTATGATTCCCATTTGTATTCTTGCCAAATCCACCATTTTGAACTCTACTACTTCTAAGCTATAAAACCTTATCTTCCCCAATATCCAGTGCTGATTTCTGTAACACACATCAAGGGTGATGACTGCTAGACCAGGAATATTCTGATGCACACAACAAAAAAGCTTGTTCCAATTTAGCCTCTTGTGTTGGTGATCTTTTATTCCTATCTGCTGGAATTAGCAACTAACTTCTCTTTCTTTGTCACAGACTATAGTCCACACATCAGAGAATACATCTGCTTGTATTCTCCTGCCACTTTCACAGCTACTGAACTTGTTAGTAGCTTCCATCTGGCTTCTAGATTATGCCAGTAATCTCCCATACTGTGTTACTTAGTCTTCTGATGTCAGCCTATGGTCAAAGCAATCCTTTAGAACATAAGTCAGATCATGTTGCTACCCTCTTCCAAATATGTAATGAACCCAAGTCCTTCCGCTAGATCCAAAGCTCTTCCTTTGCCTTTTTGACCTTATATGAAAAACTCTATAAAGTAATTGTATTTAAAATAAGCCTATTAAAGATGGAATATAAACTATAATTTAAAAATATTGAACATATGGGGAAATTTTAAAAAGGAAGATTTACCATTTAAATTAAAGCAAAAAGTAGGAAAATAGTAGATATTACTTTAAAAGAATTACAATGATAAAGTTTAGCAAGTCACTTGTAGGAAGAATTTCATGAATCTACTCCTAAATATAAATGCATAAGAGCTAACATCATAAAACTCTTAGTATAAAACATAGGTATAAATATTCATAGCCTTAGACTTGGTAATAGAGCTTCAAATATGACATCAGTGTGCAAGAAACAAGCAATAATTACATGACCACTAGGAGAGAGAGACACATATGCACATACTATGTGTTTCATCGTAGTTTAAAACATCAAAAGGCACAGCATGGAAAAATAATATGCAAGCCATATACTTGTTATTATTGTACTCTACTCAAATGACATAATACATATAGAAAACCAACCCAATTAAAATTTGGCAAAAGACTTGAATAGACATTTTTAATGAGCATGTGAAAAAGATAATTAAAACAATGAATTTTGGACAAATACAAATCAAAATCAAATTAAGGTACCTAGCTAAACCCACTAAGATGGTATATATATATATATATATATATATATATATATATATATATATATATACCAATTGTTGAGAACTCATGGTGGGAGAAGCAAAGAACATTCCAGAGCTGACAAAGGTAAGATGTGTTCAGAGACCCACAACATATACCAGATACAACAGAAGTGGGAGATGAGCCAACCAGCCCTACCTCAGCGTATGATGTACAGGTAAATAAACCCACAAAACATGGTGGCAGAAGCTGTTGGTGACCTGCACCAACACTCTCTACTACTCATATTGTGGACAGCAGTTAACTTTCAGGGAAACCTAAGGGTTCTTTAGAAAGTCAATTGGATGGTGTTTTGCTAGGACAAAACATGTAAAGGACTATTTTCCTAAGTGAACACAGGTGAAAGGCTAAGGCAAACTCGTGAAAGAACGTTTGATTGAAGCAGACACCAGTGAAAAGATGTTCTGCTAAAGCAGGCACTTGAAAAGGATGCATAATAAAGGATTCTTCACTAACGACATGCATGTATTGGTCTGCCTTACACTGCATAGTTGTTGTTTATACTCCTTTAATTTTTTCTTTTTTATTGGATATTTTCTTTATTTTTTATTAGATATTTTCTTTATTTACATTTCAAATGCTATCCTGAAAGTTTCCTATACCCTCCCCCCGCCCTGATCCCCCACCCACCCACTCCCACTTCCTGGCCCTGGCATTCCCCTGTACTGGGGCATATAAAGTTTGTAAGACCAAGGGGCCTCTCTTCCCAGTGATGGCCGACTAGGCCATCTTCTGCTACATATGCATCTAGAGACATGAGCTCTGGGGGTACTGTTTAGTTCATATTGTTGTTCCACCTAAAGGGTTGCAGACCCCTTCAACTCCTTGGCTAATTTCTCTAGCTCCTCCACTGGGGGCTCTGTGTTCCATCCTATAGATGAATGTGAGTATCTCCGTCTGTGTTTGCCAGGTACTGGCATAGCTTCACTCGAGATAGTTATATCAGGGTCCTTTCAGCAAAATCTTGCTGGCATATGCAGTAGTGTCTGGATTTGGTGGCTGATTATGGGATGGATCCCCTGGTGGGTAATCTCTGGATGGTCCATCCTTTCGTCTTAGCTCCAATCTTTGTCTCTGTAACTCCTTTCATGGGTGTTTTGTTCTCTATTCTAAGAAGGAATGAACTATGCATACTTTGGTTTTGTTCTTGATTTTCTTGTGTTTTGGGAGTTGTATCTTGAGTATTCTAGGTTTCTGGGCTGCTGTTCTAACATCTGAAAAAATAGATTTCAAACTAAATCTAATCAAAACAGCTAAAGAAGATCAGTTCATACTATGTTAAAAAAAAATACATCAAGAGGAAATTATAGTTTTAAAAATATATGTGCCAAACACAGGCTCATCTAATTCACAAAACAAAACAAAAACAAGACAAACAAACAAAAACAATACCAGTAGATATAAAGACAGGACCAATCCAAATATGGTAGTAGTCAGTGACATCAACTCCCTACTCTCACCATTACACAGATCAACAGGCCCAAAATAAACAGAAAAACACTGGAATTAAGGGGCACCATAGATCAAATATCTACAAAACATTCCATCTGAACACTATATAATAAACACTCTTCTCAGCATCCCATGTATCTTATCACCTAGTAAGACACAGAGCAAATCTTAAACATAGGAAAATAAAAATAATATCTTGTATTCTATTCGATCATAATGAAATAAGACTGCAAACCAATAACAAAATAAGTTACAGAAAATATATAAACATGAAAACACATTATTGTATGATTGTTGAGATTTGATCTTTTGCTAAGTGTTGTAATGATAAGTACTGGCCCTGAAGGCATAGTTGCTCTGAGGAACAAGAGAATCTGCATGTACAATATGGCATTGCTTGTTGACTTAAGACTATTAGTTACTTTCTCTAGTTCCTTCACTGAAGACCCTATGCTCTGTCTAATGGATCGTTGTGAACATACTATTTGTCAAGTACTGGCAGAATCTTTCAGGAGACAGCTATATCAGGCTCCTGTCAGCAAGCACTTTTTGGCATCCACAATAGCATCTGGTTTTGGTGGTTGTTTATAGGATGGATCCCTGGTTAGGGCAGTCTTTGGATGGTCATTCCTTCAGTCTCTGCTTCACACTTTGTCTGTGTAACTCCTTCCATGGATATTTTGTTCCCACTTCTAAGAAGGACCAAAGTATTCACACTTTGGTCTTCCTTCTTCTTGAGTTTCATGTGTTTTGTGAATCTTATCTTGAATATTCTGAGGTTCTGGACTTATCATGTTTGCTTATCACTGAGTGCATATCATGTATGTTCTTTTGTGATTGGGTTACCTCACTCAGAATGATATCCTCCAGATCCATACATTTGCCTAAGAATTTCATAAATTCATTGTTTTTAAAAGCTGAGTAGTACTCCATTGTGTAAATGTACCACATTTTCTGTATCTATTCCTCTGTTGAGGGGCATCTGGATTCTTTACAGATTCTGGCTATTATAAATAAGGCTGCTATGAACATAGTGGAGCATGTGTCCTTATTACATGTTGGAGCATCTTCTGGGTATATACCCAGGAATGGTATTGCTGGATCCTCTGTTATTACTATGTCCAATATTCTGAGGAACCTCCAAACAGATTTCCAGAGTGGTTGTACCAGCCTGCCATCCCACCAGCAATGGGATTTTATTATCCCATTGTATCCAAGGAGCTGAAGGGGTTTGCATCCCCATAGGAGGAACAACAATGTGAACTAAACAGTATCTGCAGAGCTCCTGAATCTAAACCACCAACCAAAGAAAACACATGATGGGACTCATGGCTCTAGCTGCATATGTAACAGAGGATCACTAATTTGGTCATCAGTGGGAGAAGAGGTCTTTGGACCTGTGAAGGTTCGCTGCCCCAGTATAGGGGACTTCCAGGACCAGGAAGTGGGAGTGAGTGTGTTGGTGAGCAGGAGGAGGGGGGAAACTAGGAAAAGAGATAACATTTAAAATGTAAATAAAAAATCTAATAAAAAATAAAACTATTAGTTAAATAAAGTTGCCAACAGCCAATAGCTGGACAGAAGAGACATAGGTAGGACTCTCAGGCTTGGAGTCTGAGGAGACCATGAAGAGGGAGAAGAAAGTGGGAGAGAAGAAAGATACCATGCGTTAGGAGTCAAGAAAGCATGGCCATTGAGGGCTGGCCAATTGGACCGAAGAGCAGCCCAGATGGAACATTGTAAGTAATAACTCAGTGTTATCGATGAAAATATATTTTAATGGCAGAGAGGGTAAATACCTGCCAAGCTCTAGTGCTGATTAAAGCTTATATTGTAAATAATAGAAGTTGTATGTCTTTCATCTGGGAACTGAATGATCAAAGGCGATTAGAAGCCCTTTAATTGAGATTAAACATTTTCTACAACACATGATGCATGAGGTCATTAAAGAAATCAAGAATGAAATAAAAGCAACTCCCAGAAGTGAATGAAATGAATACACCACATACCAAAACCTATGGAATGCAATGGAAACAGTCCTAAGAAGGCATTTACAGCACTAAGTGCCTACAATAAAAAATCAGAATGATCTCAAATAAACAACTTAATGATACAGCTTAATCATTTGATTTTGTTCTTATTTGGGTTGGAGTTTAATCATATACCCTTCTACATTGTTTTCTACTCTGTCTTTAATTACTTTATTTTTATTTCTTTTTGTTTACTATCTTTCCTGGTTACTCTACTTCTGAATCAAGAAACTTCTCGAGATGTCCTAACTATTTGGGAACCGGTTTAATTCCTTTTCTTTCTTTCCCGTGTTTAAAATAAAAAATTAGGCCATCTTTCCTCTGAGCCCAGCGGATGCAGCTAGGGCCTGTCCTGCGCTTCACACACCCCAGGACTTTAAGATCGATCACATCAGGGTTACACGTGAGTGCAATGCAGAGGTGGTGTTGGGAGCAGTGGGTCAGCAGTTACCCCCAGGGGCAGGATCCGAGAACTCCGCCCCACCGGAGGCTGGGCCTCTCCCAGCCAGAGCACCCTCCTCCCCACCATTTTCCTCTGAGCCCAGCAACTCCAGGACTTTAAGATCACATCAGGAGCTCAAGGCTCGGGCCTCAGGTGCTGTGCACTCTCTTAGGCAGCTCCGGGACCCTCCAAGCTATCTGGGGACCTCAAGTGAGCAGGGGGACAAGGCCTCTGTTCTAGCCCAATCTTGTGGAACCTAAGACACCAGTGGCAAGATTGATAGTGGCCCAGAGCAGAACAGCCCCTCCCTTCCGGTCTAGTCCGGCCTGCCCAGCACCAGCTCAGGTCTCGGGCCACAGGTGCTGTGCCCTCTCCTAGGCTCTTTCGGGACTCCCCAAGCTATCTTGGGACCTGAGGTGAGCAGGGGAACACAGCCTCTGTTCTGGCCCAATCTCGTGGAACTTGAGACATCAGCCAGGAGATTGATAAAGGCCCAGGGCAGAACAGCGGGTCCTTTCTGGTCTGCACCAATGCCAGGTCTCCTCGAGCAGAGATGGCAGGAGGCAAGCGCAAGAACAGAAGCAACAGAATCCAAGGGTACTTGGCATCACCAGACCCAAACTCACCCACCACATCAAGTCCTAGATACAACAGCACACCAGAAAAGCAGGACATGGATATAAAATCACTGGTCATGATGATGATGGAGGACTATAAGAAGGAAATACAGGAAAACAAAGATAAAC
>LR753821.1:74880-92989 GCA_902729485.2 Mus minutoides | reverse complement strand
CCTGAGTGAAGTAACCCATTCACAAAAGAACTCACATAACATGTACTCACTGATATGTGGATATTAGCCCAGAAACCTAGACTACCCAAGATACAATTTACTAAACACATGATACTCAAGAAGAAGGAAGATCAAAATGTGGACACGTCACCCCTTCCTAGAATTAAGAACAAAGCACACATTGAAAGAGTTAAAGAAAGCATTTGTGAAGCTGAATCCAAAGGATGGACCCAACGATTGTGGCTGCCAGGGATCCATCCCACAATCAGTCACCAAACATAGACACTATAGCATATGCCAGCAAGATGGTGCTGAAATGGCCCGGATATAGCTGTCTCGGGGGAAAATATACCAATGCTTGGCAAACATGGAGGTGGAAGCTCACGGTCAGCTATTAGATGGAACACAGGGTTCCCAAGGAAGAAGGAGCTAGAGAAAGTACCCAAGGAGCTGAAGGGGTCTTCAACCCTATAGGTCGAAGAATAACCATAAACTAACTAGTACCCCCTGGGCTCGTGTCTCTAGCTGCATATATAGAAGAGGATGGCCTAGTTGGCCATCAGTGGAAATAGAGGCCCCTTGGTTATGCAGACTTTATATTTCCCAATACAGGGGAACGCCGGGGCCAGGGGGTGGGAGCGGATGGGTGGGGGAGCAGGGCCAGGAGGGGGGTGGGTATAGGGAACTTTCTGGATAACACTTGAAATGTAAATGAAGAAAATATCTAATAAAAGTTGAAAAAAATTAGAGATGAAGATGGAATACTATAACAGATATCAATGAAATCTAGAAAATCATGAAGACTTTGTAAAATTTTATATTCCACAACTAGAAAATCTAAAAGAAGTAGGTAAATGTTTAGATGTATATGATCTTCCAAAGTTAATCTATGAAAAACAAATAATTTAAACAGACTTATAACTAACAATGGGATCAAAATATTGATTAAAAATCTTCTGACTCAAAGAAGCACATACCCAGATAGATAAGTACAGAATACTAACAGACTTTCAAAGAAGAACTAACACTAGCACTAATCTCATTAATCAATAATGTAGGAAGGGATAGAACATTTCCAAATTCGTCTTATAAAGTTAGGTTTATCATGATTCTCAATTAGACAAACACATGATTCAAAAGAAAATTAGAAGCCAATTTTTTTCATGAACATGGGTGTAAAATTTTTCAATAAAATATTTGCAAATAAATTTCAAGAGCATATACGGAAAAGTCACTCATTATGATTAAGTTGGCTTCATTCCATATATGCAAGGATGGTTCAACATATGTAAATTAAAAATGTATTCTTCTATATGAAAGAAACAAATCACATGATTGTTTCAATAAATATTTTTTAAAAGGCCTTTGAGCCAGGCAGTGGTGGCACACAGCACACCTTTAATCCCAGCAGTTGGGAGGCTGAGGCAAGCAGATTTCTGAGTTCGAGGCCAGCCTGGTCTACAAAGTGAGTTCCAGGACAGCCAGGGCTATATAGAGAAACCCTGTCTCTAAAAACAAAGACAAAACAAACAAACAAAACCAAAAAAACAAAAATAAAAAAGGCCTTTGACAAAATCTAACAACCCTTCATAATAAAAGTCCTAGATAGCCTAAAGATGTAGACATTTTGTGTCAACGTAATAAGGTCTATATATAACAAACATACATTTAACAAACATGTTAAATGTCTCAGGGTTTCTACTGTTGCAACAAAACACAATGACCAAAAAATCAAATTGGAGAGGAGAACATTTATTTGTCCTAGATTCCATATCACTGCTGTTCATCATTGTAGGAAGTCAAGGTTGTTCTTTTCCCCACTAGTGTTTGAAGTCTTAGCTAAAGCAATAAGACAAGAGAAAAAAAACAAATAGGATAGGAAAGTGTCAAAGTGCCTCTATTCTCAGATGACATGATTCTAAACATAAGAATCTACCAGAACACCCCTAAAGTTGATAAAAACTTTCAGTAAAGGTTATAAAATTAACAAACAAAACCCAGTAGTCTTTGAATATACCAACAACAAACATAATGATAAGGAAATCAGGGAAACAATCCCATTCATGACAGCCCCAAAATAAAACAAAATACCTTAGAATAAACTTAACTAAGGAAGTAAAATGCCGCTACAATGAATATTTCAAACTTCTAGAGAGATTGCCGATGACAGTAGAATACAGAAAGAAATCCAGTACCCAAGATGGGAAGAATTAATATTAGGAAATATCCATCCTACCAAATACAATATACAGATTTGATGAAAACCCAATCAAGGTCTCAAATCACTTCTTCACAGAAAAAGAAATTGACATGGAAGTACAAAAGACCTCAAAGAGCCAAAGAGCAATTTTGAAAAACAAGAAAACTGTTAGAACCTTGATTCTCAGTTATATTACAGAGACATAGTAATAAAAAAAAATGTGTAATAGGGAGGAAGGTTATGAAATTCTCTCCTCTGAGCATGGTGTATCTATAGCACTCCTGAAATCACAGTAGATGCAGTTGCCTGCTTAGGACCTTAATAAGACTGAGCCAGTAAACATTCAGTCACAGTCACAAGCTGCCAGGGGGAAGTTAATGACAGTGGAGAAGTGCTAAAGGAAAGTCTATCTTCAGTGCCATCATAGCCACTGGAGAATTACCCATGCTACTGTTGCTATTGATAGTTTCCTAACAATGCCCACTCAAGTGGGCCTGGATAAACCAATAGGTCACAAAGGGGAAAAAAAAGACATGAAAAGCAGGGTGCAAACTTGAAGGAAGGAAAGTGGGTGATACTGAAGGTTGGAAGGAAATGAGAATAGAAGGATGAGTTTGATAAGAGGGTATTATTCTCATATATCCAAAAATGCCAAAGAATAATTAATTTTAAGAAACAAAATAAGTATTGACAAAGACATGGAATAGTTAGAACCTTCACTAGTCAAAAGTCCATCAAGCAGATTTTTTTTATCAAGTAGATAAACAAAAGGTAAAATATGTAATGTGTATATACACTCACAGTCACAGACATGGGACTACTATTCATCCATGGAAGTGAGAATAATGTTGTATATACTACCATGTGAACTAACCTTAAAGATACTGTAATTAACAAAAGATAACATGTAAGAGCTCACATATGGTATGGTCCATTAATTGAAAATATTCTAATTAGGCAAAATCATGGAGACAGAAAGATGATGGGCATTTTCCAGAGGCTGGGAAATTAAGGAGTAATTCTTCAGTGTGCCTAGAGTTTTCTGTGTGGATAATGAATATTTTTTAGAATAAGGCAAGTGGTGGTTACACAGTTCTATGTATGTACTGAGTGCCACTGGGCTATATACTTAAATTATTCAAATCTGCTTGATAGACATTTGAGTCTTCACTGTTTGATTCTTGCAACATATGCTGCAATGAAAAGTTGAGTATGCACATTTAAGAGCCTATTTGAAAATCTTTCAGGGAGAATTCTGGGAGAATATCACTGTAATGAAATGTGATAGTTCCATGTTGTACTTTATGAGAAACAGATTAACATCACATTATTTGTACAAATATTTGTATTCCAAAGTAACAAAATAGTGACATAAACAATTAGAAAATAGTATATTTTAATATTCTTCCCATAAAACTAATAAATCATAGGGCAATTACAAATAAATCTCATATCACTGAGGCAAATCAGTAATAAATTAAGTAAAAATACACAACTAAGTTTCACAAAAACTATGCAAACCCACTAGGGAACAAAGAAGTTTCCTTTTAATATTTGAAGAAAAACTGAATAAATAGTGTATAAATTAACCATAATTATTACATATAGAAATTCAATCTTATCTCCTCAAAATTGATTTTAATCCCCACCCAAAGCATGGCAGAGTATTACATTGATTGTGAAAAGATAATCTGGAATTTATATAGAAGTGCAAAAGATCAAGAAGAGTTAGGGTAATCCTAAAGAAGAGAAGGGAGATCTTGATCTCTTGGCTTCTTGCTTCTGCTCTGCCCCCTCAGCCCTTTCCCCATCCCCTTCCCTGCTGTCTCTCCACGTGCTCATGGCAAGCCTCTACTCCTCTACTGCTCCCCTCCCCTCCCCTCCCCTCCCCTCCCCATGCCCTGAATAAACTCTATTCTATACTGAGAGAGAGAGAGAGGAGAGAGAGAGAGAGAGAGAGAGAGAGAGAGAGAGAAAAGGGAATGACACAATCACAAGATGGCACTTATTGAAATACTATATGCATGTAACAATTAATGAAAAAAGAGGAAAAGAATTTGAAAGAGAGCAAGGAGAGATATATGAGAGGATTGGAGGGAAGAAGAGGAAGAGATATAATTAAAATATAATAAATTTTGCTTTTTCAAATAAAAATATACTTTAAAAAGCATATCCAATGGATAGAGAGGGCCCCTGGTTGGGGAATGGCGCTACCCACCCATCTCAAAAATCTCAACCCAGAATGTTTCCTGTCTAAAGGAAATGCAGGGACAAAGAGTAGAGCAGAGAATGAAGAAAAGGCCATTCAGAGACTGCCCCACCTAGGGATCCATCCCATCTGCAGATACTAAACCCAGACACTATTGCAGATGACAAGAAGTGCTCCTGATAGGAGCCTGGTATAGCTATTCCCTGCGATTCTCATACAGAGTCTGACCAATACAGATTTAGATGCTCACAGCCAACCATCAGACTGAGCATGGGGACCCCAATGGACAAGTTAGGGGAAGGACTGAAGGAGCTGAACGGGATTGCAACTCCATAGGAAGAACAACAATATATCCTCCCAGAGATCCCAGGGAATAAAACAGGAGCTAAAACTATCCAGTGGAAAAAAGACAGCATTTTTAATAAATGGTGCTGGCACAACTGGCGGTCAACATGTAGAAGAATGCGAATTGATCCATTCTTATCTCCTTGTACAAAGCTCAAGTCTAAGTGGATCAAAGACCTCCACATTAAACCAGAGACACTGAAATTCATAGGGGAGAAAGTGGGGAAAACCCTTGAAGATATGGGCACAGGGGTAAAATTCCTAAACAGAACACCAATGGCCTGTGCTGTAAGATCACAAATAGACAGATGGGACCTTATAAAATTGCAAAGCTTCTGTAAAGCAAAAGATACTGTCAACAGGACAAAAAGGCCACCAACAGATTGGGAAAGAATTTTTACCAATCCTAAATCTGATAGGAGGCTAATATCCAATATTTACAAAGAGCTCAAGAAGCTGAACCCCAGAAATTCAAATAACCCCATTAAAAAATGGGGTACAAAGCTAAACAAAGAATTCTCAACTGAACAATGACAAAGGGCTGAGAAGCACCTTAAAAAATGTTTGAAATCCTTAATCATCAGAGAAATGCAAATCAAAACAACCCTGAGATTCCACCTCACACCAGTCAGAATGGCTAAGATCAAATTTTCAGGTGATGGCAGATGCTGGCGAGGATGTGGAGAAAGAGGAACACTCCTTCATTGCTGGTGGGATTGCATGCTGGTACAACCACTCTGGAAATCAGTCTGGCGGTTTCTCAGAAAACTGGACATAGTATTTCCGAAAAATCCAGCAATACCTCTACTGGGCATATACCCAGAAGATATTCCAACTGGTAACAAGGACACATGCTCCACTATGTTCATAGCAGCCTTATTTATTATAGCCAAAAGCTGGAAAGAACCCAGATGTCCCTCAACAGAGGAATGGATACAGAAAATGTGGTACATTTACACAATGGAGTACTACTCAGCTATTAAAAACAATGAATTTATGAAATTCTTGAGCAAATGGATGTATCTGGAGGATATCATCCTGAGTGAGGTAACACAATCACAAAAGAAATCACTTAATATGCACTTAATATGCACTCACTGTTAAGCAGATATTAGCCCAGGAACCTAGAATACCCAAAGTACAACTTCCAAAACACAAGAAAATCAAGACAGACCAACGCGTGGATACTTCATTCCTCCCTAGAATAGGGATTAAAATATACATGGAAGGAAGTACAGAGACAAAGTGTGGAACTAAAATGAAAGGATGGACCATCCAGAGAGTGCCCCACCCAGGTGGTCCATCACATAATTAGCCACCAAATGCAGACACTACTGCATATGCCAGCAGGACATTGATGAAAGGACCCTGATATAGCTTTCTTCTGTGAGTCTTTGACAGTCTCTGACAAATACAGAAGTGGATGCTAACAATCATCTACAGGGCAGAACACACAGGGTCCCCAATGAAGGAGCCAGAGAGAGAATCCAAGAGCTGTAGGGGTCTGCAACCCTATAGATGGAACAACAATATGAACTAATCAGAACCCCCAGAGCTCACATCTCTAGCAGCATATGTATTTGGCCTTGTTGGCCATTACTGAGGAAGAAAGGCCCTAAGTCTAGCAATGTTTGTAAGCCCCAGTACAGGGGAATGCCAGGGCCAAATAGTGGGAGTGGGTGGGTAGGGGAGCAGGGTGGGGGGAGGGTATAGGGGACTTTTGGGATAGCACTTGTAATGTAAATGAAGAAATTATCTAATAAATTTTAAAAAAAAAAAAGAATACACTTGTACCACATATCCAGCTGAATACATAGCAGAGGATTACCTTATCTGGCATCAATGGGAGGGGAGACTCTGGTTCCTGTGGAGGTTCAATGCCCCAATGTACTGAGATGCTAGGGCAGTGAAGCAGGAGTGGGTGAGTGGGTGGAGGAGCACCTTCATAGAGGCAGGTGGAGGGGAATGGAATAGGGGGATGCAGAGGGGAAACCTGGAAGGGGGCCAACATTTGGAATGTAAAAATAAATAGATAGATAGATAGATAGATAGATAGATAGATAGATAGATAGATAGATAGATCTAATAGAAAAAACATACTTAAAAATTGAGGCTTTAAGGTGAAAATATATAACAACCAAGGGAAGGGATGAGAACATAGACGTCTACTCTACCACAATGGTATGGTGGAACCATTCCTCTGAATGGAAGGATTAAAGCTAGATCTTTAACTCATACCTGCTTAAAAATTTTCTCTGGGTTTATTGAAAACACAAATATGAACCAACAAAGCTTTATGGGTTTTAGGAGACAAATTCCAGGGTGTCTGTGCTTTGATAAAGCTACATTAACACCTGTCTGACCACTGACACATTATAGGTAACACATAAATTCGCATCTAAAACACAATAATGAAAGACTATTCAATGGAAAACAGGAAAATTCCAGAAGAAGGAACACAAATACTCAATAAGAAAATGGGAAATCAGTCGACAGTTTCACTATCTTTCATTGAAACACAAACTAAGGAACTTTCACATGTCATATTAACAAAAATTTAACCTAAGGGCACTAAGTTTTGGTGATAAGGGCACTGTTCTTAGTGTTGTAAATTAGTACTTCACTGGAGAGCTAGCAATATGCTATGCCCAAATCCACAAATATGCCATTCCATTCAAATTGCCTAGTAAACTTGCATATGTATAACAAGAGATGCCAGTATATTTACTGCTTCCTTGTTCGGTATTGAGAAGCTCTGAAAACTGTCTTCCATGCGCTTGTTGGTGATAGATATGGAATGGTTAGTATGAATAACGTAAGTAGTACAGGCATTTGCAAGATATCAAAAATTGGAAATACTTTGAACAGTGCTGTTTTTATAAATACTCACAGGCACATTAGTAAAGTAGCAAATGTGTGTCAGGAGAGGCAGTCTATGTTTGTTTATCTCTGAAAGGTAAATGAACTTTCATGTCTTGGGATATTTTTGAGGCAGGGTCTTGTCCTATAATTCTGATTGGCCTAGGTTCATTATGGATGCCAACATGACTTTAAACTTGGAGTGATTCTCATGCCTCTGATTAGAGGCTGGCAACATCAAACTTTGCTTATGCTGTGTTATGATTCTGTAGTGTCTCCAAAGATTCATATATTGAAGGCCTGGCACCCAGCTGTAGGTCCATTGAGGACTGATTGGATAGTGAAATCATAAGCATAGCTTCAGATTAATCTGCTGAAGAATTCATGACTGGAGGGCCTATTAGGGGGTGCAGCCTTCTTTGAGGAACTACTTCACTATGAGCCTACCAAGAATACATTTTGTCCCTGCCTACTTCTTCTCTCTTGCCACTTTCTAGATGTCATAATGCTGGTAGTTTTTCTCTACCACACACTGCCTGCCATGATGCTCTACCTAAACACAAGTGATGGTACCAAGCACCCATGGTTGGAAACCTTTGTAGTCTGAAGCCATGAGCCAAAACAAATCTATCCTTCATTTAACTTGATGTCCTCAGGTATGTTGTTGCCAAAGGCAGACTAGTAAAGGTAATAAAAAAGCCACAAGTACCTTAGCTTATTGCTATAAAATTATATTTCTTTAAAGATATAGTTATCTGAAACTAAAGTAAAAGTTTAATCTTAGTAAATATGTGTGGCAGATGACTTTTTACAGCCTTTAGTCTTTGTTTCTTTCTTTCTTTCTTAAAAAAAACTCCTCAATAATTTTTATGTAAATGGATAAATAAATTATTCATTTATTCATTATATATTCTGTTCCTTGTGAAGCATTAAGAAAGCAACAGCAAACAAGGAATGGTTTGCGCCACTATAAAATTCAGTCTTTTGAATGAGAGATGAACATGTGAACAAATAAATGTTTTAATGTGAGACAATAAATATAACAGAAATACATTAAAGATGCAGTCGATATGCAAAGGAAGACTAAGCAGTTCTACCTAGGCTGTAGGAGTCCTAAAGGTTTTCAGCAAGGAAACTACAAGCAGTTTCTTTCCCAACAGAAATAATTTAATTCTAACTATGGCCTCACATCTTAGCACATTGACGGTTACAGTTATCTTAGCTGGGATCAGAAAACTGAACCATGGTATTTGTAGTCAGGCTCAGTCTCTGTGATTTTATACCTCTGTGTCTTAAAGGGACTTTCATAAATAAACCTTCACAGAAGGCTGTGACTCTTATCGTCATATACAGCAAAAGGACTTAATGTGAGAAAAGTAACTGGAGGCAGAAGTTGCTGAAAGAGGTCAGGGAAAGACAGATTCAAGTTGATCCTTGAATTCTGTCACTCATCCCAGCTGTGTAAAGCAAGGTCAAATGCTCTGGCCTTTGAGAATCTCAGTCATCCCTATGACAATATCAGAAGGCTGCTTGTGGACCCCCTACTTTCTAAAAGCTCCGTCTACATAAAGCTCTTGGACAAAGCTTTCTTTCTTTCATGATCATTTAAGGAATTCTTCTAACTATGAGCTCAAATTTTCTCCATATATTATAACATGGTTTAGCAGTGTCTACACGTCATTCTTTTTAAAGAGCCACACCTCTGCCCAATAAGAAATCAGTTAATAATTCATTGTGGTAAACTCTAATCCATAAACTGAATGTCTTAGGTTCTCAGGTAAGTAGTTTTTACATGTCATGTGATCAATTTTACAAATAGCCATTGTGAAGTATAGTCCATATTCTTTGTATGGATTGTCATTGGCATTGACTACGAAGCCAAATACCAGAAGAGGATAGTGTTACCATTTAGTTTATTATATAGACCAGGATAGTTGCCTGTCTATATGCCAGAGGTTTTGCTTTTATTTTATACCTAGAGAACTAAATAACATACAGTTTCAAGATCAACATAAGCTTCTCAATGCAAGTGCTTTGGGAGTTAATCCCCTCTTGATAGAGAAACAGATTAATTCAGTCCTTGAAAAAACAATGGATCTTTATAGTGCTGAAATTATCTAAATTTAAAATCAGTGAGATGTACACACACTGTGAGTGTTCCTCTTTCTCCACATCCTTGCCAGCATCTGCTGTCACCTGAATTTTTGATCCTAGCCATTCTGACTGGTGTGAGGTGGAATCTCAGGGTTGTTTTGATTTGCATTTCCCTGATGATTTTAAGGATGCTGAACATTTTTTCAAGTGCTTCTCAGCCCTTCGATATTCCTCAGTTGAGAATTCTTTGTTTAGCTCTGTACCCCATTTTTAATGGGGTTATTTGAATTTCTGGAGTTCACCAAGACTTTTTATTAGCATCGTTGCTTCTTATATGGGACTCATACTTAAAATTCATAATAGCATTTTCTTTTAGAAAAATACTTTATGTTAAAATTTTTGGTAATTCTCTAATTGCAAATATTGCCAAAAGTTATTAGGAGTCCAAAGCCTGGCAGCTGAGGTAATGTTCATAGGAGGAGAATAATCACTGTGAATTTATACTTGGTTGAACATGGGTTGAAGGTACCAGCAGTGGGGCTTCACTTTATCCTGGAACATTCCATAGGAAGCTTCTGTACCCAAACTTCAGATGTTCCACAGGGCTCTTCTTAGAATTTATTTTTATGGCTATGGTGGGCATTTATACCCACCCACATTGAAACTGTTCCAGACTGAAAATTCTTCTGACCATATTTTGGGGGGTTCCATCATCCATCTGTTCAAATGCTTATAATAAACTCAAACTTATTTTCAGGGAAAATCTTGGCTTACTTCTCAGGACTCATTCAGCTCATCCCCCTACAGAGTTGAAAAAGCCTCCTACTCTAACATATGCAAATTCACAATTCTAATGGGAAAATATGCTATTTGAAAGACAAAGCACAAATAATAAATAGGGGAAGTTGTACAAAGAGTACAGGCCCACACACATATGGACACATACATATGCACACACACAAACACACACATATGAATACACACACACAAACAATTGTGAGATATCCACATGTCTGGACTATGTATTTAGCCCTCATAATTCTTCTGCTAAACTGTAAGCTTGTTCTACCAATAACCTGCATGAAATAAGATTAAGAAAACCCCCTTGTGGAATATATGCATATTTATTAGTTGAGAATATTGTTCATCTTATTAACAAGCCCTTTCTCAGTCCCCATCTAAAAGTGTTTTAGAGTAAATTTACTAAAGACTCAGAACCAGGAATAATTCTGCATATTCTAAGTCGAAAATATTTGTTGTTGTAGCTTGTGTATATTGTATTGTGACCTTTCTTGGTGTTGCCTGCCAGAAAGAGAGAACTGATATTAGATTCTCCTTATAGCATTTGGGAAACATTTATGAGCATTTTATTTTCAAATTTCACCCCTAAACATTTTATTATTCTGGTCTTGACTGTTCACTTCACTTACATATTTTTCCCCTGACTTATATGTTACTGGGATGCAACTGCTTCTGAGGAAGTTTCTGTGAAAAAAACAAAAACAACAAACAACTTAAGCTCTGATTTATTTATTTATTTATTTATTTATTTTGGTTTTTTGAGACAGGGTTTCTCTGTGCAGTCCTGGCTGTCGTGGAACTTACTTTGTAGACCAGGGTGGCCTCGAACTCAGAAATCTGCCTGCCTCTGCCTCCCAAGTGCTGGGATTAAAGGCTTGCGCCATCACTTCCGGCCTGATGGTTTTTTTAATTGATGATTATATTTGACGTGGTGTGTTTGGGGTGTGTGTGTGTGTGTGTGTGTCCATGTAGAGTCAATTCTTTCCTACCAAGTAGATACTAAGGATTGAATACTTGAGTTATTAGAGTTGGTAACAATCATCTTTACCTACTAAGCCATCTCTCAATCTTCAGCTTCTTAAACTGTGAGTTCTAGTTCCAGATAGGGCTGGACAACTGAATGTTTAAAACATTTGTCAACCCTAAAGATTTCTAAAGCTTCAAATGTCCAAAATGAATTAGAATCAAATCATCATGAATGGCAGCTGTTGTCAGCACTTGCTCACCATGTAGCATCCCACAACTTCACCACAGCTTTGGTACTGTACTTCATACCACATAGCCATTACGTAATGCCAGCAAACATTCAAATGAGGTTTGAGACCACACTTTATCTTGACCTGCAGTTGTTTTACTATACACAGATCATTTTCTCTTGTTAAAATATTTATTTTTATTACTTTTAATTATGTGTATGTGTGTGAGTGCGGGCACCTTCAGAGACTGCAGGTGCCAGATACTCCTGGAGCTAGAGTCACAAGTGGTTGTGAGACACCTGACATGGTGCTCAGAACCAAAATCACGTAGTCTAGAATTGTAGTATGCACTCCTAATTGCTGAGCCATTTCTCTAGCCCCAAAGTATTTTAGTCTTATAAAAGTATGACTATTTTATTGTAAAAAAAATATAATAAAGACATTAGTATGTTCTTGCCATCTCTGTTAAAGCATGTAAATATCAAACTAGTGTGCCTTTGGATTGAATTATGTTATGATATTTGACATTTATTAATTGCTGGTTTAGGATCAGCAAGATGACTCAAGGGGTAAAATTACTTGCTGCCAAACCTAACAACCTGTGTTTTATACCTGGATCACATAGGGTAGAAATGGCCAATGACTTTCTGCAAGTTATCTTCTGACTTCCATCTGCACACTATGGCAAGAGCATGTTCCAGTGAACATACATGCAAAACACACACACACACACACACACAAGTAAATGTTTTTTTTAAATATTCATAGGAATATGTCTGCCTTGCTGATTTGAATTTCATAAAAACTCATTATTAAGTAGATTTTGGCTTGGGATTAACACAGAATTTCAACAAGTCCTAAAATAGCCCTAACCTCACCGTTGACATTTTGTGTTACATATTTATGCAGAGTGGAATTTTCAGTGTGGAAATGATAATATATGCATATCAATCTACTCTGAAAAATGTTAAAGATGCTCTATGGCTCTATATCTTATGTTAAATTTTTCTTTATTTAAAAGTAATAAAACATATCCATCTCATTAGTAGGCAAGTTCACATTCTTCTCTCCTGAATGGTAAAATCATTATATGTATGTATCAAATCAATAAACATATATTAAAATTTTAAAATAAATTTCTTTATGATTTATTATTAGAAAAGATTTTATTTCTATACCTGTTGAATAAATCTATCAGATTCAGAGTCACATAAAATGCCTCAATGTAAATGGACCCTTGGTGGAAAAGTTCAAGCAGCCCTAAGGTAAGCTTCTCACACGTATACACATACAGACAGAAGAAAGGTAGAGAGAAACCTACAACACCTCTGAGCTGCATTTTCTCATCTATAAAATGATATGAATGAGCACCAAATTTGGTCTCTCCACTTTTTTTTTCCTGTAGTTAGTAGTGTGCTTTGTAATATAGGTTAGCCTCAAGCTTGTGATTCACCTACCTCTGTTCCCCAAGTAGTAGAATTATAGTGGTGTACCACTATGCTGATGTCTCCACTTCTAATTTATACAATACTGATGTTTATTTCTCAAACTGTCTTAGGCTGGTTTCTCTTAACTATATCCTTTCTTCTTAATTCATGTTTGTCCCAACTTGCAGTTGAACAAAATGAGATTCTTTGTGATTTTTTTTACAACCATCCCACTGATTTTCCTTTGAAACAGCCCCTCCCTCTTTCACATCTTTATTTAAGACCTACACTCTGCATGTAAAATGGAATATGAGATTGTTGCTATATACTGTGTGGCTTTCTTCTCTTGGCAACATGACCTCCAATTCCTTCCATTTTCCTGCAAATTACATAAATTCAGTCTTCTTTGTGTGGGGTATGACTCCTTTGTATATGTTACCAAATTTTCTTTATTTACTTATGTGTTGGTGGATATCTAGAGTGACTGTACAGTTGCTTATGGTAAGTAGAGCAGCAATAAGCATGTATGTGAATGTATCTTTTGGTTGACCTGCTGATCTTCAGAACCTGGGTTTATAGTTTTAATTTTCTGAGGAACTGATTTCCCTAGTTGTTGCAGCATTTTCCCTGTCCAATCACATTAGGGCAGTGGGAGGCTTGTGATTGAACAGGAGAAGGGAGGCAGAGCAAGGAGTTGAGAAGACAGAGAGGTCTCAGGAGGACAGAGAACCAAAATAGAGGCTGACTTGATGTTATCAGAAGGTTAAAATAATTGGGTTAAAGCTTTATCATTATCATTTGGCTCTGAAATTATTGTGTTGGCATCTTATAAATTGTGTTATTATTGATACAAAAATCTGATTGGCTAATTAAGCAATAAGAATGTTGATTCTACCAGGTAATTATGTGTTGAGATGGCTAACCAGGGGTATATGGGCTTTGTGTAAAAGTGAGAGGAACTTAGGGAAGGGGCCTGGGGAAGGGGCATCAGAGAGATGGCCCTGTGAGAGCCATGTGGCCTCACAGAGCTACTGAGTTGGCTGGACTGAGAAAGAAAGAGGGTGTGATCACCTGGTACAGGGGCTAGCTCTAGAGAGTTGTTGGCAGCAGCTGGAGTGCTGGAGCATGTACTGGCCCCACTGAGAGTTGGCAGGTTCATTTTTTAAATATTTCCCAAAACACATAGTGGTTCCACTAATCCTCTACATTCATTCTTTCTTTTTTTTTAATATTTTCTTCATTTACATTTCAAATGCTATCCCGAAAATCCCCTATACCCTCCCCCCACCCTGCACCTCAAACCACCCACTCCTGCTTCCTGGCCCTGGCATTCCCCTGTACAGGGGCATATGATCTTATCAAGACCAAGGGCCTCTCCTCACATTGATGAACTAATAGGCCATCCTCTGCTACATATTCAACTACAGAAACAAGCTCTGGGGGGGGGGGTGTACTGGTTAGTTCATATTGTTGTTCCTCTTATAGGGTTGCAGACTTTGGGTACTTTCTCTAGCTCCTTCATTGGGGGCCCTGTGTTCCATCCAATAGATGACTGTGAGCATCTATTTCTTTATTTGCCAGGCACTGGCATAACCTCACAAGAGATAGCTATATCAGGGTCCTGTCAGCAAAATCTTGCTGGCACATGCAATAGTGTCTGGGTTTGGTGGTGGTTTATGAGATGGATCCCTGTGTAGGGCACTCTCTGGATGATCCTTCCTTCCATCTCAGCTCTGAACTTTGTCTCTGTAACTCCTTCCATGGGTATTTTGTCCCCCATTCTAAGAAGGAACGAAGTATCCACATTTTAGTCTTCCTTCTTCTTGAGTTTCATGTGTTTTGCAAATTGTATCTTGGGTATTCTAAATTTCTGGGCTAATATCCACTTATCAGTGAGTGTATATCATGTGTGTTCTTTTGTGATTGGGTTACCTCACTCAGAATGATATCCTCCAGATCCACACATTTGCCTAAGAATTTCATAAATTCATTGTTTTAAATAGCTGAGTAGTACTCCTTGTGTAAATGTACCACATTTTTTTGTATCCATTCCTCTGTTGAGGGGCATCTGGGTTCTTTCCAGCTTTTGGATATTATAAATAAGGCTGCTATGAGCATAGTGGAACATGTGTCCTTACAACAAGTTGGAACATTTTTGGGGTATATGCCCATGAATGGTATTGCTAGATCTTCTGGTAGTAATATGTCCAATTGTCTAAGGAACTGCCAAAGAGATTTCCACAGTAGTTGTACCAGCTTGCAATCCTACCAGCAATGGAAGAGTGTTCCTCTTTCTCCACATCCTCACCAGCATCTGCTGTCACCTGAATTTTTTATCTTAGCCCTTGAGACTGGTGTGAGGAATCTCAGGGCTGTTTTGATTTGCATTTTCCTGATGACTAAGGAAGTTGAACATTTTTTCAACTGCTTCTCAGCCATTTGGTATTCCTCAATTGAGGATTCTTTGTTTAGCTCTGTACCCCAATATTTAATAGGTTTATTTGATTTTCTGGAGTCCATCTTCTTGAGTTCTTTATAAATATTGGATATTAGTCCCTTATCAGATTTCGGATTGGTAAAGATCCTTTCGCAATCTGTTGGTGGCCTTTTTGTCTTATTGACAGTAACTTTTGCCTTACAGAAGCTTTGGAATTTTATGAGGTCCCATTGGTCGATTATCAATCTTACAGCACAAGCCATTGCTGTTCTGTTCAGGAACTTTTCCCCTGTGCCCATATCTCCAAAGCTTTTCCCCACCTTCTCCTCTATAAATTTCAGTGTCTCTGGTTTTATGTGGAGTTCATTTATCCACTTAGACTTGAGCTTTGTACAAGGAGATAAGAATGGATCCATTCGCATTCTTCTACATGATAACCACCAGTTGTGCAAGCACCATTTGTTGAAAATGCTGTCTTTTTTTCCACTGGATGGTTTTAGCTCCTTTGTCAAAATCAAGTGACTATAAGTGTGTCAGTTCATTTCTGGGTCTTCAATTCTATTCCATTGATTTACCTATCTGTCGCTGTACCAGTACCATGCAGTTTTTATCACAATTGCTCTGTAGTACAGCTTGAGGTCAGGCGTGGTGATTCCCCCAGAGGTTCTTTTATTGTTGAGAATAGTTTTTGCTATCCTAGGTTTTTTATTATTCCAGATTAATTTGCAAATTGCCCTTTTTAACTCAGTGAAGAATTGTTTTGGAATTTGATGGGGAATGCATTAGATCTCTAGATTGCTTTTGGCAAGATGGCCATTTTTATTATATTAATCCTGCCAATCGATGAGCATGGGAGATCTTTCTATCTTCTGAGATCTTCTTCAATTTCTTTCTTCAGAGACTTGAAGTTCTTATCATACAGATCTTTCACTTCCTTAGTATGAGTCACAACAAGGCATTTTATATTATTTGTGACTATTGTGAAGGGTGTTGTTTCCCTAATTTCTTTCTCAGCCTGTTTTTTCCTCTGTGTAGAGAAAGGCCACTGATTTGTTTGAGTTAATTTTATATCCAATTACTTCACTGAAGCTGTTTATCAGGTTTAGAAGTTCTCTAGTGGAATTTTTAGGGTCACTTATATATAGTATCATATCATCTGCAAACAGTGATATTTTGACTTATTCCTTTCCATTTTGTATCCCTTTGATCTCCTTTTGTTGTCGAATTGCTCTGGCTAGGAGTTCTAGTACTATCTAGAGGTAGGGAGAAAGTAGGCAGCCTTGTCTAGTCCCTGATTTTAGTGGGATTGCTTCAAGTTTCTCTCTATTTAGTCTAATTCCAATTCCTCAAACTATTTTACAAAATAGAACCAGAAGGTACTCTACCCAATTTATTCTATGTAGCCACAATTACTCTGATACCTAAACCACATAAAGATCCAACAAAGAAAGAGAACTTCATGCCATTTTTTCCTTATGAATATCAACACAAAAATACTCAATAAAATTCTCACAAACTGAATCCAAGAACACATCAAAAATGATCATCCATCATAATCAAGTAGGCTTCATCCCAGGGATGCAGGGATGGTTTAACAGAGGAGCAGACCGGGGGGAGGTATAGGGAACTTTCGGGATAGCATTTGAAATGAAATTTAAGAAAATATCTAAAAAAACAAAATATGGAAATCCACCAACGTAAAACTATATAAACAAACTCAAAGACAAAAACCACATGATCATCTCATTAGATGCTGAGAAATCATTTGGCAAAATCCAAGACCCATTCATGATAAAAGTCTTGGAAACATTAGGAATTCAAGGCCCATACCTAAGCATAATAAAAGCAATATGCAGCAAACCAGTAGCCAAAATCCTCTACATTCTTAACAGCATTTGTGTCTCCTGGCAGACATTCTGACTGAGATAAGATAGAATCTCAAGTATAGGTTTATAGTTAAAGACTAGTAGTACTTAATCTTTGAAAACTGCCCAATTCATCATTCATTTATTTGTTAGATTATTTGGACTTGAGTGTTCAACATCTTTAGTACTTTATATATTCTGAATATTAACCCTTTGTCAATTTCATAGTTAGTCAGTATTTTTCCCATTCTTTAGGCTATCTCTTCCTTATAATGAATGTTGTCAGGCCAGATAAAAACATTTTAATTTGATGTAGTTCTGATTTGATGACCTTTTCTGAGATATTCCTTAATTCCCTTGAATCAAATTCTACTTTTCCATTTAATCATTTGTGAAGAAATGGTCATTCTATCTATACTCCTTAGAACTTCACCAAACAACTTGCTCTTCAGTATAAGTCTGTCTATAGTACTACTGGAAGATCCTGCAATACCTCTACTGGGCATATATCCAGAAGATATTCCATCTGGTAACAAGGACACATGTTCCACTATGTTCATAGCAGCCTTATTCATAATAGCCAGAAACTGGAAAGAACCCAGATGTCCCTCAGCAGAGGAATGGATACAAAAAATTTGGTATATTTACACAATGGAGTACTACTCAGCTATTAAAA
>LR753821.1:41432-74780 GCA_902729485.2 Mus minutoides | reverse complement strand
AGTGCTGAAAGGACCCGGATATACCAATGCCTGGCAAACATGGAGGTGGAAGCTCACAGTCAGCTATTAGATGGAACACAGGGTTCCCAAGGAAGAAGGAACTAGAGAAAGTACCCAAGGAGCTGAAGGGGTCTTCAACCCTCTAGATGGAAGAATAACCATGAACTAACTAGTACCCCCTGAGCTCATGACTCTAGCTGCATATATAGAAGAGGATGGCCTAGATGGCCATCAGTGAGAAGAGAGGCCCCTTGGTCATGCAGACTTTATATGCCCCAATACA
This sequence comes from Mus minutoides, assembly GCA_902729485.2. Lineage (NCBI taxonomy): Eukaryota > Metazoa > Chordata > Mammalia > Rodentia > Muridae > Mus > Mus minutoides. The sequence continues at coordinate 74,497 of LR753821.1, read as the reverse complement.
GTGGAACGCCAGGGCCAAGAAGTGGGAGCGGATGGGTAGGGGAGCAGGGCTGGGAGGGGGGAGGGTATAGGGAACTTTCTGGATAACACTTGAAATGTAAATGAAGAAAATATCTAATAAAAGTTGAAAAAAAAAGAATAAGTCTGTCTAGTTTTGTTTGCATAACACTCATTATAGGCAGGCAAAATTTTTTTTTACAAAAACTCTAAAAACAGCACTTTGAATCACTTCCTTTATGACAAGCTGTTATGGGCAAACCATCTTCCTTCATGGTCTTTCACCCTACCCCTACACTTAACTTTATATGCACTTAAAGAAATTCACTTTTCGGTCATCATTGGGAAGAGAGGCCCCTTGGTACTACAATCTTTATATGCCCCAATACAGGGGAATGCCAGGGCCAAGAAGTGGGAGTGGGTGGACAGGGGAGCAGGGAGGTGGGAGGGGGCAGAGGGGAGGGAACTTTCGAAATAGCATTTGAAAATATTTAATAAAAATTGGAAAAAAAAAAAAGAAAAGAAAAAAAAAAAGAAATTCACTTTTTACAAGTTGCCTTCCAAATCAGCCATTAAATGTAAATGGTAGTGCTTGCATCACAAGAGATAAAAATATTGTCACCATTTAGTAAATGAGCTGTCAATATTTCAAAATTAGCATACTAATTCAGTTAAAAGATCTAGGGGACAAAATGCAAGATTCTACCCACTATGTGGTATTTGAGATACAAGGTAGCTGCTTGTTATAAACACAAACTCAAGTCAGAACACCTATGTGTATATATTGTAGGTCTGCCACATACTGACTTCTGGCATCATTCAAACTACCTCACATCTCTGTGCTTCTGTTTACTCATCTGTGAAATCTGGAAAAGATGATGGAAGGAACAAATGAATTAGATCACATTACCTAGCACCTAGAAGCAGTTATTGTAAGTTACCGATTTAATTTTTTACTAGCCAAAAGCCATAAATTAATGCATTAAAAATATCCACAATGCGTTGATCTATAATAGTTTATAACACGAATACAATTGCAAGCTTCATTAAAAATACTACTTTTATTTTTATTTTGGACAGTAGCAACTACAAGTCAATTTAAAATATAGGCTTATATTGAAGCTGCTTCAAATACATTCCAACATTACCCATGAAAAATAAAAGTACCAAAAGCCACCAGTAACTTAAAGTACTTATGAAGATATATATAGCTATTTTACAATTTCAGCATTTTCTTATAAAATATTTGTATTGGAGATTAAATTAAACATAAAATAACTGGAGGAGATTTGAGGTTGCCAAGTTATTCATCAATGGCAGAATACTTGGCTGGCCTGTAACCCTCCAATAAATATATTCTGGTGGGAGCATATAAGTTAATATGCTTAAAGTCGCCTTTTGGAAAATCAGTTTCATGGTCAACTGAATGAACGGCATTTGTTTGAAAAACTTATCAGGCCACAAAATATGTAAGATATGTGGTGGTATGTCTCATGATCTACACTTCATGACTGATGTCATAATATCAGAGAAAAACAATATAATTAGAAAAATGCTAACCCCAGCACTTTGACTATTCCATCTCCAAATCTGCTCAGCTTGTCTTTCCTCAGAAATACTGAAGTAGCTACTTATGCTCAGTAGAAGTGATTCTTCACTTTATTTCAGACTAAGGCTAAAGTGTTGGTTTTATGTGCCAACTTTTAGAAACAATTCTAAAATTTACATCATGAGAGCTGTGCCCACAGAGTATTGCTGAAATCTCCTGAGGGAAGTGAATACCCACCCATGCCAGATGGAGACTGGATCCCTCTTTCTCCCTGAAACACGTACCAAATATACTTGTGTCTGTACTAACTTCAGCCTCCTCAATTGATTTACAAGCTAATTTCTCAGTGACATCACTTTTTATGCTTGTCCATTCATTAAATCACTTCAAACCATTATGTCATCCAGATGTAACACTTGTGAAAGCCAGATGGACTAATTGCACACAGAACAGGCAGTAAATCAGCAGTAGAGGCTGTCATAGACACTCCTCAGCTTGTCACCATTTTTTCATTGAGCAGTGTCTTTCCTCTAAATCAACATTTTTAAATCTCTTGGGGAGGTGTATGATGTCAGCTCATTTTTTATTGTTTTCTCTTTTTTAAAAATAATTTTTTATTTATTTATATTTCAAATGTTGTCCCCCACCTGAGCCCTACTCCATGAATCCCCCATCCCATCCTCCTTCCCTTTTGCCTCTAAGAGGGTGCTCCCATACCCTCCTACTCACTCCCACCTTATCCCTCTCACATCCTCCTTCTCTGGGGCATCACACCTCCACAGGGCCAAATGCATCCTCTCCCACTGAGGCCTGATAAGGCTGTCCTCTGCTACTTATGTAGCAGGAGTCACAGACCCATACATGTATGCTCTTTGGTTGGTGACTTAGTCTTGGGAGCTCTGAGGGCTCCAATTAGTTGATACTGTTGTTCTTCCTGTGGGGTTGCAATCTCCTTCAGCTCCTTCAGTTCTTCCCCTAACCCTTCCACTGGGGTCCCCAGGCTCAGCCCAATGGTTGGCTGTGAGTATCTGCATCTGTTTTAGTCAGGTGCTGACAGCTTTTCAGAGTACAGCCATGCCAGGCTCCTGTCTGCAAGCACATCTTGGCATCAGCAGTAGCATCCAGGTTTGGTGTCTGTGGGTGGGATGGCTCTCATCATGGAACCATCTCCAGATGGCCTTTCCTTCAGTCTATGCTCCAATTTTCCCTGCATTTCCTTTAGAGGAGAACAATTCTAGTTTAAAAATTGTGAGATGGGTATAGCCCCACCCCTTAACTGGAGGCCATGTCTATCTATAGGAGGTGGTCTCTTCCGGTTCTATCTATCTGATACTGGGCATTTTGGTTAATGTCATCTCCATTGGGTTCTAGGAGCCACTTGCATCCTTGGTGACTGGGACTTTATACTGGTTTCTCACATTCCCCACCACACACTACTGCATATTTTTATTTATTCTTCTAGACCTCTGAGCTTTTCTCCTATCTCCCACCATACCTGATCCTGCCCCCTTTTTTCTCCTCCCACTCCCCTTCCCCACCTAAGACCCTCCCTCCATCTGCCTACCATGATTACTTGGTTCTACATTTTAACTAGGATAGAAGCTTCCACAATTTGGCCCTTCTTATTATGGTCTATGGAGTTGTATCATAGATATTCTGTGATTTTTTTTTTCTTAATATTCACTTATCAGTGAGTACATACTATGTATGTCATTATGGATCTGGGCTACCTTACTCAGGACGATATTTTCTAGTTCCATCCATTTGCCTAAAAAATTCATGAAGTCCTCATTTTTAAAAGCTAAGTAGTATTCCATTGTATATCCATTTCCTGTATCCATTCTTGGGTTGAGGGGCATCTGGGTTCTTTCCAGGTCCTGGATATTATAAATAAGGTTGCTATAAACATAGGGGACCATGTGTCCTTATTACATGTTGTAGCATCTTTTGGGTACATACCCAGGAGTGGTATAGCTGGGTGATTCAGGTAGAACTTCCAATTTTCTGAGAAACTGCCAGATTGATTTCCAAAATGGTTATACTAGCTTGCAAACCATCAGCAATGGAGGAGTGTTCCTCTTTTTCCACATCCTGTCAGCATCTGCTGTTACCCAAGTTTTTGATATTAGCTATTCTGATTGGTGTAAGGTGGAATCATAGAGTTGTTTTGATTTATATTTCCCTGATGATCAAGGATATTAAACATATCTTTAGGTGCTTCTAGGCCATTCAAGATTCTTCAGTTGATAATTCTCTGTTTAGCCCTGTATCCCCCCTTTTTAAATTGGGTTATTTGGTTTTCTGGAGTTTAACTTCTTGATTTCTTTGTATATTTTAGATATTAGCACTCTATTGGATGTAGGGCTAGTAAAGATCTTTTCCCAATCTATAGGTTGCCATTTTGTCCTATTGATAGTGCTCTTTGCCTTAGAAAAGCTTTTCAGTTTTATGAGGTTCCATTTGTCAACTTTTGATCCTAGAGCCTGAGCCAATGTTCTGTTGAGGAAATTTTCCCCTGTGGCAATGTGTTCAAGGATATTTCCCACTATCTCTTCTATAACACTCAGTGTATCTGGTTTTATCTGGAGGTACTTGATCCACTTGGGCTTGAGCTTTGTACAAGGAGATAAAAATGGATCAATTTGCATTCTTCTACATGCAGATCACCAGTTAGACCATCACCATTTGTTGAACATGCTTTTTCCACTGTATATTTTTGAATTCTTTATTAAAGATCAAGTCACAAAAGGTGTGTGAGTTTATTTCTGGGTCTTCAATCCTATTCCACTGATGTACCTGTCTGTCTGTATCAATACTGTATGGTTTTATCACTATTGCTATATAGTACAGCTTGAGGTCAAGAACAGTGATTTCCCCCAGAATCTCTTTTATTGTTGAAAATTGCTTTTGCTATCCTGGGTTTTTTGTGATTCCATGTAAAGTTTAGAATTGCTCTTTCTATCTCTGTGAAGAATTGTGTTGGCATTTTGACGTTGATAGCACTGAATGTCTAGATTGTTTCTGATAAGATGCCCATTTTTATTATGTTAATCCTGCCAATCCATGAGCATGGGAGATCTTTCCATCTTCTGAGGTCTTCTATTTCTTTCCTTGAAGTTCTTGTCATACAGGTCTTTCACTTACTTGGTTAGTTATTTTTTATTATTTGTGCCTATTGTGAAGGATATTGTTTCCCTAATTTCTTTTGCAGCACATTTATCTTTTGTATAGAGGAAGGCTACTGATTTTGAGTTAATTTTATATCAAGCTACTTTGCTGAAGTTGTTTATCAGCTTTGATGTTGCTGATGTATAGTATCATATCTGCAAATCATGATACCTGGATTTTTTCCTTTTCAATTTGTATCCCTATTACCTCCTTTTGTTGTTTAATTATATTTGCTAGACTTTCAAGTACTATAATGAATAAATAGGGAGAGAGTGGTGAGCCTTATCTTGTCCCTGATTTTAGTGAGATTGCTTCAAGTTTCCATTTAATTTGATGTTGACTGTTGGTTTGCTGTGTATTGCGTTTATTATGTTTAGGTATATGCCTTGAATGCCTGATCTCTCCAAGACTTTTAACATGAAGGTGTGTTATACTATGTCAAAGGCTTTTGTAGCATCTAATGAGATGATTATGTGATTCTTTTCTTTGAGTTTGTATATATGGTGGGTTACATTAATGGATTTTTGTATATTGAACCATCTCTACATCCCTGGGATGAAGCCTACTTGAACACGGTCAATGATCATTTTGATACATTTTTGGATTCAGTTTGTGAGAATTTTATTGAGTATTTTTGCATAGATATTCACAACCGAAATTAGTACCGAAGTACTTTGTTGGGTCTTTCTGTGGTTTAGGTATCAGTGTAACTGTGGCTTCATAGAATGAATTAGGTAGTGATCCTTCTGTTTCTATTTTATGGAATAGTTTGAGGAGTATTAGCATTAGGTCTCTTTTGAAGGTCTGATAGAGTTCTACACTGAAACCATCTGACCCTGGGTTTATTTTGGTTGGGAAACTTTCAAGGGTTGCTTCGATTTCCTTCGGGGTTATGGATTGTTTAGATAGTTTACCTGATCCAGATTTAAGTTTGGTACGTTAGGTATCTTTCTAGAAAATCATCCATTTCATCTAGATTTTCCAATTTTCTTAAGTCTATGCTTTTGTAGAAGATATGATTTTTTTTTTAATTTCCTCAGTGTCTGTCATTATGTTTCCCTTTTCATTTCTGATTTTGTTACTATCTCTGTGCCCATTAGTTAGTTTGGCTAAGGGTTTAATCTATCTTGTTGATTTTCTAAAAGAACCAGCTCTTAGTTTTATTGATTCTTTGTATAGCTCTCATTGTTTCTAATTGGTTGATTTCAGCCCTGAGTTTGATTATTTCCTGAGGTTCATCTACTCCTTGGGTATGTTTGCCTCTTTTTATTCTAGAGCATTCAGATGTGCTGTTAAGTTGCTAGAGTAGGATCTCTCCAATTTCTTTATGAAGGCACTTAGTGCTATGAATTTTCCTATTAGCACTGCTTTCATTGTGTCCCATAAGTTTGTGTATGCTGTGTCTTCATTTTCATTAAATTGTAGAAAGTCTTTATTTCCTTTCTTTATTTCTTCCCTGAACAAGTTATCATTGAGCAGAGAGTTGTTCAGTTTCCATGAGTAAGTAGGCTTTCTGTTGTTTTTGTTGTTATTGAAGACCAACTGTAATCCTTGGTGATCTGATAGAATGCATGGACTTATTTCAAATCTTCTTGTATCTGTTGAGACTTTTTGTTTCTGATTATATGGTTAGTTTTGGGGAAGGAACCATGAGGTGCTGGAAGAAGGTATAAACTTTTGTTTTAGAGTGAAATGTTGTATAGCTATCTATTAAATGCTCTTGGTTCATAACTTTTGTTAGCTTCACAGTTTTTTTGGTTTCTGTTTCCATGATCTGTCTGTCGGTGAGAGTGGGGTGTTGAAGTCCCCCACTATTACTGTGTGATGTTCAATATGTGTTTTGAGTTTTAGTAAAGATTCTTTTGAAAATGTGGATGCCCTTGCATTTGGGGCATAGATGTTCAGAATTGAGAGGTCATCTTAATGGATTTTTCCTTTGGTGAGTATGAAATCTCCCATCTCTTTTGATAAGTTTTGGTTGAAAGTCTATTTTATTGGATATTAGAAAGGCTACTTCAGCTTGTTTCTTGGGACCATTTTCTTGGAAAAATGTTTTCTAGTCTTTCACTCTGAGGTAGTGTTTGTCTTTGTCACTGATGTGTATTTCCTGTATGCAGCGAAATCCCATTTACATATCCAGTTTGTTAGCCTAAGTCTTGTTATTGGGGAACTGAGTCCTTTGTTGTTGAGAGATAATAAAGACCAATGATTGTTGGTTCCTGCTATTTTTGTTGTTAGAGGTGGTATTATGTTTATATGGTTCTCTTCTTTTGATTTGTTGTGAAATGATTAATTTCTTCTTTCTGTTAGTACAAGGACACTCCAAGCCCTGCCTAACTATGTGACCCTTGAGATGCTCTACCTTAGTGCCTACTTTCACACCACCTATCACTTCCTCTAAGGCCACAACCAAACCCCAAGCTCTCTACCCCTAGAAGAGTCCGACCCAGCAACTGTCCTTCCCTTAAGAGAAGTTGCAGGCATGTGTTAGGTGGGGTCCAGCCCGCAGTCCCCCACTAGACGGACTAGGTCCCCTGGAAGGCAAACTGGGGCTTGTTAGAACTAGATTGGAGAGAAAATAAAAACACTGAGTCAGTTGTCTGGTCAAAGCATATTCTGTTCTTTACTGAAAAAAATCTCCCTTGGTTTTCTTGAGAGAACTCCCCTACCCCCCACCCCCAGTCAGTTCTGCTCAGGAACCTGGAATGTGGCACTAAGCCCAAAGTGCTGTGAAATGTCTTGGCATGGAATGTCTTGGCAGGAAGCAGGTCCCGGGAGGGGCACAGCAGACAGGCAGCAGGATTCCAGAGAGTCTCAGGTGTGGTTTAACACAACAATGGAAGCCAGCCTTGGCTGGAGAACCACGCTTTATGTGGCTTCCTGTTGCATGCCTTCAGAGACATCAGGTCTGAACTCCCAACCTGGAGATATCATGCGGGAAGGGAGACCACATCTCCTCCTTACTTATATAATAAAATTAAGCAGAACCGAGGCATAAAATTTATTTACGCTCTATAGTCCTGCCTGGGAGTTATGGTGGCTGGCAGCATTACTTTAAGAGATTTTATCCAGGCAATCTAGAGCAAATTCTTAAATATTCAAAGACAGTCCTTTTAAAAGAACAACATTTATTCTTATGAATTGCACATGCTTAAACAATTGCAAATTTGAAAATTAACAGGGGTGGATGATCTGGACAGAGTACACATTTCCTTCTCACTGAGCAAACTTTCTCAGATAGAGAAGAGATTGGGCTCCTATACTTCTAATGCTTCTGCCTTTATCAAGGAGTCTCAGTATATCACTCAGTCATACATACAGCTTGACTTTTCATTATACTCATGATACTTACTAACAATTTGCTTCACGAGGAACACAGGCAAGTTTGGGAACAAGCAAGAGCTCATGCAGATGAGATTCATCAAACAGATAGAGTTTATCCAGGGTAGGGACAGTACCTGACCTGGATCCTCAATGGAATTATAATTCCCCAGGTGGTATTCTAGGCAGGGACAGGTTTGTTACATACCTTTTGGCCAGTCTGAGAAAAGCAGCTTTAAAGCCCGTAAATTATGAAAAACTTCAAGAGGTTGTCCAAGACAAACAGGAGAATTCATCTCAGTTTTTAGAACGCCTTAAAGGGGCTCTATTACAATATACCTAGATCTGGACCTGAGTATCCAGAGGATAAACAACTCTTAATGACTTACTTCTTCTCTAATCAGACAATGGACCTGAATTTACCTCCCAAGGTTCTCAGATCCTATCTAAGGCCCTAGACATCCCCTGGCACTTTCACATCCCTTACCACCCTCAATCTTCAGGCAAGGTAGAAAGAACTAACCACTCCTTAAAAATTACTCTTGTTAAACTGTCACAAGAACTTCATCTCAACTGGGTAAAGCTCCTGCCCTGGCTCTTTTCAGGCTGTGAGCTCTCTCCAAGCGACCTTTCCTCATCTCACCTTTTAAACTCATGTACGGATGCCCAGTCCTAGCTCCTGGCTTCTCGCCTAAAAACTCTCCCCTTCCAGATCATTTGCTTACCCTATTACTTTCTCATCTCTGTTCTCTCCTATGGAACTTTGCTGACCATCACCTACCTCGACCACACTCTGTCTTCTGTCCATTACCTGTTAATGTTGGAGACCAAGTCCTTTTATCCCCATCAGCCTTCACCCCTCTCTCCATAATGGTAGGGTCCTTTTAAAGTAATCCTCATAACTCCTACAGCTGCTAAGCTTGGGGGACTCTCTCATTGGGTCCACCTGTCTCACTTGAAACCCTTCATTCACCCACCCAAAGATAATTCCTCTTCATACACATCAACTCTAAAAGGACTGTGCTTTGTTAAGCTTCAGAAGACATCAAGACCACCTGTAGGAAGCGGCCGACTCAGGAGAGGCCACAACACCCCCACCCCACCCCCGCACCTTGGGAGAGGCAGCACCACCCACGGCACCCCAGGAAAGGCCGCCGCCCCCGGTGCTGGGAAAGCTGCCACGCCCGGGCTCCGGGTAAGCCTCATCCGGCTCCGGGAAGGCCTCCGGCTCCGGGAGCCTCCGGCTTCGCCCCATTACAAGATGGCGCAGGTCCAGCCAGCTGCCAGGGGAGGAAGCCTAGTGCGCATGTGCAGCTCCCTTCAGGTCCTCCTTAGGCAGTAGTCCCTCCTGAAGGGAAGGGAAAATATGCTAATGAGGTGTGGTTTGTGGCACCAATGAACGGGCCACATACTAATGAGGTATAGCTTGGTGCACCAATCCGCATCCACTACGACACCCCCCCCAGGAGAGTATAAAAGCAGCAGCTCTGCTGCTGTCCAGGGTCCTGGAAATCTACTCTCAAGGTGCTCCAGAATAAAGCTGACTGAGAAGATCCCCAGTGGTGGCGTGACTTTCTTCCTGACTTTCTTGCTGGTCAAGGGAGGCATGCCGCAACCACCCGTCTTGTCTCCCATCCTAGAGAATGAGGCTTCATTCTGGTAGCCAAACCCGATCTCAGTGGACGAGACACTGGATTAGTTGTGGCCTTTTCATCTTTTCCCTGCTGTTCATTTAACCTGTGCTTACTATCCAAAAGCAGATTGAGTCCTTGGCAGCCATGGTGCTTCAAAACCAGCGAGGACTAGACCTCTTGACAGCTAAAGAAGGTAGCCTCTGCCTATTCCTATGGGAAGAATGCTGTTTCTGTGTCAATCAACCCAGAATAGTGAAAAATAAAATCCAAGAACTACAGGCCAACATAAGAGACTTCAGTAACTGTGAGACATCCAGTTCTGGTATCTTTGAGAACCCCATATGGAAGTGGATCCTTCCACTCATAATGCCTTTCCTGGTCATCTTCCTGGCATTATTATTTGCTCCTTGTCCTATTAATCTTGTTTCTACATTCCTTCAGTGACAAGTACAAAAATTTCTAACCAAATTCTAATCCAATCCTGTTACAGGATTACCAGTTGCTGCCCATAGACTACCAAACAGATTCCAATGGTGAAGACCAGATATACCCTGAAAAGTGACAATGCTTGTAAACACCAGGAAGTAGCCTAAGAGACACAACGCCCTCATTCCCTCTTCATCATTGGTCTCCCCTTCTTTTTATAATAACAAGAAGGGAGGAATGTTAGTACCGGGACACTCCAAGCCCCACCTAACTATGTGATCTTTGACCTGCATTGCCAGGACAACGACCTTCAATCCCATAATCCACTTGACTCAGTTCCCACCCTCAATGGTGTGACGTCATTTTCCGTATAAATTAGGAAGTCACCCCTCCTCATTCTTTTTTTTCTCTCTCTTCTCAACCTCCTCTTTCTATCTTTTTCCTCTTCTTTGCCCTCCTACCTGCTCAATAAACCTCTCCCACATGAAATCACCTTGGCCTGGTCTGCTGTTTGGTTAATCCGCTCAAAAAAAAAAAAAAAAAAAAAAAAAAAAAAATATATATATATATATATATATATATATATATATATATATATACAGTATTTTTCAGTTTCTTAAGTATAGATACCCTCCTTGTGTTGGAGTTTTCCTTATATTATCCTTTGTAGGGCTGGATTAGTAGAAAGATATTGTTTATATTTGTTTTTGTCATGAAATAGTTTGGTTTCTCCATCTATGGTGATTGAGAGTTTTGCTGAGTATAGTAGCCCAGAGTGGCATTTGTGTCCTCTTTTAGGATCTACATGACATCTTTCCAGAATCTTCTGGCTTTTAGAGTCTCTGTTGAGAAGTATGGTATAATTCTGATATGTCTATCTTTATATATTACTTGGCCTTTTTCCCTTATCATTTTTAATATTCTTTCTTTGTTCTGTGTATTTAGTATTTTATTATGTGGTAGGAAGAATTTCTTTTCTGGTTCAATCTATTTAGTGTTTGCAGGCATCTTGTACATTTATGGCCATCTCTTTCTTTAGATTAGGGAAATTTTCTTCTATTATTTTGCTGAAGATGTTTCTGGCCCTTTGAATTGGGAATCTTCACTCTCTTCTATTCCTATTATTTTTAGGTTTAGATTTATCGTGTGTCCTGAATTTCTTGAATGTTTGGGGTTAGGGGCTTTTTGTATCTTGTATTTCCTTTGACTGTTGTGTCAATATCTTCTACAGTATCTTCTATGCCTAATCCTCCCTTCTCTCTCTTGTATTCTGTTGGTGATGCTTGCATCTGTAACTCCAGATCTCTTTCCTAGGTTTTTCATCTTCAGAGTTGACTCCATTTTTTTATTTCTTTATTGCTTATATTTCATTTTATAGGTCCTGGACAATTTTGTTCAATTCCTTCACCTGTTTGGTTGTGTTTTCCTGTATTTCTTTAAAGGATTTATGTGTTTCCTTGTTAAGGACTTCTACCTGTTTCCCTATGTCCTCCTGTATTTCTTTAAGGGCATTAGTTATGTCCTCCTTAAAGTCATCGATCATCTTCATGAAATGGGATTTTAGGTCAGAATCTTGCTTTTTGGGAGTGTTAGGGTATCCAGGGCTTGCTGTAGTGGGAGAACTGGGATTCTGTTGGTGGCAAGTGGCATTGGTTTCTGTTGCTTATGTTCTTGTGCTTGCTCCTCAGTATCTGCTTATCTATGCTGTTTACTGGTTTTGTTGACTCTGACTAGAGCTTGACTCTCCTTGTTTGCAAATGGAGCTCTGTGAGCTGGGTTATAGCAGGCCTTCTGGGAGGCAAACAGTGTTGTCTCTGATTAGAGGAGGGCCCCCTGTATCCCTAGTGAGAGCAGGCCTCATATGACTCTGATTAGGCAGTTGTCTAGTGATCCTAGTTTTGACAGACCTCCTGGGGGTCAGGCTGTCTCTGGGTATAGGAGGGGCAGACCAGGAGCAAGATGTATCTCTAGCATGGCAGATAGGTCTCCTGAGTCTGCTAGATTCTGTTGGGGGGAGGGGTGTCCCAGTTCATTTTATATATTTTTAACTTACTATATATGCTGCCTAACTTTTATATAGATTTATTTCCTTAATATTTCAATAGAATCTAAAAGAAGTCAATTTTTGCTCTAGGGTTTCTTAAAATGGTCCAGTTACCTTATTTTTCTTCTCTAACCAACAAAATAATGATTCTTGATTTACTTCAGCATATTTAATTACTTCAGAAAGTATAATTCTTGGAAGCCATCTAATCATTGCTCATATTTTTTCAATAGGTATCTGGTCACATTGGAGGCACCTCTATGGGGGACAGATCACTCCTGTGAGACCATTTAATCTGTACATCCTTTGTTGGAATTACAGCCAGGCAGAAAAAATATTGTCTTCAATAACATGTAATGAGGGTTTTTTTGGTTTTTTTTGTCTTTTTCCACTGCTATTCTGGCCTTTTCTAGGATACATTAAAATCAGAGAATTGTCTTATGAGTTTAATATATCATCTATCTATTTGTAGTACTCTTTTTATGGCCTTTCATTTTTCTCTTCCATAAAATATCAACCAGCAGACCTGCACAGAATATTCCAAGTTCCTGAAGCAAAAAGCATTTTTCACCTTACTTCAATTAATATAAAACATTTCTATTTTGTACCCATTCACTTGAAAATTGTTTAGAGTTTATCCTATCCTGAATGCTAGGTATGTACCTGTAACCAGCTCAGCAAACTTCTGTGTAGTATTCAATCCAGTGGGATGGTGGAGAATAATAAACAAGAATGGACTCAACATGACAGGTAGCAAGAGAGCCTACAAAGGAAAACCAAACAAGCCAGGGGGAAAGTCTAAATAGTGTTGTAGATGTGGGTGAGCTGCTATTCTGTGGTCAGTTAAAATTCATGGTGTATACTTTACAGAGTGCTTTGTTGGAGACATTTACTCTGCCACCTAATACTTAACTTGAATCTTTCATGCTCTTTAACAGCTGTGTGACTCTTCTGCCTAGCTATTGCTGAATAACAAATCATCCCAACACAGTTGCTTTATACAATAGCCAGTCGTCTCACTCATGAGTCTGAGACTCATTAATTCTGACAGGACAGTGAGAAAAGTTCTTCTGTGCATCATGATGTCTGTAGTTTTAGCTGATTGATTCCAACAGCCAGAAACTGTAGCTATCACAACTGATACTCTCAGAACACCAATCTTTCTACACACAACCCCTCTGCTTGGCTACATTGGTCTTTCTCCCAACATGACAAACTCAAAGCCATCAAGGTTTTTACACAGTTTCTCTGGACTTCAAGTACAATTATCCCAAGAGACAAGAATTAGAAATTGCCAAACTTTTAAGCTCTGGACATCCAAATTGGCAAAGTTTCACTTCTACCATATTTTATTAGTACAAGTTCAAGTTGAGAACATCTCTCCATAAAAGAATATCAAAGAATGTGTGAGCATCTTTACTCTAACACATGTTCTTGGACAAATTCTATTATTTTATATCTTCACTGTTGGAGCTTTTAGTATAACAGGCTCTAACTTCAAATTTTGTAAGAATAAATTAGTAAAAGTCAAGTATTTGCACCAATCAAAGAAAACACACGGAGAGACTCATGGCTCTAGCTGCATATGTAGCTAGGATGGCCTAGTTCATCATCAAGGGGAGGAGAGGCCCTTGATTCTGTGAAGGTTCTATGCCCCACTATAGAGGACTGCCAGGGCCAGGAACAGGAGTAGGTATGTTGGGGAGCAAGGGGAGGGGAGAGGGGATTTTCAGAGGGGAAACTAGGAAAGGGAATAATATTTGAAATGTAAATTTAAAAAAATATCTAAAAAAATATGACAAGTGTTTGAAGGAAAGCAAACACTCAGTATGTATAGTTACTTTGTCTTGTTTTTCTTTGTGAAACCAGGTATTAAACCTAAAGTCTCATACAGTCTAAGCAAGCATACTACCTATTCAGTCATTTTATTATTTTAAAGCTATAGCCTTTGGAATGTTCTCTCACCAAAAAATGGATTAAAATAGTTGTAGGTGAACTGGAGCTTACTCATATGTAATAACAAAGAATCTAGCTTCTTGTCACCAGTTTTTCAAATGAGTTACAGTGTCCTCTGCCCTCCAGTTTCCCTATGCCTAAAATATTCTGGCAAAGCATTCTCTGCTTGCATTCGCTACTCCAAGAATATGTTGTTGGTCAGTTGAAAATGGGAGTGATAGTACTTGGTTACTCATAATGGTATTCATATTTTTGTTATAGAAATTGACATGATCTTCCATCCTAACTCAGAATCTATCTCCATTTGGCAAACTCTTGCAAATGAAAGTAAGTTTTCTTCAATGGAGTCTCACTGGATATATGGGCCACATTTGGGGGTTGTACCCATGCCGGTCAACAGATGCCAACACACAAAATAATGAACTCAATGATATTTTGTGGATTTGTCTTATATTGCTATGTTTTGGCATTTCATTATCTTGGTTTTTGCTTCTGTATTATGATTTCTGATTCTGTATTTTTGATGAGATTTCTGTGTATGCTGTTGTTGTTGTCTAGTTTATTCTATTTTGTTTCTTTTCTTATTTGCTTGTTTGAGAGAGAAAGAGAGACAAAGAGAGAGAGAATAGATTTAGATGGGAAGGGAGGTAGGGAGGTGTTGTGGATAGCCCTGGGGCTAATTATATTTGATGTTAATTCTGTTCTCCTGTGTGGGGCTGCAAACAAGGAATGAGCTAGCACTCAGGTGATTTCCTGGAAACCTGCTTCCGACCTTAATTTGAAAAATAAAGGAGAGCTGATGATTGGACAGATAAAATGGAAGGTAGAGCAGAAGGTGGAAAGAAGAAGGAGGAGAAGGAGGAGGAGAAAATGGAAGAGGGAGAAGATGCAGAGGAGGAGGAAGAAGAAGAAAGATGGAGCAGAAGCACATGGCCTGGAGAAACCACAAGTCCTAAGGGGTCTCATAAGATGGGGAAGATGGTACTGTAGAGGTAGATCTGCCCAATCTAGGCACTCAGCATGTATTCATATTAACTGTGTTGTGTTTTCATTGCCGGGGCATATTTCGGATGGAGAGATTTACTGCAACATGAAGGAGGTAGATAGAAGGAGGAGAGGAAATGGTGATCAGAATATATTGTATGAATTTTCACTTAAAAGTAAGAAGCTAAACAAAAATAATAAAAATTAATCTCTTCTCTGTCTCTGTCTCTCTCTCTGTCTCTGTCTCTCTCTCTGTCTCTGACTCTCTCTTTCATACACAGAGATGGAGAGAGACAGAGACAGAGAGAGATACAGAGACAGAGAGAGACACAGAGACAGAGATCCTCAAATTTGATTACCTAAATTCTTTGACACTTCCTAATTAACATTTCATAGCATCAAGTTCAGCTCTCTCAATTTCTCTGAAATTTATAATCTCCTGCTGAGAATTTGTTTCATTCCTGTTCAGTTGTACTTTAAAGCAGACCTGTTACTCTGAAAATATTTATATGATTCTATTTTGCCAACGCACAGCCAGTATTCATTTCATTCTGCTTAATTCACCAAATGATTAGTGAAAGACTATTGATCCCAAAAGATTGTGAGGGATTCAGAAGCTAATCAGATGCAGATTTGGCCTTCTAAGATTATAAGACAGGGAGTAGGGGGAAGATGAAGAGAGAGGAAGAGAAAGAGAGAGGAGAGGGAGAAATGAGGAAAGAGAGAGTAGTGGTAGTCTACAGATTAGTATGGTAGGTTGTCATGTGAAATTGAAAATATTTGTCTATAAGAATAGAATAGCAGATGCATCTGGTTCAATTTAATATTACATAGCAGACAATGTAATTAGTTTTTCTCCTAGCATCTAATGTTCATCCCCTGGGGAAAGAGGAATTTTTTATAGAATAAAAATGAGCTAAAATCAATAGAAGAGAACAGGATAAACAAGCCAAATACAAAACAAAGTTTGTTCGCTTTTTTTTTAAGTTAAATAAAACTAACTTTAAAACAAGGAGAAATTAATGAAGATTCAAAACCTTATTTGGTATTTATGAGTTTAAGTAATTTTAAAGTGTTTTACAGAAATTATAAAATTTGCAGGTAAATGTGTAAAACTGTAAAAAAATAATTCAGAACAAAGTAATCCTGACCCAGAAAGACTAATGGTGCACAATCTCACTTTTATGTAGATCCTAGTATCTAAGCTTTAGTTTTGTGTTTAATCTGAAATACACATAGAATCAATGTAGCCAGAAAGGGTATACTAAGGAATGGAGAAGAGTGATCTTAAGAAAAGATAGTGGAGCACAGGTAATATGAGAGAGGACAGGGAATAATGTACAGAGTTACATCAACAAGGCAGATAGGCCAATAGGGCAGATGAGGTGGTGGAAAATGTATAATGAATAGTGAGGACATTCAAAAATGGTATCTGGAAACCAAGCTTCACAAACACACACACACACGCACACACAGGAGAGACAGAATAATCAGGGCAGGGGATGGAGATTATGTGTTTAATTGAAATTACCCTATATTGTGGCTAATATTCCTCTTAGAAGCCATGAGTTACCAAATAAAAACCCAGTACCAAGTGTGTGTTACTTCCCTGAAAGTTGGTGGTCAGGTGTATTCCAAAGACCTCAAAACTATACAGAGTATTGACATTTCTCTTTGCAACTCACCAAACTTGAAGGTAAGTGCCTATAGCTAAAATTATCACACACTGGAGACAGAACATGGAGAAATCACGACAGTACTGACAAGAAATTCTCAAAGAATTAATAACATTAATAACCTCAACAGATGTTTTCAACATATATGAACATAATGAGACATTTAAATTTCTTTGTAATTTATTTTTCAGATTTATAAAATATTTATTCTCTGAGAATCTTGTATATTTATTATTAGTAAGGAGAAAGACCACCAACCCAAACCATCATATCCAAATTAACTAAAGCAAGCAATTTAATTAAAACAAGCTGTTTTATTTGTGTATACAGGATGCATCCCCCAAAAGAAAAGGTCATGTGATCACCACTGTTTGTGAGGAAGACAACGATTTTACAGTTCAGAGATGAGGTTTCCAAGTGGGAGATTTGGTGAGCAAAATATGCAGGGCTATATGAGCAGAAAATAAGCCTAACAAGTTAGTCATAATGACCTCCTGAAACAAAGACATGGTTGCAAGGTAGTAGTAACAAGGTAGTAATAACAACAGGAAGTCATAACAATCTTTTAAAACATAGGGTTGCAAGATGGCTATAACAACTGTTTAAAACAAAGACATGATCACCATTCCTGGAACATGCAGTACAAACCCATTTGTAGTTAATGGTATAGTTAGAGCATAGTCCAATTCTTGAGAAACAGAGATTTAATAATAAACAGGAATGAGCCTAGCTTGTCTTTACTATAAGAAGATTGTTAAGCCAATGATGAAGGCAGGCTGGTTCATCAGTATAAAATCAAATATGATCACATCCATCCAATTACTCCCTCCTATTGCGGGGAGCCCACCAGTGATGACCACTCAGACATAATTTATAGCCAACTTAAAGTATCTCAACCAGTTGGGACTACACTCAGGTATTCAGGACCCAAGTATAGCACAAGTGCCAAGACCACAGGGATTTTGAAGCCAGAAAAAAGGTTTGCTCAGTAGCTGCAGGAGGAGTTTCACACAAGGAAGTAATTTGACAGTTACTGAGATAAGCAGTTAGCTGGAGAGTGCTCTTCACAAGAAAGCAGTTTAAGAGGAGCTAAGATACATTAGCCAGTGAACCATAACCTCGACTAGACTAGAGCTAGGAAATTTTCCATGGGAATCTCTATTAAAGAGATCAAATTCTAATTAAACCTGAAATGACCTCAGCAAGAATACAAGATGGAGGAATGTTTGCACTGTCTTGCCCTGTCACTCTCCAACTGCCCTACTATATATACACACCCCTATAACATCACCCTTCCCAATGTCATATCATTTTCCTTTTCTAAAGTAGCCCTCGAAGAAATTAAATAATAATAATAATAATAATAATAATAATAGATTGTAAACTATTATGAAAACCCAGGATTAGAACAAGTTTATTCTAATTAAAAGGATTAGAGGTTTTATAAAAGCCCACAAACTTGCTTCAGTAGACAACTAGACATGGAATGTGACTACACAGAGAGACAGCTATGAGAGATTAGAACTCAGGGCTGAGTCTAGAAGGACTGTAGCTTAGGATACTTTGTTTCCCCTATTGTTCCACATACTTTCTCTTGTTAGTTGTTTTCTTCTAAAGTATTTGTGATTTTGCATGAATTCTGTTGTTTTCACTGTTTTGATTTTTGTTTGGTGTTTGTGAGTTTTGGTGGGGGTGGGAGGTGTTGTTAGTTTGTTTATTTTTTTGGTTGTCTTATGTAAGGAAAAAGAGAATCTCCTAAAGCAAAGCATGAGGGGGAAAATATTCTCAAACTCTTACAAAAATAATATTCTACCAAAATTGCCTAAAGAGAGGGAAGTTTTCCCTTCTATCTGGCAAATGTGTTGCCACTATTATAGGAAAGCAGAAAATGAATCTTGTGAAGGCCTATCCTTCATTCAGTCAATAAAAACATCCTCCCACCTCTTCCATCCACACTAAACAATCGATGGGAATGAAATTTTAGCCCACACAGACCAAAACCAGGAAAGCTCAAGCAAGAAAGATACTAGAAAAAGATTCGCTCTAAAATCCTAATCTTATTTTTTATGTTTCCCCTTTATAAAAGCATTTTAAAAAAAAAAAGCATTTCATATAAAACAGGGATTAGTGGGCCTGATCTTTCACACTCAAAATATAGCCAGACTTTGAAGGCTCAGAAATGAAACAGAATATAAAATGTCTCAACACTTCCTAAATTGATTACAAACAGAAATTATAACATTTTACATATTAAATTAAATAGCATATTTAATTGAAACTTATTTCATTTTTATTTATACTTTGTTTAAAGTGGCAGCTAGGAAATTTTAAAAGATATATATCAGACTATATTTTTAACAGAGAGAACTGGCCTAAGAAATGTACTTTCTCTAAGCCTCATTTCTAGCTTGCTAAAAGAGAGAAAATAATGATTACCCTGCCTTATACGAGGGCTAAAGTTATGTTTTAAGTTTAAATTACTGTGCTTAAGAGATCAAGAAAACAAAAAGTGTCTCTAACATGTAAGCACTACTTGCCCAAGGACAGATTAATCCCTAGAATGCTGGGGGCTGTTCATGTAAGGTAACAAGCACATGTTTTTACTTCTATAAATGTGGTTGGCTGCCCCAACTGCACAGGATGTATTTGATCACTCATAAGTGGGAGGTACATTGCAGGAAGTATGTCAGGATATTTGATTGTCCCAATTGAACAGGAAGCTTGCCCCCATTGGATAAATGCAGGAAGTATGTAACTTTGTTGGTTTTCTCTTTATAAACATCTGATTTAAATAATCCTGTGTCATTTCCTGGAATGGAATTCCAGATATGGTCCTGGCCAGTATTCATTTTCCTAGCCAGTATTTAATAAAGCTTGCTTCAAATTTAGCCCCAAAATTGTAGTAGCAGTCTTATTCTCACCCCGTAGGATTAACACTGTTTTGTTATCAAGGATAAACAACCTAAGGGCTAAGGACATGGTTCAGTTGCTAAAGTGGTTGCTTGACAAGCATAAGGACCCAAGTTCAAATCTTCAGAACCCAAGTACAGCTGGGAACTGTAATTCATCTGCTCCTTCAAAAAGATGGGAGATGAAGACAGAATTGGCCCGAAAACTTAAAAGAGCCACCTAGCCTGGCTTACTCAGCAACAAGTAGCAAGGTAGGAAGCAAAGGCTAATAATATCCAAGGTTGTCCTCTGACCACATTCTTGCAATGGCATATACACACTTTCATTCACATTTATGAATACACACATAAACATCATATAAACAGAACATAAGGATATTTACAGTTTGTGAAGTTCCATAAACTAAACATAATATTTTTCTGAAGTATTATATAGGATCTAAATAAAAGTAATTGTTAGGTCTCAAAGAAAATCCCAAGCACCACAGGCACACTGACCTGGTCCAAAAGGATAGTCTTGGCTCAGCTCATACTGAACTATAGGACTGCTGATGGAGTTTTTAAGCATTCCTCAGGAACCTGTGAAAAAGATTTCTGTCTGACAAGAGCCTCTTTCTAATCTTCCCTCCTTTGTCTGTGAGGCATCTGGCTCCCTGTAGATATGTACCTATAGTGCATACCAAAGCAAATGCTAGCCCCAGGCTCCTCTGGTTCCCATTTACACATACTTGTTATTCATTGCAAAGTCCACAATAGCCTCCTGGCCCTTCTTACCTCCCCCACTTCTCCTCCTCTAGCTTCAAAGCTGTTCCAAATTACAGCTTACTTCCCACTCTCTTTATAAAGACCAGGTTTCCCCATCCCTGCTCTCCTTGCTATTCTTTCTCTTGCTATCACATCTCTCCATGACACTCTCTACCAAGAAATAGTCCTGTCCATGTCTGAGCTGCTTCTTTTTCTCTGTGTTCTGTATTCATCCAGATACCTCTAGATATGTTCTCTCTGTCTCTCTCTGTCTCTCTCTGTCTCATCTCTCTCTCTCTCTCTCTCTGTCTCTCTGTCTCTCTCTCTCACACACACACACACACACACACACACACACACACATTCACACTCCACCTGCCTTCCCCCATATATCTGAGCAGCCATCTCAGTAGTTTCTTTACTGCACTCTTGTTTACAGTCACTATAAAGAAAATAATTTCTAATGTAAAATCTGAGAAAGAATATAGAACTAACTTCAGCTATTCTGTCACTTGAATTCCAGTGCACCATAGAAAACTAAGCAATGAGACCTTGCTTTCTAAGACCTGTAGTGTCTGATGCTGCTTGCATTCAAATGCTAATTACACACACACACACACACACACACACACACACACACACATCGCTGCTCCCCAAGTTATTAATCAATAAAAGTCTAAAGCCAGTGACTGGACAATAGATAAAGGTAGGCCTGGTTTCAGTTACTTGGCTAGGGATTGCAGATAGAGAGAGAAAGAGAGAGAGAGAGAGAAGAAGGGGAGAAGAAAGGACAAGGAGAATGGTGGAGGCCACAACAAGAGGAGATAGACCATGAGCATATGGCCAGGAAAAACAGCAAACAACAAAAGACATATACTTGGGAAATAAGTTAGAATAGCTCCAAACCTGACCAATCTATACTTAGATCTTTTAAATAAATATCTGGATTTTGTGACTTTTCTACAGGCTAGCTAGAGTTTTTAATCCCTTTTACAAAAACCACCAGTGTGCTCTTTTTGTATAAATTTGAAATGCCAAGCACATGAAGACCTGTGATAGGCTTCCTAATGGATGAACCCCTGTGAGAGCAAAATGCTACTCTAGTAAGCAAGCTGAAAGGATAGAATAACAACCACTGTATCCGCACAGGCAACCTGCATTGGAATATAAGAGGCTGTGAAGTTAGCATCCATGTAACTGGAAAACTTACCTAGCACTTGCAGAAAACAGCAATATTATCTAGACCCAGAGTTTGTAATCACTGCTGAGAGAAGAAAAAGGGGGGGGGTGTTCTTACTATAATCTAGACATAAAATCTGTGCCTGAGTTAGAAAAGGCTGGTGATATTTCTGAAACAGATAATGCTTCCTATGTTCATTCAACTTTTCCTGCAATTGCACTTGACTATCCAGGAAATAACAAGATAGAATACCTAAGACTATGAGGGTGAGGTGGGCAAACGATAAAAGAACGAAGTCAGCCTATATTTGAAGTAAAGGTGCCTTCAGAATCTCCACCAGCTGTGATAAGGCTACTCCACTGGACAGAACTTCAAGAAAGCAAAAATTTTTAAATATTTTTTTAAACCTTTTAATCAACACCTAAAAACAGAACATTTTACCAGAACATATTGGAGTATTTCAGCACATGTGTTCAATTTGCAATTGGCATTTTCTACAACCTCAGACATTTATCACTTCTTGGCATTGTTAACATTCAAAATTCCTTTATACCAGCCATATTGACATATGCAGTCAATTGTTGTTAACTATCTTGTCCTCCTGGGTTACAAAATATCACAACTAATTTCCTCCTATTCAACAGCAACTAGGATCTGTTAACCCCCCTAAAGTTCTCCAAGAAACTACCATCAAAAACAGGGCATCTGAATCAGCAAACTGTCTATCCCACATCCTAAGCTAGCACAATGTTTCACTCTTGACAGCTCACATTCTGAAAGCATCAACATTGTTACAGTTTCTTCCAAACACATCAAGTTTCAGAACTTGCATTTATGTGCCAACTTTCCTACACAGTCCCAGTTCTACCACACTCCTTCAGAAATAGTTGAGTGTCCCAACCCGTGGGACTCGATTATTTGGAGGTCCAAGGGGGACCATGCCTGAAAGAGAAAGGGACAAGAAAGGAGGAGTTGAGACCAAGTAGATGATCTTATCAAGGTCTGTTTATTGTGGGCAAGGTTACAGTATAAAAAGTGGTAAGAAGGAGGAAGTAAAGGGGAAGAAACTGGCCTGTGCCTCAGCCTGGGGGCAGGGGTGGTTCTGCATAACTGCCTGGGAGCTCAGAAAACATCCTGTGGCTTATCCGAAAAGTTTGCAGTACTATTACCTGATCTTGGTGTGCTGTCCACTGTCCTTTCAAAAGGTTAGAAGTTCCTCAGGAAAGGAGGGGAACTTTGGCTATGACTCAGTGTCAGTCTCCAACAGTTGAGTAGCACCTTCTCTAATATTCTCTCTGATGCACTCTGCTCTCAAGCCTATATTATAAAATCATATTCTTTCTATATTGGATTCATCTGTTTGTAGACGGCACTCCATTTCACTAAGCAGTTCTAACCATGTGTTTTAATGTAGTTCAATATGTTAGAAGCAACCTTTGTTGCTTACTTATATGTCCAGACAAGAGGCCTCTATTAAAGTGATATACTTTGCCTTCTCTGCCTCCTTTCACACTAGATCTCCATATTGGCATGCACCAGAATAAACTAAGCGTCTTTAACTTCCTCTTTTCTTTAAGATCTATATAAAGACTGAAGGGATATACATGGTCTCTCTGTAATGCACCAGAGAGGACTGGCTCCTTGGTCTGCAGTTTTCTGGGACCATCAGCCACTGAATAAAAAAAAAATGCATTAGTGCAGTAATTTAACGACCTCAGACACGATCTCTAAATAACTTTCTGATCATTATGAAATATCACTTTATATTTAGCTACTAGACCCTAGGTCTGTGTCAATCAATTTTAAATAAAGTGAAGAATTTCAATGAAAGGAAAAATAGTTGTTTATTGGTCTCATGAAACACCTACATAGTCCCTGAATATTTCATAAATAATTGGGTCACAATTCAATGTGACAGCTAGATTTTTTTTTTTTAATTGTCAACCTAGAAAAACCAAAAACTGCTTAAAGCTGAACACTTTAAATGCAGGGTATATCAATGTCACACTAACATAGTCCTTCCTATAGAAAATACATGTGGGTAGTAACAACAGGCTTAATGTTAACTCATATTCTTCTCCCTCCTTATGCAGAGGAATAAGCTAATTTCTTTGTGTTTCCTGATTTAACACCCTATAGCACACATATTTCTTAATTAACAACCTGTGCCCATTTACAGGCTCATCCTGGGAAGATGGCATAGATAAATGCTAAAGGGTTTCTTTGTGCCAGCCAGACAGGGAGATCAAGTAAACTGTAATTTGTGCAATGCATTCTTTCTAGCAGAGATATTATGGAGTGGCAGTGGATTCTATGTATTAAAGTGGTTTGTTGGCATCCTCCTAAGCCTCAATCCTCATTTATGAAAGGAAGCAAATGAAATAGTTTGCTGTGTAGGTCTTCTGTGATCCAAAGAACTCAACTCACATGTGAACAGTGGTTCATCCTGCCACATAGAAAGTCTAAGGCATCTCACTGGGACTAATGCAGCAGCAGCAGGAACAGAAACATCAGGAGCTTAACATCTGCATAGAAAAGAATAAGGAGGCATCATGGCTTTTTTTTTTCCCTGCAAGTGAAGAGGTCTGATAATTTAGTGGTCCTTTTAGCTAAGCTGAAATTGTTTATTTTTTACTCTAACCACTGTTATGGGGTACTCACCAGAAATGACCACTCAGATATAGTTTATAACCAGTTGAAAGTCTTAATCCAACTGGCTGGGACTACAATCAGGTATTTGGGGCCCAAGTATAGCACCAAACGTCCAAAGCAAATTTTCAAAGGCAATAAACTACATCCTGGCATCTAGCTCCTCAGCAGCAGTGGGGAGATGGGTTTCATGAAAACAAGCAGTTTAACAGAAGTCAGGATAGCTAAGATAGCTGGGGATCTTGACCTCAGATTCCTCAGGTTGGTTAATTTTTCATGGGACTTCTCATTTAGGAAATCAAATTCTAATCAAGCCTAAAATGGACTGTCTGTAAGATGGAGGAACCTCTGAACTATCTTGCACGGTAAAATATCATACTGGTTCTATCAGAATGAGTAAACCATTGACATTCCCTGTTCTATGGAGTCACAGTTGGTCCTAAGGAAGAAGCTTAACTGAGTTTATTCACTGTTTGATATCAATGGCCATGCCATTAAGGATACAGGGTCCCACCACTAGCCTGGCTAAAATAAGAGCCAATGGTCCAATTATGGATGACAGTAAGGTGAAGAGAGACTGATGCCACTTATTTAATGTATGTCTCCTTTCTTCTCCTTCTTTGAAAATTACCCTGACTTTGGCAAGGTTTTCCGTAATCATTCCAATTGGTTGGCTTAGAAGTAGCAGATTTCCCCAACAACTGGAGCATAGATTGTCCCTGACAATTGTCTTATGTCTGCTGAGGTTAGCAATCTGTCTTCTCTGCATAGAGCCTCATGGACGTGTGCTATGGAGAAAGCATTTTGACTATCAATATTGAAAGCCTTGTCTTTCCCCCAACAGAATGCCGAGTCAAAGCTAAAAGCTGAAATTTCCCCAGCTGAAAAACTGTGCCCAGATAGTCCTATTTTGGATCACCACTGTTCCTGCATACATGATCTTCTCTTGGATAAAACTGTTCCTATTTGTGAATGATACCCCATCTGGTATTGCCAACAGGATATCAGTCAAATCAGGCCTGACAGACTGAATCAGATCAGTCACCTCAAGACAATCATGGAGGGATTCCATGGGTCATCATATGGCAGGAGACTGGAAGAGTGGAGGGCTGATGTCTTATGGAACTGAATACAGGATTGGTCCAAACACTGGACATGATGTTGGGTCAGCCAGACATTAGACATTTATCTCTCAATTGTCCTTTCAAGTAGAGCTCAAAAGACTGTGGTGCTCTCAGAAATAATTCTTGTCCTAAAGTCAGTCAACTTTTTTACCAGCAGGGAAGTGGCAACTATGGCTATCTGACTATGACTGCGGCTGCCAGGGATCCTTCCCA
Source organism: Mus minutoides (assembly GCA_902729485.2). Taxonomy (NCBI): domain Eukaryota; kingdom Metazoa; phylum Chordata; class Mammalia; order Rodentia; family Muridae; genus Mus; species Mus minutoides. The sequence continues at coordinate 48,924 of LR753821.1, read as the reverse complement.
TAATCAGCCACCAAAAATAAACACTATTGCATATGCCAGCAAGATAATGCTGAAAGGGCCCTGATATAGCTGTCTCGTGGGAGGCTATACCAGTGCCTGGCAAACACGGAAGTGGATGCTCACAGTCAGCTATTAGTTGGAACACAGGACTCCCAAGGAAGGAGCTAAAGAAAGTACCCAAGGAGCTAAAGGGGTCTTCAACCCTAGAGATGGAAGAATAACATGAACTAACTAGTTCCCCCTGTGCTCATGTCTCTAGCTGCATATATGGAAGAAGATGGCCTAGTTGGCCGTCATTGGGAAGAGAGGCCCCTTGGTCATGCAGACTTTATATGCCCCAGTACAGGGGAACGCCAGGGCCATTATGTGGGAGGGGGTGGGGAGGGGAGCAGGGCAGGGATGGGGGAGGGTATGGGGAAATTTCTGGATAACACTTGAAATGTAAATGAAGAAAATATCTAATAAAGAGAAAAACAACAACAACAACAACAACTGAAGTATTAAGTGATTATGAGTGGCCAGTGTGCTGCAAATAATGATGGGTTCCCCTAAGCACAAACATTAGGGAACCTTGCTTTCAGTCCTTGCAGGTAGTCTGAGGGTTTTTCTTCCTTCATAGTGTTGAGTCTTCAGATGGAGAACTAGGTAAGGACTTGAACTAAGTCCAGAGTTAGACTAGTTGAGTTTCCCCTGAAAGCAAAAGTTGCTCTGAATTTTTGTAATAAGTTCCTTTATGGACAGTTCAGCACAGCCAGAAAAAGAATGAGTTATAGTACTTATCCAAGGTCTACAGTCCAGAGGTCCTTGGACTGCTATTTCCCTGGAGATAAGGAGTCTAAGAGATTCTTTCAAGACAAAATAGGTGCCTCTGATGTATATTAAAAAGTTAATGGGCTTGCCCTTAATTCTTGCTGTCATTCTGGGCTCCCAGAGGCTAAATCATCCCTGGCCTGGTTATTTTCAGCTAGCTGTAGGGTGAGACTGATCTCTTTTTCTTTATGTTTAGGCATTCATTCTTTCAGTGACTCCTGCTTACAATAGGCACATTGGTTCTTTCCTAGATATTTTCTTTTCTTTCTCCTGGTCTATTTCCCCTATTTCTCTTTTGTCTGTTTCCCTAGGGGCAATACTCATGGCATTTGGCATAGGAGAGTATTTCCCTGTCTATCTTCAGTTAAATCTTGACTGTTGTAAACACTCTGAGAGATTTCCAAAAGTTGAGACCTATTCATCACTCCAAATCCTCCCAATTTCTGGAACTTTCTTCTTGTGTCTGGGGCCAACTACATGACAGGAAATATTAATGGCTCAGTTGTCTTCAGAGTCATCTAGGTTTATGGGGGTAAATATTCAGTATGCCTCACATAGCCTTTCCAGAAACCCAGTGGATGTTTTATCAGGTCTTTGAACAACCTGACTTACCATAGGTGCACTGGTAGATTTTTCTGGCCGCCACTTTTAATCCTCCATATAATATTTGGTAGGAGGTATTAAATGTCCTCTTACCTACATTGGATCACAGCTGGTCTGGGTGGATGTGAACGACCACACTACCCAGGCCTTTGAATCCAGTAATAACTGGCCATCTGGACCCAAAATCAATTTCCTACTTTCTGTTTGTATGTTGCCTGCATGGGGAGGAAAGGAACCAGGTGTAGCAGACTTGGCCTCCTGGCCTCCCTTCTGGAGAGAAACATTTCATCCACTCCTTCTCCCATTTCCCATGTTTCAGTTGGAGGATGAAGAGGCAGAATATCCATCTCTTTAGGTGGAAGAGAGAGAATATGTGGATCTTTAAGCTTCTCCAATAATTCTGGCTGGACAAAAAGGACTCTGACTCCCAAGGAGAAAGCACAAGTTTTCAACCATGGGGTGGATGAAGGGCAAGGGATAACCATCAGTCAGTGTAAAGGAACTAATCAGGATGAAAAGGAAATCCACTCACAACATTCTAGACTATCCTTACTCACTCCCTACGGATCCAAAGATCCCTTAAGTGGCCATCCTACTTCAAGAAAGGGTCACTCAAGTTCACAGAGTGCAAAGTCTTACTGGGGGAGAAAGGAATAACATAATCATCCTCATCAAAGAAGCCTTTGTGAAAGTGTTAACATACACTTTAGAGGGGTTCTTGGAGAGCTCAGATTGCATGACCCCTCAATTACAAGGCCAAACCTCAGATCAGAGTTTTGAATGATTTTTGATCAGACTTTTGAATGGTGGTATGGTGGTAGCAGAATGCCTCGAGCACACTTAGCAGCAATGGACAGAGGGTTTTCCTGGAGAGCTCTAGAACATATTAGAGAGCACACTCCCTAGGAGTACTTCTCCATCCAAGTATTCTTTCCTATTCTTAGGGTCCTAAGATGGATAATCTTTTGAATTTCAGTGGGACCTCCAAAATGTTATAGGTAACATACTAGACAAGTCCACTAAGACATAGTTTAAACCATCTTTATTTCAGCTAGCTAGGATTACACTCAAGTATTTGTGACTCAAGTGTAGCATGAGTATCCAGAGCAATGGGTTTTTGAAGGTAAAAATCACATCCTGGCATCTCACTTGGCAGCTGTGGGGTGGGGTGGGATGAGGGGATTCTGTTCAAGTAAGCAATTTAACAGAAGCTAAGTGGTTAGCCTGAAGAGAGTTCTGCACAACCAGGCAGTTTAATGGAATCAAAGATAAGCTGGTTGGGGCATCTTGACCTCAGGTTCCTAAAATAGAGTTGGGTACTTTTCCACAGGGCTTTTCATCAAGATTAAATTCTCCTCAAGCCTTAAATGACCTCAACAAAATGGGGGAAACATTTGAACTGTGTGCCCCATTAAACCTATGAAATAAATGAGTTGTAACTTGTTTTTAAAAATGTGTGCTTATCATAACTTTTGACAGTTCTATCATGTTTCTGACCATTTTTATCTCTTCTTATAACACGTTTCCTTCCCCAATGATGACCACTTCACATAAGTCATGAACATCTCTCTTCAACTGGGTTGAAGCTGGAACCAACTGCAAATTTTAATTTCTACTATTCATTCTACCATATTATCTAGTTATTTTAAAATTTGTGTCTTTCTCATATTAAATGGACATAAACTCTCCTGGATCTTCTTGAAGAAAAAAAAAATGTAATTCTTTTTTCCAAAACCAGTTCTTGACTTGTAGCCTATAGCTGGCAAGCTATCACCCACACTTAAAAGTCTGAAAGCTGTCATCCCTAAGATTTTTTCTTAATTTATAAATACCTGTTTTCTAACCCCTCTATGAGTCACCTAGGCAACCTAGAAAGAAATTTTTTGAAGGATTTAGAAAAACTTTAAATAGGCTTGCAAATTTACTTATCTTTCCACATACCTGACAAAAAAAATAAAGATTTTCTACTTGAATATATATATATATATATATATATATATATATATATATATATATATATCAAACTCTTTAGAAAGATCAGCCATTTGTGTACAAAGGCTCTACATTAGCACAATTTTATAAACTTATTAGAAATTTGTTTTTCTTTGTGTATGTGTGTTTGTATGTATATAAACAAATATGCCTGAATATGTACATGTGGAGGCCAGAAGTTAATGTCAGATGTCTTCTTCAATTATGGCTTACTGATTTGGCTATACTGACTGGCCAGCAAGCTCCAGGCATTCCCCTTTTTCCATCTCACTTGTGCTAAGACTATAAGCACATACGCCAAGGGTGCTAAGCATTTGTATAGCTTCTAGAGATACAAAGTCAGGTCCTCAGCTTGGGCAAACACTTTGCTAACTGAAACATCTCCTTAGCCCTAGAAATTAGGTCTTATGAAGCCTTTGCCTATTTTCCAATAGAAACATCCCTTTTAATTTTCTTACACTATTTAGCAACACACAAATACACATTATCAACACATTTCTTCATGAGCAAGCTATGAGATTTTGACTTTTTAAAATAATTTTTTGTTCAAATTTCAGTTATGTTCTGATTCCATGTGAGCCTTACATGAGAGCAAATAGGATGATTGAAATTTCTCACCACAATCTGAAAATGCAATGTCAAAACCAACCATGCTAATAATTCCTCTATAAATCTAAAACCTTAAAGGTCACATGTATTTTGTTTTCTAAAATCTGGCATACTAAAATAAATCATAGGTATTTTTTCCATCTAGAATTTAATTACCCTCTAGAAACCAGCCGTTATAGTCAGAGGGTATCATTTAGCAGCTGAGGGGATGAAGACTTCTTCCACTTGCCTTGCTTCCTTATAACAAGAGCTCAGACAAACCTAGCCTCCCCTCAATCACAGGGAAAGGTCACAGTCTGTCATTAGAAGCTTGAGTGAGAAAGAGTAATGTGAACACTTTTTATGATAAAAGTTGAAGGAGCCCCAAACAAATAACATATTGGCATTTAAAGTGGATATTTATGAAATAGAAGGCACTGTGGCACAGCACAGACACGGTATTCCTGGCAAGGTTTTCATTCATTTACAGAAGCCTTGGGTTGCACGTGGCAATAAAGGCCACTCTGCCCTACTATCACCTTATTCCTGAAAATTCTCCTTCCCAATTGACTCTGGATAGTCTGCAGTCTAAAAAATCATTATTATAATCAGTGAAAAGGTATCACCCTTATTTGAATTTAAGAAAACTATATTTTGTTTTTTTTCTGAGATTATATATATATATATATATATATATATATATATATATTCATGTTCATATGTGTGCTTATATGTATATGAAGGTACATGTGCCTGTGGAGGCCTGAGTGTTCAAAGCTAGGTGTTTTCCTTTATTATTTTTATCCTTATTTTTAAAGACAAGATCTCTCATTGATTGAAAAGTTTGCTGCTATCCATCTTCCTTCTGAGCCCAGCAGAGGCCCCTAAGGGCTCCAGAGTGTTCTCCACACCACAGTCCTCAGGATCACCCCAGGACTATAGGTGAGTGGAACACAATATCAACTTCAAGAATCGCGGAAGGTCTTGTGCCAGCAGGAATGGGGACAAAGGAACCCCACCTGACCAGAGGCTGGAATCCATTCAGGTCGAGGCCAGCCCGCCATCTTCTGCATGAACCCGGCCTAGGGTATCTAGGGCACCGAAGGACTCTCCACACTGCAGGACCCCTAGCACACCCAGGACCTCCTGATCACCTGAGAGCACATGGGCAATAGAAAAATAGAGCTACTTAGTCAGGGTTCTATAGGGCCTTCATCAGCAGCCAGGAGGCAGAGCTGAGACCCAGACCCCTGGCCACATTCGTTGCCAGAGGAGAGTTGGCCTACAGGGAGAGTTCTGACCCCAGAACTCAGGACATGGATCAGAGCTCCAGACTGCTGGACGCCTGCCCTGAAAAAGGAGAACTTGCCTGTAGAGACTGCTCTGACCACTGGAACTCAGGAGAGAGTTGGACTCCCAGGAGTGCTGACAGAGGCGAAAAGAATGACAGGAGGATCAAGCTCCAACCAGCAACAGCTTGAACATTAACACCAGAGATTTCCAGATGATGAAAGGCAAACTTAAAAATCTTACTAACAGAAACCAAGAACACTGGGCATCATCAGAACCTAGTACGACCACCACAACGAGTCCTGGATACCCCAACACGCACGAAAAACAAGATGCAGATTTAAAATCATATCTTGTGATGGTGGTAGAAGATTTTAAGAAGGGCATTAATAACTCACTTAAAGAAATACAGGAGAATACTACTAAACAGGTAGAAGCCCTTAAAGAGAAAACACAAAAATCCCTCAAGGAATTACAGGAGAACACGGTTAAACAGGTAGAAGCCCTTAAAAAACTACAGGCAAACACTGCTATACAAGTAGATGCAACACAAAAATTCCTTAAAGAATTACAGGAAAACACAACCAAACAGGAAATGGAATTGAACAAAACCATCCAAGATCTAAAAATGGAAGTAGAAACAATAAAGAAAACCCAAAGGGAGACAACTCTGGAGATAGAAAACGTAGGAAAGCAAATCAGGAACCATAGATGTGAGCATCAGCAACAGAATACAAGAGATGGAAGAGAGAATCTCAGGTGCAGAAGATACCATAGGGAACATGGACACAACAATCAAAGAAAATGCAAAATGCAAAAAGATCCTAACTCAAAACATCCAAGAAACCCAGGACAAAATGAGAAGACCAAACCTACAGATAATAGGAGTAGATGAGAATGAAGATTTTCAACTTAAAGGACCAGCACATATCTTCAACAAAATTATAGAAGAAAACTTCCAAACCTAATGAAAGAGATTCACATGAACATTCAAGACGCCTACAGAATTCCAAATAGACTGGACAAGAAAGGAAATTCCTCCCAACACATAATAATCAGAACAACAAATGCACTAAATAAAGACAGAATGTTAAAAGCAGTAAGGGAAAAAGGTCAAGTAACATATAAAGGCAGGCCTATTAGAATTACTCCAGACTTCTCACCAGAGACTATGAAAGCCAGAAGATCTTGGACAGATGTTATACAGACGTTAAGAGAACACAAATGCCATCCCAGGCTACTATACACAGCAAACCTCTCAATTACCATAGATGGAGAAACCAACGTATTCCATCACAAAACCAAATTCACACAATATATTTCCATGAATCCAGCCCTTCAAAGGATAATAAAGGGAAAACGCCAACACAAACATAGAAACTACAGCCTAGAAAAAGCAAGAAAGCAATCCTTTAACAAAACTGAAAGAAAACAGCCACAAGAATAGATTCCCAACTTTAACAACAAAAATGACAGGAAGTAACAATTACTTTTCTTTGATTTCTCTTAACATCAATGGACTCAATTCCTGAATAAAAAGATATAGACTAGCAGACTGGCTACACAAACAGGACACAACATTTTGCTGCTTAGAGGAAAACCACCTCAGGGATAAAGACAGACACTACCTCATAGTAAAAGGATGGAAAACAATTTTCCACTAAATGGTCCGAAGAGACAAGCTGGAGTAGCCACTCTAATACTGAATAAAATCGACTTTCAAACCAAAGTTATCAAAAAAGACAAAGAGGGGCACTTCATACTCATCAAAGTTAAAATCTACCAAGATGAACTATAAATTCTGAATATCTATGCTCCAAGTGCAAGGGCAACCACATTCATTAAAGAAACTTTAGTAAAGCTCAAAGCTCACATTGCACCTCACACAATAATAGTGGGAGATTTCAACACCCCAATCTCACCAATGGACAGATTCTGGAAACAAAAACTAAACAGAAACACATGGACACTGTTTTAGTCAGGGTTTCTATTCCTGCACAAACTTTATGACCAAGAAGCACTTGGGGAGGAAAGGGTTTATTCAGCTTGAAGAGACCCCCGTGTGGGGAGACCCTTATCCAGTCCCCGGAGAGCACGTCCCCCAGGAAGACACCAGAGCCGAACTTGATGCAAACAGCAGGAGGTTTATTCTAAGCTAGCAAGATAGGGTGAGACTCATATTCCACACAGGGATAGAGGAGTCTGACCC
>LR753821.1:0-41332 GCA_902729485.2 Mus minutoides | reverse complement strand
TTATACTTCCATACAGCTGTTCATCACCAAAGGAAGTCAGGACTGGAACTCAAGCAGGTCAGAGAGCAGGAGCTGATGCAGAAGCCATGGAGGGATGTTCTTTACTGGCTTGCTTCCCCTGGCTTGTTAGGCTGCTCTCTTATAGAACCCAAGACTGCCAGCCCAGAGATGATTCCACCCACAAGGGGCCTTTCCCCCTTGATCACTAATTAAGAAAATACCCCACAGCTGGATCTCATGAAGGCACTTCCCCAACTGAAGCTCCTTTCTCGGTGATAACGCAGCTGTGTGAAGTTGACACAAAAACTAACCAGTACAGACACTAATAGAAGTTATGAAACAAATGAGTTTAACAGATATCTACAGAACATTCTATCCTAAAAGGATATACCTTCTTATCAGGGCCACATGGTACATCCTCCAAAATTGACCATATAATTGGTCACAAAACAGGTCTCAACAGATACAAAAATATTAAAATTATCCCTTGTATCCTATCAGATCACCATGGACTAAGGCTGATCTTCAATAACAGCAGAAATAACAGAAAGCCAGCATTCATATGGAAACTGAACAACACTCTACTCAATGATACCTTGGTCAAGGAAGAAATAAAGAAATAAATTAAAGAAGTTTTAGAGTTTAATGAAAATGAAGCCACAACATACCCAAACTTATGGGACACAATGAAAGCAGTCCTAAAATGAAAACTCATAGCCCTGAGTGCCTCCAAAGAGAAACTAGAGAGAGCATACACTACCAGCCTGACAGCACACCTAGAAGCTCTAGATATAAAGGAAGCAAATTCACCCAAGAGGAGTAGACAGCAGGAAATAAACTTAGTCAAAAGTGGATCAAAGAACTCCACATAAAACCAGAGACCCTGAAATTTATAGAGTAAAAAGTGGGAAAAACCCTCAAAGATATGGGCACAGAGGAAAAATTCCTAAACAGAACAGCAATGGCCTGTGCTGCAAGATAAAGAATTGACAAATGGGACCTCATAAAATTGCAATGCTTCTGTAGGGCAAAAGATACTGTCAATAAGACAAAAAGGCCACCAACAGATTGGCAAAGAATTTTTACCAATCCTAAATCTGAGGAGGAACTAATATCCAATATATACAAAGAGCTCAAGAAGCTGAACTCCAGAAATTTAAATAACCCCATTAAAAATGGTGTATAGAACTAAACAAAGAATTCTTAACTGAGGAATACCGAAGGGTTGAGAAGCAGTTGAAAAAAATGTTCAACATCCTTAATTATCAGGGAAATGCAAATCAAAACAACCCTGAGATGCCACCTCACACCAGTCAGAATGGCTAGGATCAAAAATTCAGGTGACAGCAGATGCTGGTGAGGATGTGGAGAAAGAGGAACACTCCTCCATTGTTGGTGGGATTGCAAGCTGGTACAACCACTCTGGAAATCAGTCTGGTGGTTCCTCAGAAAACTGGACATACTACTACTGCTAGATCCAGCAATACCTCTCCTGGGCATACACCCAGAAAATGTTCCAACTGGTAATAAGGACACATGCTCCACTATGTTCATAGCAGCCTTATGTATAATAGCCAGAAGCTGGAAAGAAGCAAGATGTCCCTCAACAGAGGCATGGATACAGAAAATGTGGTACATTTAGACAATGGAGTACTACTCAGCTATTAAAAACAATGAATTTATGAAATTCTTGGGCAAATAGATGTATCTGGAGGATATCATCCTGAGTACTGTAATTGTAACCCAATTACAAAGGAAGTCACATGATATGCACCCAGAAACCTAGAATATCCAAGATACAACTCCAAAACAAAAGAAAATCAAGAAGGAAGACCAATGCATGGATACTTCATTCCTCCCTAGAATAGGAAATAAAATATCCATGGAAAGAGTTGAAGAGACAAAGTTTGGAGCTAAGACGAAAGATGGACCATACAGAGACTGCTGCACCCGGGGTCTATCCCATAATCAGCCACCAAACACAGACACTATTGCATACACCAGCAAGATTTTGCTGAAGGGACCCTGATATAGCTGTTTCCTGTGAGGCTTTTCCAGTGCCTGGCAAATACAGAAGTGGATGCTCACAGTCACCTATTGGATGGAACACAGGGCCCCCAATATAGGAACTAGAGAAAGTACCCAAGGAGCTGAAGGAGTCTGCAACCCTATAGGTGGAACAACAATATGAACTAATCAGTACCCCCAGAGCTCGTGTCTCTAGCTGCATATGTAGCAGAAGATGGCCTAGTCGGCCATCACTGGGAAGTGAGGCCCCTTGGTCTTGCAAACTTTATATGCCCCAGTATAGGGGAATGCCAGGGCCAAGAATTGGGAGTGAGTGGGTAGGGGAGCATGGCAAGAGGATGGTATAGGGGACTTTTGGAATACCATTTGACATGTAAATTAAAAATTTTTTAATAAAAAAAATTTAAAAAAAGAAAAGTTTGCTGCTAGCAACACCCTGAGATTCTCCTGTCTCTTCCTTCCCAGTCTGTGCTAGAATGTACCAGAGTAGTTGGCTTTTCTCATGGGTGCTGGAGATTTTTTTTCCAGTATTTTTTCTTAGATATTTTCTTAATTTACATTTCAAATGCTATCCGGAAAGTTCCCTCCCCCATCCTCCCGCCCTGTTCCCCTGCTCCATCCCATAATCAGTCACTAAACTCAGACACTATTGCATAGGACAGCAAGTGTCTACTTAAGGGACCCTGATAAAGCTGTCTCGTACAGAAGTGGATGCTCACAGTCATCTATATGATGGAACACAGGGCCCACAATGGAGAAGCTAGAGATAGAATCCCAGGAGATGAAGGGGTCTGCAACCCTAGAAGAGGAACAACAATATGAACTAACCAGAAACCCCAGAGCTCATGTCTCTAGGTGCTGAAGATCTTAACTTGTGTCATCATGCACATAGGACAAGCAACTTATCAGTTGTCTTTTCCCTATCCTCTCTTTATTTTTGATGCAGAGTGTCTCTGTGTACCTTAAGAAGGCTTCAAACTCATTTTCAGTCTCTTGAGTATTGATCTAAATGTGTGGCATCATGCCCAGCTATATTTCTTCTCATTATGATTCTCCATTCCTCCCAGACATAAAGAGTTCATTAATATGGTGATTTTTAAGCACAAATATTTTTGCTATAATGTAAATCAGTAGCAACTCTAGGATTACAAAATATGTATAGACTATGATAATGTAAGACCTTGTGTACACCAGCCACATAATGATGTCTAAATGCTAACACTATTTCTCATATTCTTAAAATTCCAAAGGAATCTTTGTTTCTTTTGATTTGATAAGTACTTGTGTTGATCTTATTTGATTCCAGATGTATGTATGTCAAGCACCTGTGTGACAAAAGGAAAAAAATTAAGCATGATATCCAACATGAAAAAACTCATTCAAATGGAGGAATACTGATATCCATAGTGAATCCAAGCAGTACATTAGACGGTTAAGAGGCAACCAAGCAGTTATGATCATCCAGCCAGGAGCTATTGCTGCTATGCTAAATTTTCAAGGTGGAAGTCAACAAGTGAAAAGAAGGGAACTGAACAATTCTTCTCTTATACAGTATTTGTGAGTCTTTCTTAGGTCTAGAGCTGATGGTAGATATTATATGGTCCAGGTAAATAGCTTTTGTTTTTTGTTTTTTGTTTTTTGTTTTTTTCAAGACAGGGTTTCTCTGTATAGCCCTGGCTGTCCTGGAACTCACTTTGTAGACTAGGCTGGCCTCAAACTCAGAAATCCGCCTGCCTCTGCCTCCCAAGTTCTGGGATTAAAGGTGTGCACCACCATGCCTGGCTGTAAATAGCTATTTTTACACTTGAGAATTTAATATCTGTTATAAACCTCTCCTTGTTAGTTGCATGCCTAGTAGAAATGATCAAAAGATAAATATTGTATTGACTTTCTACAGAGGACACTGAGGTATGAAGGGCCTTTCAAAAGCCCCCTCTCCAAATTATCATAAACAATAGTAGTTACATTGGGTCCAATAAACCTCAACTTTGCACCCTAAAACAAATACTATGTGTATAAGAGAGCAACAGGCCCAGGGCTGAGAATTTGGCATTTGACACTAAGGTCTATGACTTCAAAGACTATTATGCTTCCTTGATTGTCAAATGATGCAGTCACAGGAGAAACTCTAAAACTCCAGGGCTGTGTTTTCACGAATAGTTCTCAATGACTTGTTTAAAGTCCATTATTGCTTGAATATGGTAGCAGCTCAAGAATCTGTCCAAGACATCTGAAATTAAATGTCACATCAAGTTTTGATGGACTAAAACTTTTAATCACACATTCCCCTTTAAATATATCTTTTTATTTTTCAAAACCAAAGCTAAATTTCCTGAGCTGTGATCAAGAATTTGAGAGTCCCAACAAGCTTATTAGATAGGAAAAAAAGCACTCAGAAGACACTTGTAACTACAGAACCAGAAAGCACTAAAGCCACAATATTTATCTTATTTCATAGCTGAAGTCATAACAATCCTCACTTCAGAGGGAAGTGAAAGCTACCCTAATGGGGAAGAAAATGATATAACGTTAGCACAAAGAGTTTTGAGATTCAAGATCTGAGGATTCAAGCAAGAATGTTTTTCTTGTCTCACTATTACAGGAAAGTCATATTTACAGCTGTATTGTGACAAATTACCTCCTCCTGTATCTCATTTCATGAATGGCTTCTTTGCTAAATATATTTAGTCATCTCTCTTTCCTTTTTACTCACTAAAACCATTTAAATTCCCATCTTCAACCCCAGTAGAAAAATTTCTACATTAAACATTTCTCTTGCTTTAAAAAAAGGGACAAAGTACATAACGAGGCAGGAAGCATAGTTTTTTTTTTTTTAAATCAGCAAATGATGTATTAGATATCATTGTGACATTTTTTAAACATTGTCTTCCCATGACCCCCACAATCTTTCTCCTCTACTCTCTCCTGTAGCTCCTTGCCCCAGATTGCTTACCTTGTCTGTATCATTAGGAATATCTTAGAAAGAGAGTTACCTGGACTATTGAGATGGTTCAGCAGGTAAAGGCACTTTCCACCAAGCCAGAGTAGCTAAACTCAATTCCTGGGGCTCACATGTTAAGAGAAGAGAACCTATTTTTGCAGTTTGCTCTCTAGCCTCTATGTTTACAACATGGCATGTATGTACCCATATATGTTCACACACATAGAAACAGAAATAAATAGGTGTGAAAGATAAAGAGTTACTTAATTTAAAATTGTTAGATGACTCATGTGCCATCCCTGCAGTGGCAACCCACTACACAGCAATGCTTACTTTATGTTCCCCAAGGCTCTGATTTATAAACTACTTATAAAATGAACTATAGCATACTAAGGACTTTGTATCTTCTTCAAAAAACAGTGACTCACATTTTACAAATCTCTGAGATTTCCTGATGCTTTGCATTGTGTCAGGCTGACAGAGGTTGCTATTGATTCTTCTTTTGTTTGGCATGCTAAAAGCCTTCCCTGACACCTTTCTCTTGCTAAATAAACTTAATCATAATAATGGTCATATTTTATGTGAATGTATAGATCAGATATTACCCATAAACTTCAGCCATATTGTATGCTTATGCTTCAAGTTTGGCTATTTAAAATGAATCCAAAAAAAAAAAAAAAAACACCACAAAATTTGATTGGAAATAAAAATGTAACATGGTAATGATAACTGAAAAGACTATTTAGGTAATGAAGCCATGAAGCTGACTAAAAACATTTTGAGGTTAAAAATCATAGGGACTTAATCCTTGACATCATTAAGACTGTATTTTTCCTATGTTATTTTTATTCTAAGACCAAATACAGTTTCAGATCCCAAGCAAATTTAGGTCTAAGGTAGCTTGGGGATTAAAGAACAGATGGGAAACTAAGAGTCCAAAAATGAAACATTTTCCAACCTCTGATGTGCTGTCTGATACTTAAAACATTGCTCTATCAACTTTAAAATAAGTTGATTTGACAAAACAGTCCAGTTAGCAATGTCAAAGCTATTTTGGAGATGTCCTATTCAGGTTTCTTTAGACACCTTAGAGGTAACAGACTTGAAAACTTATATATGGAGAAACTATTGTTGACTTCAACTTATAATTTGCTTTACAAAAAAAGGGGCGGGGAGAATGAGACAATGGCTCAGTGGGTAAAGTTCTTATAGTGTGAGTATAGGACCTAAGTTCAGATTGCCTATCTACATGTAAAACCTTGATGTTGTGACCTAATTCTCCTGTACTGGGAGGAAGGTGGCAAACATAGATGGATAGGACTTGCTGGGTAGTCAGTCTACATGAAATGAAGTGTCAAGTTCAGTGGGAAATCCTGTCTTAAAAAGTAACTTGGAAAAGGATTCAGAAATATACAGCAAGACAACCTATGGCCTTTACACGTGCACACAAGGGCTAGCACACCACACCATACACACACACACACACACACACACACACACACGAGTCACACATTACATATACCCCAAATATACACAAAAAGAACAGAAAATAGCAAATGGTTGTTCTAATATAGTGAGTATAGTATATCTTATTGGGAATAATCCAAATTTTAGAAACAACCAAGGTTTCTGCTGACCTATATGCTGAATATTTGGTAAGCTGTTAAGGTGTTGTGAGCCTTGGTTTTCTCATCTTGAGAGTAACAAAATAACCTGGGACTTTTAAGAGGGTAGAAGTTACGAATATGTACATAGTATAAAATCACTGACAAAGGCATATTATATCTCAGTAGATGGAAAATAATTCTCACAAATGTGATGTCAAACCATTGTGCTGCAGTGAAGTGTCTAAACATATTTGCTAAAAAATAATAGAGCTGCTTGTCACAGGTGACTAGGACTTACATGGCTTTCAGACTATGTTCCTAGGTTTAACTTTGTTGTACCATGAGAACCACAATGGGACAAAGAGACTTTGAGTCATTAAGAAGAAAGCATAGCAATATAAACAAAATGCATAGGTTCACCCATCACAATATACTCTGCAAATGTGAGTCTCATCAGAAACCAATGTTACCAGGTCATTTGTCTGATAACAACACCTCCTTTATTCTGTCTGCTCCAGTTCAGTTTGACCTATCACTCACTGTCAGACTGAATCAATCATCTGAATCAAAATTCTAATGACAAGGCAATAAATATGCAACACCTATTCTGGGCCTGGTCTAGCTCCCTGATGTTCTTTTTATACCTCCCTGCTATTTTTAAGGACCCTGAAATTCAATTTTAAAGATTAAAAAAAAAGCCACTCCTAAAGTGAAGTTTTTCTAGTTTGCCAAGCAAATCATGAATGTTGGATGAACAGGCCTCACAAAGACTAATTACATAAGCCTCTCTACTTCAACAATAGTCTAGATACAACTAAATAAAGTTTCAAGTTGCTAAAAAGCTGAGGCTGCATCTAATTCAACCATGTATATGATAGATAGTGAAGCTAGATTGCAGATCAGAACATCCAAGTAACTTATGCATGTTTACAAATTACAGAGAGATAAAAACCAAAGTTAGAATTATCTCCATAATTCTTCAGTAAAAACCCCTGCAAAAGAGCAATGCTGCATGCCCAGTTCTCTTCAGCCATAGTGCTCTACGACTGCCAGCATTGTATCAGAAACACCTTTTCCGCATTTCCATTTCTGAACTTGTGCCCTCTGCTACTTTTGAGTTGCACAACTAAATCTATGAACATAGTTGAAACTTAACATATATTGCATGGAAATTTGAAAACTGCATTTTGATAGTCAGTGAACTGAAATGTAATTCACAGGTTGTTGGGTTTTTTTTAAATATTCTGTGGAAGACTAGCAGATACGCTTAATGAAATGCAGAGAGGATTCTTGTCTTGAATAAAGTTATTGTAAAGAAGTGCAGATCTGAGTGGGTGGAGGCCGCATCCTTGGAGAGGAGAAAGGCAGCTTCTTCCAGTTTGTTTTATACATCATCCAGGAAGTCAGCTTGACAGGGTTTCACCTGATGGAACCATCCTGGTGACCATTGACAATCACCTCTTGCATACTACAGTGTGTGTTTGACGTCATGCTGACTGCTTTAATTTGCCAATGTAAGTCTAAAGTTGTGCTTTCAGGCAAGGAGCCAATACAAAGGCTTTGTCTCCCACAGTTCTCATGCTGCTCTGGATTCATCATCACTTTGCAAACTAACAGCCAAGGTCAAGAGTGTTGTATCTGTGCTGAGCTATACTGGCACACTCTGAAGCCTGCTTGAATCTACCTTCACAAAACTTCAGTGTCAAGCACAGTGAATCACTCTCTAAGAGTTTTATAATCCCAGTAACTATTTTCAGGCACCTTTGCAAATGACATCATTTAGTTTCACTTTATAGTAGTTGTTAGTTAAATTTTGCAAATGAGAGAATGAAAAAGGGATTCTAAACTCAGATCATTACATAGTATATTTTTCCAGATTAGGAAATGATTTCTATGGGGTTACATGATGGGCTTCAAAAGAGTATAAATGTCACTATTCAGTTAACAAATATCCATGGGACTGTCAGTTGGTCTTCGTTATTTGCACATATGGTTACAACATATGGAGAATGGTGAACAGCTAATAACATAGCCCTCGAGCCATACAGACAAACTTCCATGTTGGCTCAACTACCTAATTCTCAAAGTGGAACCTGTGGGGAACACAAGTAGGTTTTCTCCTTTTTTGAATGAAACTTCAAAAGATGCTTTTCCCCATTGGGATAAACACATCATCATGAATCCTCTACTTTGACTCAGAAAGGGAACTAAAACAAAGGATGATCACTCTGATAGTAACATCTTGCTGCACACCTTCAAATGAATTTGTTCTGAATAATAAATCAAGTACTTAAGAACTCACATCTTAAGCTATTTTTAAAAGCATATTGTAAAGTGCAAAGCATAAAAAAAAAAAACAGCCATGTTGCCTGACATTTGAAGAGGGTGTCTATTAAAATAAAAAGATGGTTTTTTTCCTGAACAAGTATAGAAGTGAATTCCTGGTCTGGGGTTTGAGCATCATAAAAACTTTCTTGTCTTTAGATCTCATTTCAAAGGCAGAAGGCTGTGCCTGGAGTGCTGTGGCCAACAGAGATCCACAGTGGTTCCTCTGTAAGAAATAACAGAAAGAAATGCATAGTTCACTGGCAGACTACCAGCCCTGGAACAGTGGCCACAACAGTGTCTCCCAAGTAGTGTTAAGTACAGGATCTGTAATGTAATTGTGGAGCTCTAGACAGAGCAATTTGCTATTTGATAAGAGAATGTGTACAGGTCATAGAGCAGCTTTGGAAAGGATCAAGACCTGCTCATGAGCTTTAAAGTATAATGTGGAAGTTCAAGATAAAAAGGTGAAGGGAAGACAGCCTGTGATTTGGCAGATACTTATAAAATTCCATTATATCTAAGTACCCAGGAAATTAGCACCTTCTCTTTAAGAACAGATACAGTGTCTAACCAATTATTGTTAATTTTTTTTTTATTTTTCACCAAGTTTATTTATTTATTTTTAAAAAATATTTGTTTTTATTCATTCTTAAAATTAGCATACAAAGTTATGGGTTTGACATTTTCATTTCTTTTCTTAAATTTATTCTTCTCTTATAAAATATGTTCCAACTGCCGCTTCCCCTCCCTCCACAACCCCAACTTCCTCCCCACTCCCATTCCCCAGGATCTACTCCTTAGCTCCCACAAGCCTCCTCATTTGCCCCAGGGGAAAAACAAAAACAAAAACAAAAAACAAAACAAAAACAACAACAACAAAAAAAAAACCAAGCCTCCCAGGGACATCAACCAAACAAAACATGAGATATAATAAGACAAGGCACAAACCCTAACATCAACACTGGGTAAGGCAACCCAACAGGAGGAAAAGGTTCCCAAAAGCAGGCAAAAGAGTCAAACATATCCCCACTCCCACTGTTAGGAGTCCCAAAAAACACCAGGCTGAGGACCATATCATATGCAAAAGATCTAATGCAAACTAATACAGGCTCTGTGATTGCCACTCCAGTTTCTATGAACTCCCATGAGCCCCACTTAGCTGTGCTCTCCCAGGGTCTAGCTCCCACAATTCTTCTTCCTCTCTTCTCTAACCAATTATTATTAACATTACAAGAAAACTTAGGAGCATCTACCAAAGATTCAGTCATGGGTAAATGTCCTTTCTTGATCTCTTCATGACATGTCTCAGAAAAGTTTTTTAAAACTCAGTGCCTTTTCCTATCAGTATATCTCATTTAAACAACTGTTGCTTGTACAATCAGTGCATCCTTTTTTTTTTAATTAGTTGCTTTAAAATGGACTAGTCTGTGGACTCTATGCATGAATAGATTGCATCTTAGAACTCCCCCTCAGTACTAAGAAATGACCCTGGCCTATAACTTCTGGTCAAGTTGCTAAACTTCAAAACTGACTCACCCATGGCAGTGTATGTAAAACATCAGCTTTATTCTGACATTATCAGCAGTTCTCACAGGCTAAGTGCATATGGGAAATTCTATGACAGTGGAAAACTCCCTTTTAGACTTCTTGATTGCTTTATTAAAATGGATGAACACCAAAACCTGAGTTATTACTGACTTCAAACAGCTTATTAGACAATTTCACATTATAGAATGATTTCTAGAAACATGAGTCACATCATGCTATATCCATGTGGTATAAAGTGCTAGACAGATGTAGTAGGGCTGACAACATTTCTGAGGTGCCCTTGTGACAATGGTAGTTTTCCAGGGCTTCTATCACATTCCAGATCACAAAGACCTAACAAAATATACTTTCTATTGTTAAGATTTGAGATACAGTAGAAATCAAATGGGGTCCGGGCAATGAAGACAAATCCAAAGAACATTTTGAAATCATCAGTTAGTAAAGCTTTTCCCATCACCATGAGTGGACATGATGGTTTCTAGAACACCTTCAATGTGGAAATTCACCATGTACTCCAACATATCCTGTTAAATCTGACCTTCATGGAAACCCAGGGAGACAAAGAGAACAGCACCATTTCCAAACTCTAATTAGAAAATTGGTGCTGAGGGGCATAAAGGAATTAATCCAGTAAAGAGGAAAGAAGGAAGGAAGGGGAGACAGAGGCAGAAGGAAGGGAGGGAGGGAAGAAAGAAAGGTAGTCCTACATAATTCATATCCTCAGTAACTATAGGACAAAAGAAAGACAAGAATGTCTTCTCCATAGAAGAAACTGCTCTGGCAATAGGTCTACTTCTTATAGTAGTCAGACAGCACGAGCTATAGGAAGCCCAGTTAACACCAGTGATGTATCTGGCTGACCTTGAACTTTATTACATTTTTATTGCAATATGTTAGCATGATAAGATCTTTACCAAGAGGTACCTGTAACACAAATCGAAGGGCATTCAGAGCCATGAGACAGTCTAGACTGAAAACTCCTCCCTTTTCCACCAAATGCATGGCCCAGAAAAGACACGACTATTCAAACCAATAAATGAGATAAATACTTTTGTTACTGCTACTCTGCCTATTTGGCAGGATGCAGTCGTTTTCCCTTCAAGACACTCTTCAGTGGCTGGGCTGCATTGGGCCTGCTGTGCTTCTTTTCTTTAAGTAACTCTCACTTTTCCTTTACTTCAAAAACTAAGCTGGATCTGATTTCTATTCTATAGGAGAAAGGACCCACCTGGCCAGTGAACATCACCTTGAACATGTTCTATTTGCCCCCATTCCTCAAGAAATTTGAAGTCTCCAATCTCTTAGATGACCCTTCTTGCTATACACTCCTCAAATAGGCAAAGCAAGACTACAATGTTTTCCAGCTATAAAGTAAAGTTTCTGAAAATTGAAAAGAAGATGAAAATGTGTTATGATGGTTTTCATGAGAAATGCCCCCATAGGCTCCAGCATTTGAATATTTGGTCTTCAGTTGGTGCTGTTTGGGGGAAGATTAGGAGGTGTGGCCTTGCTGGAGGAGGTACAGCACTGTGGGTAGGCTCTGAGATTTTATAACCTCACCCCATTACCAGTTCCCTGTCTCTGATTGGTGTTTGAGGTTGGAGATGCTCACTCTTAGTTCCCTGCTGTCATGTTTCCTCCTCTGCTATTACAGACTCTCCATCTGCAATCATAACCCAAAATAAGCTCTCTCATCCATAAATTGCCTTGGCCACAGCAACAGAAAATCATCTAATATAGGGTGCAGTTACTCATCATCTTAGCTGAAAAGAGTATTATATGAAATTCTTAGGGGCTATCAGAAGTGATTCCAGTAAGGTTATTTGACTATATACCTTGTAGCATGGAGGCTCAAAATATTAAAAATAGAAAGGCCACTGTGGCAGGCTAAAGGCAAGCAGTGCCTCCCAGTGGCTCAGAATTGAGACAACTTAGAATTAAAAAATAGCAATGTGGGTGCCTGAGGGAACATGCTCAAGTTTAGTACTGGACAAACAGTGACTTGAAAAGTCTCCAGTTATTGAAACAGAGGGTGAGAAACAACATAACACCTCTCAGCCTGTGAGCAGCATATCAGAGGGGAGGGCTAACTGCCAGGGAAAGAGAGAAAGATGTAATGGGTAAAACTGGCACCAAAAGAGATGCTAGATACAAAAGCAGCCTGAGCTTAGACAATCCCTGTGCTGTGGAGCAAGTCTGTGCTTAAGAAATATTCTGGGCTTCTCAACATAAAAGCACAGTGCTATAACTGACAGCCATGTAAAGGTCAACACTAAGCTTGGTGCTCTAGAGAATATAAGTTCTGCATCTTCCTTTCCCTGGAAGATCACAGCCAATATTAACATGCTATTCTGAACAACATCTACTTTGTAGCCCAGTGTGGCCCCAGAAGAATGCCAGTGAAGCTAGCTCATTGTGAAATATGTGTATATTCAGGCCATAAATGAGGCAAGGGATAGAACTTGCTTTTGCTGTATAGCTCAACCAGACAGCTAAGGAGAGTCAAGAGACCCCATAAGCTCTGGATTGTTAGCAGTTAGTGGCTCTTGAGAAAATACACCTCTATATGGCCTCTGTCTTGTATTGCTTTTTACCCCATCCCATATTTAGACAACATGGATTATTGTGGCTGGTCTGACCCATGTCACCAAGACAAAGTTGATTCCATGATAACCTGGTACAAAGCAGGGAAATGAATGTACACCCACTGACCTCCAGCTCTAAGCCATGCCTGCTGACCTACTGACAATACTAAAGGAGGAAGAGGGTGAATATTTCTCAGGCTTTGAGTGCTCCATTGGTTGCACAGCCCACTGAAACATAGAAAGATCAATAGGAGTTCACTAACTCTTGTGGTTGAGACACTGACATGGTTCTTTTTTACCTTTTCATTTTTTATGAAGACGTTTTCAATGCTTGCAGATGAGTTTATCTTTTTCCCTTTTTATCTTTTTATACATATATTTTTATTGTTCAGTGTTATATTTTTGTTTTTCTTTCTCTTTCTCTCCTTCCAGTCATCAAGTCCTTATACTGCATCTTTCCTGTTCTTATAGACAGTCTTCATTTTTTATCATACCACTGATCATTCATTCCCTTTTAATTTTTTGGATATTATTTCTGCTTTCCATTTTCTGTACTCTTCTTTCTTCATTTTTCTTATTTATTATGATGCTTTAAAATATTTTATATGTATTATTTAACACTTCAGTTTGTTGTTCCTACTATTATTGTTAGGAATATTGATTTCATAGTTGTTACTTGGTTTTGTATCTAGTTCATCAATACCTATTGTACTAATGTTATTAGTTGTTTCCCTCTTTCTACTTGGCGCTATGTATGAACCTCAACATTTATACAGCTGCCTGCTGCTAAACTATACTACTGTCATTCAGCACAGATTATTATATATGCTAATCTCCCAGCACAACTTCAGTAAATGCTTTGGCTTAATCAATAAGGGAAAAAGGGAAAAAGATGAAGCAAGTATCCATGTAGACATACTCAAAGTAGACTGAAGATCCACTTCCAACACTACCAAATAAAAATCTGCAGCCCACATGAAAATCCTCATCAAAATACTTGCAAACTAGGTTGAAGAACCTGTCAAAATGTCACACCCAAGTTGGTTTCATTTCAGAGATGTAACAATGATTCAATTAAAACACTAGGTAAAACCCAACATCCCTTCATTATAAAAACTATAAAAGCCCAGAACAAACTATATAGAAGAATTCTTCATCAATATATGAAAGTTAAATATACCAAACTGATCATGAACTTCATACTCAATGAGAAAAAACTGCAGGCCTTTCCACTGAGATAAGAAACATGACAAGGATTCCCATCTCACTGCTGTTATTCAATGTATTTCTTAAATTTCTAGGCAAATTCATGAAACTAGAAAATATCATTCTGAGTGAGGTAACCCAAACCCAAAAGGACATGCATGTTATGTACTCACTGATAAGGGGATATTAGCCAAAAAGTTCCGAATGCCCATGATATAACTCACAGACTGTGAGGCTGAATAAGAAGAAAAGCCCAACTGTGTATACTTTAAACACACTTAGAAGGGGGAACAAAATAATCATGGGAGGCAGAGGGAGGGAGAGAGGAGCCTTGGTGGGAGATGAATAATTTAGTTTATTTTCTCCATGTTTACAGCCCCTTTCCTTATACCCCACCATTTATTACACTGCCTAGAATTAGTGCACTGCACAGCTCCAATTTGTACATACATACATACATACATACATACATACATACATACATCTAAGTCTCACAACACCTGAACTCAAATTATACTATCAAGCCATGGTAATAAAGCTCTTATGATATCAACATGAAAACAGAAATGTAGACCAATAGAATAGAGCACCCATAAAAAATTTCAAGAAGCTACAGACCTCTGGTTCTCACCAAAACATGGTGAGACATAGCCTCTTGGGAAGCTGCATCTCTTCTTATACAGGCATTAGAATTAGGCTATTGTTTATCCTACATGAAAATCATCTGAAATTAGATCAAGTTTGTGAATGTAAGTCATGAAACTTCACAGGCACCAACAGAAAACACGGGGGAAAAAATTCAACACATAAGCATAGGAAATGGCCTTCTGAACAGGACTCAGAAAATGGGAGAAATAATAGGAGGACTAACAAATTAGGTTGAGCCAAGCTTGGAAGGGTTTTAATATCTAAAGAAGAGGGGAAATACAGTCTATAAAACAAGAGAAAATCTTTACAAGTTATTCATCTGCAGGAGGATAAACATATAGTATCTATAAAAATAAAACCAAAAAAAAAATTGAACACCAAAAAACAAATTTAGTAATCCAACCAGCAAATGGACAAGTGAACTGTGCAGTTTTCCAAAGAAAAACCAACAGCAAATAACTACATTCAACATCTTTAGTCACAGGGCAATGTAAATCAATATACTTTAAGATTCTTTTTGGCCCTATGACCAAGAAAATAAAAATTAACAAAGTCTGGAAGGAGCTTGGGTGGTAGGAGGGGGGGGGCATGTAAAGTACTGTTAGTGGAAATGTAAATGAATGCAGTTATGATGGAAATAAGTCTAAAGATGCCTCAAAGAAACTAAAATTAGAACTACTATATGATCTGTCACAGTCAGAGGAATCAAAGTACACCATTCAGTAGAGATCCTTGCACACCTGTGTTAACAGTCTACTATTCACAATGACCATACTGTCAGTCAACCTGGTTACTCAACAAGGAATTAAGGAATAAAGAAAATGCAGGGTACAGATGCTCATCAGTTATAATGAAGATGAAGCCATTGTATTTGTAAGAACATGGGTGGGCCCAGAGATCATTGTTAAGTAAGATAAATGTAAGATAAATTATATTCAGAAATATAAGCCTAGCACATTTTAGAATGAGTCATATATATATAAATATAAACATGATCCACATGTATATGTTATTCACTTGCCTGAAAATATCAAAATGAAAGCCATTGTCATGTACAATGAATAATGCTTATAAAAATAAAAAGCATAAAAAATTAAAATAGACCTAACATCTGACCTTAACATAACCCTTATAAACAAACAAATAAAACCAGCATATCAAAGAGGTATTTACACTCATGGATTTATCTCAACACTACTTAGAGTAGCCAAAATATTAAATCAACTTTGGCATCCTTTTTTGTATTTTGTATTCTTATGCCACTTATGCAATGAAGCATTTTCAAAAATAACAATAGGCCATTTAAAAAGAAGAAATATTGTCATTAGCAGCAATACCAACAGATAGAACCATCTCAAAGTACAAAGGATTAAAATAGAAATTACTAGAGAGAGGAAGAACAATGGGAACAGGAAATAAAGGGAAGTTGGGGGTTGTACATTGAAACATCGTTCCTAAGAGTCCCTAGGGATTGTCTAGACTTTGCATAACTTAAAGTCAGCAGAGACATGAATAAGTTCACACATGATGTCAGCATAATTGCTAACTAAGAAAGATTCATAGTTCTGGTTTTATTGGACTTCAAATATCTTTCAAATGACATCTTGACTTGGTTTTAAAAGTTAACCAATTGAGAATGTTTCAAATATGGCTAACCCACCCCAGCCTGACTTCCAGCTTCTCTCCTCAGGCTACTTCTAAATGCCTCTGAAAGAAAAGACAATATTTTATAAGATTTGATCACACTCTTCCTCCAAAATGACTTTTTTTCATTGGAATTTTTGGTTTTAATTTTTATTTTCACTCTGTATTTAGGTTTTTACCTCCCTGTGTCAATCTGGCAGCCTTGTCTCTACAGCCTAAGGTAGAAAAGAGTTACCCCCCATCTGTCTCCTCATGTCAGGTTGCTTATTTTGGAATGGCTAATTGATAGAAGCTAAGAAAAGGCAAACAACCAAGGAAGAAAAATACAAACAGAGACACCTTCACAGAGGACAGGTATCTAAAGGTAAAATTCCCAACTAGAAATATCACAAAGATACACTGACTCCAGAATTCCCATGCCTAACACATACACACCCTCTAACTAAGAAACACAATTTGCAGGCATTTATTGTTTTAGTGATGGAAGCATCTAAGTGAATATCTCTTTTTAATTAGTGTATAACACCATCTCCTGGTTCAGTTTAACCTGACTAGCTTGCTGTGTTCCAATCCCCTTTCAGTTTGAGAGAGATATCTGCCTCATAGTCATTCAGATAATAGTGATTATTGAAAGCCCTGATTAAACAGAGAACCAAAACATGCCTGGTTTAAGGATGATACTCAGAGCCAGGTGTTGTAATTCTTCCCAGTAGAAGCAACTTATAAAGACAACCAGCATCATTTCCAGTATTCACTATATAAATCCAAATTGCCTGCACCATGCATAAATTCCTCTTGCAATTACACATACGCATGCTTGAGGTAATGTGACAGGGAGGAGGTATAGTGATGAGAGATCAAAATATCCTGATGACACTCCTATAATCATAAATATAAAATATGCAGAGGGGACAAGTCTCCAGAACCCCACCATCATAATGGCTGTCATGATTGTTTTTGTTGAAACTCCTCTGTGGGAAATAACTGCACAGGATTATCGGGAAAGAAAGGCACAGGAGAGGCACCACATCTGCAAGGAGGAAGGAAACACAGATGTGACCCATCTGATGAGAAGCCCCTCTCTCAGTCACCTGCATCCCAACACAACCATCTCCTTTGGTGATGAACCAATGCACTACACTTTTTCTCTGGCTTTGCAAAACTACTACATACATCAGAGCTGATTTTTATGAAGCCACAATTTCTTTTTAAGCAGCCCTAAGGATGGAGTTATCCAGTGGGAGAACAGGGTTTGAAGCAACCAAACAAAAACAAAACACAAGAATTGGCTTCAGGAAATATAATTGAAACAAATTTTGGTTTTCTTTCTTTAACCATTGTTCACTATTTTTTTCCAGTTAAGCAAATGTTTTATGTTTTAACTATAGGTTGCAGTTAATTTCCATTGTAAACTTGTTTAGATTAAGAAATGTCTTAAGATATTAATGAGGTAAATTCCTCTGGATCATTTTCAAGGTTATTTCTAGAAATGTTTGACTAGTAAGGGAAAGGTGACCCTGCATGTGAACAGCACCATCCTAGGGACTGTTGTCCTTTACTAAATAAGGGGAACCGTAGAAAACATGCTGAGCACAGATGCCCCCCTTTCTTAGTTGCCTGGACCCACTGCTATGTCTTCCTCAACACAATGGACTGTTTCCTTGAACTGTGAACCCAAGTAAACTAGTCCTTAAGTACTTTGTCAGTTATTTTATGACCACAATAAGAAAATAACTAAGACACCATGTTGTTTCTACAGTTATATAATTAAGGTTTAAATCTAGAGAGAAAGCAAGAAAGCCTTGGAAATTGTTAGTAAAACTGTAGCAACTTAGACCAAGGGAAGAAACTGTCTTCATTCATTCTAGCAACAAAAGTCTGCTCTGTATTCACTATAAGAGCTACTTTACAGCATATGGTTTAAAGAAATAATTAATGACACTTTAATAGCTCTAATCTGACATAACAATGTACATAAATTGTTTATTCAATAATTAAATTTGTCCCTGACAAAAGCAAACCTGAAACAATCACTAGTGCAGTGCTAAGGGGCTGGGACAGGGAGCTAGCCTGAGATGACCACCAGTCCAGCATCTCACAGGCCTGGACAAGCTTCCAGAACTTGAAGCAAACCAGAGATGAGAAGAAGCCTGGAACTCTAGACTCAGGTTGAAGTGAGCCCAAGACACATGACCACTCCATGGGACCAATCAAGCAGGTTGTGTGAAAAGTGAGCCCAAGAAGACAATCAGACAAGAATCAAGGGACCTGGACAGGGAACTATGCCCTGAGATGACCACCAGGCCAGCACTGTGTAGGCAAGACCATGCCAGAGATGATCCCTGCCTGGTGTTATAATACATGGGCAGGGAATAGCACTCCTGAGACAATTCCTAAGATGACCCCAGACACTCAGAGACACAAGGAACCACTAACAGGATCAAGTAAGTTGTGGAGAAATGGAAAAGAAAGAGAAAGAGAAGGATGTGGGTACAATGAAGAGAGGCTCAACTAGAAAGTCAGAGTAGTGAAGAACACCCTTATGTGAGCAACAGGTGATGCTACCTGGGACTATGATGGGGTCCTGGCCTGAGCTGCAGCTAGGAGTCTGTTACCTCCAAAGGCCACGAGGATGTCCCTGGTCCGGGCTGCCACCTGGGGAAATGTTGATTATTGAGTGATGTGAAGAACTGGACGCACCCCTAACCAGTGCATTGTGGGAGGGCTGGCCCTGGGGACAGGAAAGCAGAGGAGCTGACCATGCCCTTTGCCAGCTTTAGTATTTGGGAGAGCAAGCTTCACATTGCAGGAGTTGCCAGTGATCTGCCCTCATGGATACGAGCATGGGAAATCTCGCCATAACGTCCCTCATGAATGAGGGAGAGATACCTTCCTCCTCCCTTCCCTATCACCATCTGCAACAGGCAGGAGACCTGGCTCTGGGATCATGAAAGCAGAAGAGCTCTTTTTTGCCCTCACTGCCTCATGCCCCAGCATCAGGCAGAAGAGTTGGCATCATGAAGCAGTTGGGCAACACAGAAGAGTTGGCCCAGAATATGGGTGTTGCAGGTGAGCTGGCCCTGCATCTTTTCTCCTGGGCAGTTGTGCAAATGAGTAAGAGATGCCCTCCTCCCATCCCTTGTCCCTCACCATCTATGGCAGGCAATAAACTGGCCCCAGGGTCATGAGTATGGGAGAACTGGCCATTTTCTTCTCCAGCTGCAACACTCAGGAGAATTGCCCTGCACCTTGCCTGGGCAGCAGGTTATATGTAGCCAGACTTTTGGCTTCTTCATGGGTTTCTATTTCTACTACCATTTTCCACTCATCTTTTCCAACACTAGGTAGGACAGAAAGAAGGCTAGAGGGCAAAGAGGGTATTGATCTCCTTAGACTACTTTCTGCTGATAAGGGGCATCGAGTTCCTTGGGGTAATTTTGATCTTCCTTATCAGGATATCTTCAACCAACAACCAGCAACCAACAATAGCAACCACCAGCATCAAGAGCAGCAGCTCACACCTCTCTCAGGGCTCTTGCATTTATACAGCCTCTCAAGAGTTTCCACAATTCTAAATGTCATACACTTGAAGAAACTATCTGCAGCTGGCAAAATCGTGCTCCTACCAGAGTTTGAGACAAATCATAGTCAGCTGCTGTGAACACTCTGAAGCAGTCCAATATCCATACCTGGGATTAAAACAAAAACATACTTCCATACATTTCTATGTTTTTAAAGAAAACAAAATTTCCTTTTTAAAAAATTATTCACTGATATTTAATAATATATTAATTTGTTTTTCAGAGATCATTACATGTTAGCAACACCTTTAAAATTAATTTGGACAACTTCTATCAAGTACTACATATATAAAACCTGGTATTTCATTTTAACAACTTAGAACATAGACAGAGTTAGAGAAATAATTTACAATGAAATAATTCTAAAATAATTTCTTGGAAAAATCACAAAGGGAATTAGTATTTCCTTTCAGAAAGGAACCAGAAACAGCCATAGGAAGGCAACATTTTTTTTTTTTTTGTAGAGCATGCTACCTTGTTGGTTTTCTCAAAGAACCAGCTCCTGATATTGTTGATTCTTTCCATAGTTCTTTCTATTTGGTTTTATTATTTCTTGCTGTCTACTCCTCTTGGGTGTATTTGCTACTTTTTGTTCTAGAACTTCCAGATGTGCTGTCAAGCTGCTATGAATTTTCCTCCTATCACTGCATTCATTGTGTCCCATAAGTTTTTGTACGATGTATCTTCATTTTCATTAAATTCTAAAAAGTCTTAAATTTCTTTCTTTATTTCTTCCTTGACCAAGTTATCATTGAGTAGAGCGTTGTTCAGCTTCCATATATATGTGTGCTTTCCGTTGTTTTTGTTGGTATTTAAGACCAGCCTTAGTCTGTAGTGATCTGATAGGGGGCATGGGATTATTTCAATCTTCTTGTATCTGCTGAGGCCTGTTTTGTAACCAATTATATGGTCGATTTGGAGAAGGTACCTTGAGGTGCTGAGAAGAAGGTATATTCTTTTGCTTTTGGATGAAATAGTCTATAAATATCTTTCAGACCCATTTGGTTCATAACTTCTGGTAAATTCACTGTGTCTCTGTTTAGTTTCTGTTTCCAGGATCTGTCCATTGCTGAGAGTGGGGTGTTGAAGTCTCCCACTATTATTGTGTGAGTGTGATGTGTGCTTTGAGCTTTAGTAAAGTTTCTTTTATGAATGTGGTTGCCCTTGCATTTGAAGCATGTTCAGAATTGAGAGTTCATCTTAGTAGATTTTTCCTTAGACCAGTATCTAGTGTCCTTCCTTACATTTTTTGATAACTTTTGGTTGAGAGTTGATTTTACTCTATATTATAATGGCTACTCCAGCTTGTTTCTTGGGACCATTTTCTTGGAAAATTGTTTTCTAACCTTTTACTCTGAGGTACTGTCTGCCATTGCCACTGAGGTGCATTTCCTGTATGAAGCAAAATGCTAGGTCCTGTTTATTTATCTGGTCTGTTAGTCTATGGTTTTTTTTTGGGGGGGGGGGGTGAATCCATTGATGTTAAGTGATATTAAGGAAAAGTGATTGTTAATTCCTGCTATTTGTGTTGTTAGAGGTAGAATTATGTTTGTGTGGCTGCCTTCTTTTGGGGTTGTCGAAAGATTACTTTCTTGCTTTTTCTAGGGTATAGTTTCCCTCCTTGTGTTGGTGTTGGGGTCTGACCCGCGGTCCTCCACAAAACCTGGGCTCCCCGGGAGGCAGACTGGGGATAGTTAGGACTAGGTGGGAGAGACCAGTCGTCTGGTCAAAACCTGTCTAAATCTTTACTATAAAATCTCTCTTGGTTTTCTCAAGGGACCCCCCCCCCCGTAAGTTCTGCGCAGGTGCTGGCTCAAAGTCCAAAGCACTGTGGAATGTCCCAACTGGAAGCAGGATCCCTGATGTGGCACAGCGACAGGCAGCAGGAGAAGGCAGGAGTAGATTAGCACAATGGAAACCAGCCTTGGCTGGAGAACCACAATATATGAGGCTTCTTGTGGCATGCCCTCAGAGACATCAGGTCTGAACTCCCAGCCTTGAGCCAGCATAGGGGGAAGGGAGATCACATGTTGGTGTTTTCCATCTATTATCCTTTGTAGGGCTGAATTTATGGAAAGATTGATATGAAAAATATCATATCTGTATGTTTTGGGCAGATTAACCAAGCAGCAGACCAGGCCAAGGTGGTTCCACATGGAAGACGTTTATTGAGTGGGTAGGTAGGGGGCAGAGAAGAGGAAAAAGAGAGACAAAGTGAGGAGAGAAGAGAGAGAAGAAAAAAAGAGAGCAAGGAGGAGGCGACTTCCTAATTTATATGGAAAATGACGTCACAACATTGAGGGTGGAGACTGAGCCAAGTGGATTGTGGGATTGAAGGTCTTTGTCCTGGCAAAGCAGGTCAAGGGTCACATAGTTAGGCGGGAATTGGAGTGTCCTGGTGCTAACATTCCTCCCTTTTGGTTATTATAAAAAGAAGTGGAGAAAAAGAGAGGGGAGACCAATGGTGAAGAGGGAATGGGGGCGTTGTGTCTCTTAGGCTACTTCCTGCTGTTTAGGGGTGTCGTCAGGTTATATCTGGTCTTCACCATCAGAATCCATTTAGTGGTCATCTATGGGTGATGGCTGGTAATTCTGTAACAGGAGCTGATTAACAGTTTGGTTTAGAAAATTTTGTACTTGTCATTGAAGGAACATAGAGTCAAGATTAATAAGACAAGGAGCAAATGATAATGCCAGGAAAATGACCAGGAAAGGTGTTATGAGTGGAAGGATCCACTTCCATATGGGGTTCTCAAAGATACCAGAACAGGATGTCTCACAGTTACTGAAGTCTCTTATGTCTGCCTGTAGTTTCACTATTCCGGATTGATTGACATAGAAACAGCATTCTTCCCGTAGGAATAGGTAGAGGCCACCTTCTTTAGCTGTCAAGAGGTCTATTCCTCACTGGTTTTGAAGCACCATGGCTGTCAAGGAATCGATCTGCTTGAACAGCGGGGGGTGGGGGGGGAGATGAAAAGGCCACAACTAATCCAGTGTCTTGTCCAGCAAGGTAGAGTTTGGCTACCAGAATGAAGCCTCATTCTCTAGGATGGGAGACAAGATGGGTGGTCTTGATGTCTTCTGAAGCTTAATGGAGCATGGTCCTTAAAAGGACCCTGCCACTTTGGAGAGAGGGGTGAAGGTCGATGACCTTGAGGGGATTAAAGGACTTGGTCTCCAACATTAACAGGTAATGGACAGGAGACAGAGTGTGGTAGAGGTAGGTGATGGTCAGACATGAGTTTGAAAGGTGAGATGAGGAGAGGTTGCTTGGGGAGAGCTCAAAGTCTGAAAAGAGCCAGGGGCAGGAACTTTACCCAGTTGAAATGAAGTTCCTGTGACAGTTTAACAAGAGTAGTTTTTAAGGAGCAGTTAGTTCTTTCTACCTTGCCTGAAGATTGAGGGTGGTAAGGGATGTGAAAGTGCCAGGGGATATCTAGGGCCTTAGATAGGATCTGAGAAACTTGGGAGGTAAATTCAGGGTCCTTTGTCTGATTGGAGAGAGACCAGAACACCGAATCAAGAGATGATCTCTTGGAAAAGATCAGAGACTGTCTGAGCCCTTTTATTAGTTGTGGGAATGCTTCTACCCACCCTGAGAAGGTGTCCACCAAGACCAGGAGGTATTTGACACGTCTGACGGCAGGGATATGAGTGAAATCAAGTTGTCAGTCAGTTCCAGGAATGGAACCTCTAGCCTGATGAGGGGGAAAAAGAAGGCCGAGATACCTTGAGTTGGAGTTAGATGTCTGACAGATCTTAGAAAAGGTAGTGATAGATTTTAGGAAGCATGGGTCTTCAGGAGTGGGCTGTAGGTGAGTTTTAACAAAGGAGGATAATGATTGGCTATTAGGATGAAAGAGCTGGTGAAGATATGATAGAGTTTGGTTTAGGAAGGAGGTTAGAAATATTGATAGGTGGGCATGATTGGAAAGTGAGCGTGGGGTCTTCTATTAGAGCCACCTGGGGAGAAAGAACTCTAGAGGGAGGTAGAGTCTGTAATCCTTTATTCATTAGGAGGCTGTGACAGGTTGTGAGAAGACTGTTATTCTCAAATGAGGAATTCAGCTGCTGCTAGAGTGCGAATACAGGGTGTCCATCCCTGAATAGTCAGGTCTAGTTTCTTTGACAGGTATGCCACAGGTGCAAAAGAAGGTCCTATTTGGTGGCCCAAGGTTACAAGAGCAAATCCCTCCTTTTCTGTTACATAGAAGGAAAAAAGGATGAGTCAGGTTAGGAAGATGCAAAGCCAGGGCCCTAAGGAAGGCCTGTTGGAGCCTTTGAAAGGGCTTGGTAATAGGTTTTAAAAGAGGTTTGTGGGAGGGACCTGACGCAGCTTCATATAGAGGGTGAGAAAGAAGAGAAAAGGAGGGGACCCACGAACGTAAAAAAAACTGGCTATTCCCAAGAATGACAAAATTTCTTCCTTTATGGACAGAATAGTTAGAGATTGAATCAGATTCTTTCTGTCCAGCATAATGGCCTTGTGAGTCGGGGTGATTGTTAGTCCCAAATAGATAACCTGAGGAGTGGACAGTTGGACATTGGATGGTGAGACCCTGTAGCCACGATTAGAGAGAAAATTCAGAAGAGCTGAGGTGTGAGTCTGGCTGATTTCAAAGAAGGGCTACAGAGAAGGACATCATCTAGATTTAGATTTAGGAAGTCTTAGATTTAGGAAGAGATAGAAATAGTAGGTCAGAAGCTAAGGCTTGCCCAAATTGGTGGGTGCTATCCCAAAATCCCTGAGGTAAGACAATCCAGGTCAGTTGGGTAGAAAAGTGGGTATCAGGATCTGTCCAGGTAAAAGCAAATATGTTTTGTAACTAGACATCTAGAGGGATAGAGAAAAATGCATCCTTAAGATCTAGGACTGAGAAATGGGAAGTACCTGAGGGGATAGTAAAAAGAAGTGTGTGGGGGTTAGTCACAACTGGGTGGAGAGGCACCACTGTAGAGTTAATACATCTGAGATCCTGGACTAAACAACAGGCACCATTGGGTTCCTTTACTGCCAGTATAGGGGTGTTAAAGGGAGAAGAGGTAGGGCGAAGGAGTTTCTTTCTCAACAGGTCAAAGATGATTAGCTTGAGTCCCCTGAGGCTCTGGAGAGACAGGGGGTATTGAGCCTGGGTGATATACCTGGTAGGGTCCAAAAATTGTTTGACAACAGGCGAATGGTGTTTAGCGACAGAGGGGTTCTAGATGTCCCAGACTCAGGGATCTACCTGTGAAGCTGGTAAAGGGAATGACATGGTATTGTTAGTAGGTTGGTTGGCTAAAAGGAGGAGCAGAGGAACCCCTGGTGAGCTTGAGTTCAGGTGAATATGGGGGGCAAAAGAAATAGAGGCTTTCCAGCCTAGATAGGAGGTCTCTTCCCAATAAGGGGACAGGACATGTGGGCACTACCAAAAAAGAATGGGTGAGAGGTACACCCCTAAAAATGCAATTGAGTGATGGGGTCTGATATGGGAAGTAAGGTTGTCCTCCTAACCTGACAATAGGTAAATGAGAGGGAGATGTGGGCCCCCAAAACTCTGTTGGGACTGAATAAGTGGCTCTGGTATCCAAGAGGAAAGAGATGGGTCGCCCACAGACCACAATGTCTACTCTAAGCTCTCTGTTCATGATGGCAGTGATCAGGTCAGAAGAGCCTGTGCCTCGTTAGTCAGCCATAGCCAAGCCTAGGAGATTGGTTGGAGGGCTATCTGGGGGTAATTTCTCCCTGTTTTGTGTAACACAGGGGCATCCAACGGCCCAACAGCCCTCTTGATGGCACCTAGGGCATGGCCCCCTCAGCTTTTGGGGATTAGGGCAGGCTTTGGCCCAATGACCTTGTTGACTACACCTGTAGCAGGTGCCCAGTGGTCCCTGAGTCTTAGACCATGAGCTCGGGTAACAGCTGGGGCTGGTCGGACAGCCTTTGCCAGCATATTGTACTTCTGCTTGCGAACCCTCTCATCTCTCCCATGGTACACCTTGAAGGCCAGCGCCAAGACTTCTGCCTGTGGAGTAAGAGGTCCTCTCTCTAATTTTAGCTCTGGGAAAAGAAGTAGGTCATTAAGAGTTGTTTACCCTCTGGGTTCTCAGGTTCCAGATTGGTATATTGTAATAGGGCCCCTTTAAGGCATTCTAAAAACTGAGATGGATTCTCCTGTTTGTCTTGGACAACCTCCTGAAGTTTTTTTTCAAAATTTACCAGATTTAAATCTGCTTTTCTCAGACCCGCTAAAAGACATGTAACATACCTGTCCCTGCCTAGAATGCCACATGCAGAATTATAATTCCATTAAGGATCCAGGTCAGGCACTGTTTCTGCTCCGATTGGATACACTCTATTTGTTTGATGAATTTCACCTGCACATGCACTCTTGCTTGTTCCCAAACTTGCCCACGTTCCTCTGGGAAGCAAATTGTTAGTATCATGAAAAGTCAAGCTATACAACTGAGTGATATACTGAAACTCCTTGATAAAGGCAGAATTAGAAGTATAGGAGTCCAATCTCTTCTTTATCTGAGAAACTTCGCTCAGTGAGAAGGAAGTGTGTACTCTGACCAGACCATCCACCCCTGCAGCTCCTCTTAAGGGAAGGACAGTTGCTGGGCCGAACTCTTGTAGGGGTGGAGAACTTGGGGTTTTGGTCATGGCTTTAGAGAGACTGATAGGCAGTGTGAAAGTAGGCGCTGAGGTAGAGTGTCGGGAGGGACCTGCAGGCTGTGCAGAAGGAGGAGTGGAGGAGCCTGAAGGCTGCACAGAAGGAGGAGAGCTAGAGGTGGCAGGCCCTAGTGAGTCTCGGTGGGAGAAAACCGAGACAGCAGTTTGGGTTCTAAGCAGTGCAGAAGCATGCCTACGGCTAAAGGAGGTGGTTCATATGCTGGGTCCAATATTGTGGTATCGTCTAGTAGAAGTTGTGCAGGATTTATGGCTAACAGAAGTTGAGTGGGAGAACAGGAAGAACACATAGCAGAATTAGAATGGAGATGAATGAAAGACTTTCATAACCTCTTCCCATTTACCAGTTCATTGGCAGTATGTGTTAAGATCCCTCAAAACAACTGGATCTAAAGTGTCATTAATTGGCCATTGGGAATTGTTACCTAGTAAATATTGAGTCCAAGCCTTATTGCAAAGAAATACCAATTTCGATGCCCTCAAAGGGGGCAGCGTCAGCTTCAAAGACTTGAGGGTTTTTTTTTTTTTTTGAGACATCCCAGCGGTGTATCTGGGAGTACGTTTTGCCCAAGATTCAGAAGTTTCTGGTGTTATTACCTGCATCCTGATAACAGCTCAGAAACCAAAAAGGAAATCAGCCAGGCTAGAGTGCCCAGGTCATCACGAGGGACTCTTAGTGGCCACCCAGTAGGTCCTGGACCTACTGTGGAAAGTGCTCCACCCTGGTACCAGGGATTTCAGTCGAACCACTAGGGTCCTGAGGAAAGAGAGCAATTTTCAGAAGAGAAGAGCAACATCTAAATGGGCAATGTACTGTTGGCTGGGACGTTACCCTTTAGTTCCCAGGCAGGACTGGCCAGGCCCTGTTCTAAGAACTGGGGGGGCAGGGGGGGCGGGGGGTCCATCACACTGCTGACAAGCCCTGTCGATTGTATGCCGGTGTCTGAGTGGGACTTTTTAACGAACCGAACCAGTGAATGAGAGCCTGGAAGCCCATGCAGAAGTGACACAGCTCACTTACGGTTTGTGGGTATACCACGTGGTGGAAAATAGCGGACAACAGTGGCACCCAAAATGGCGGGCAATAGCAGCTCTAATGGTGCTCTGCTCCACCCCCACCCCACTGACCTTTGTGTGAGTGCCAAGCTGTTTGTAGGTCCCTGCAGTGGCGGGCCACGTGGCAGAAACTTTTGGCAGAGGCTTCATCCAAAGTTCTGGCCCAGAGGGAGGAGGGAAGGGGGAAGTGCGGGCTGCTGCATGGGGAGTTGCAGGGTGGTGGGATTCTTACCATGAATGCTGTGTTCTGTGTCTGCTGGTGCTTCCGCTGGGGTGGCCCACGGGCACACACCAGGCATTGGTGGCTGTTGGTTTTTACCAATTTTTCCAATCCCGGATTCCAGCACCAAATGGTATGAAAAATATCATATCTGTATATGTTTTGGGTGGATTAACCAAGCAGGAAGAGGCTTATTGAGCAGGTGGGGGGGGGGCATAGAAGAGGCAAAAGAGAGACGGGGAGAGAGAAGAGAGAGAAGAAAAAAAGAGAGCAAGGAGGAGGTGACTCCCTAATTTATATGGAAAATGACGTCACAACATTGAGGGTGGAGACTGAGCCAAGTGGATTGTGGGATTGAAGGTCTTTGTCCTGGCAAAGCAGGTCAAGGGTCACATAGTTAGGCTGGAATTGGAGTGTCCTGGTGCTAACAAAGATATTGTGTAAATTTGGTTTTGTCATGGCATATCTTGGTTTCTCCATCTATGATAATTGAGAGTTTTGCTGAGTATAAAAGCCTGAGCTGGCATTTGTGTTCTCTTAGGGTCTATATGACAACTGCCCAGGATTTTCTAGCTTTCATAGTCTCTGGTGAGAAGTCTGATGTAATTCTGATAGGTCTGCCTTTATATGTTACTTGACCTTTTTCCGTTACTGCTTTTAATACTCTTTCTCTGTTTTGTGCATTTGCTGTTTTGACTATTATGTGACAGGAAGAATTTCTTTTCTGGTCCAGTCTATTTGGAGTTCTGTAGGCTTCTTGTATGTTCATGGGCATCTCTTTCTTTAGGTTAGGAAATTTTTCTTCTATAATTTTGTTGAAGATATCTACTGGCCCTTTGAGTTGGGAATCTTCGCTCTCTTCTATACCTATTATCATTAGGTTTTGTCTTCTCATTGTATCCTGAATTTTCTGGATGTGTTGGGTTAGGATCTTTTTACATTTTCTTTGACTGTTGTTTCAATGTTTTCTATGATATCTTCTGCACCTGAGATTTTTTCTTCTATCTCTTGTATTCTGTTAGTAATGCTTACATCTATGACTTCTGATCTCTTTCTTAGGTTTTCTAACTCCAGGGTTGTTTCCCTTTGTTATTTTTTTATTGTTTTTACTTCCATTTTTAGATCTTGGAGGGTTTTGTTCATTTCCTTCACCTGTTTGATTCTGTTTTCCTGTAATTCATTAAGAGATTTTTGTATTTCCTCTTTAAGTGGTTCTAGCTGTTTATCTTTGTACTCCTGTATTTCTTTAAGGGCATTATTTATGTCCTGCTTAAACTCCTCTATCACCATAATGAGAATTGATTTTAGATATGAATCTTTTCCATTGTGATGGACTATCCAGTACTTGCTATGATGGAAGAATTGGCTTCTGGTGATGCCGAGTAACGTTGGGTTTTGTTGTTTATGTTCTTACGCTTGCCTCCCGCCTTCTGATTATCTCTAGTGCTACCTTCCCTCACTATATCTGACTGGAGCCTGTCCTTCTGGTGATCCTGGTTGTGTCAGAACTCCTCAGAGTTCAGCTGTCTCTGTGATCCTATGATTCTGGTATCCTGTGATCCTGAGATCCTGGCATGACCAAGCTCCTGGGATCCTGGGATCCTGGGATCCTATGGACCTGTGAACCTAGGTATGTTATAGTACCTGAGAGTGGAGCTTTTTCTGGGTGTTGTGGAACTGGCTGTGGAGTTGGCACCCACAGTCTGCTCAGGGCACTTTTGATCCTATGATCCTGGGTGTGTTAGAGCACCTGGGAGTGGAGCTTCCTCTGGGTGTTGTGAGACTAGCTGCAGAGTTTGCACCCAAAGTCTTCTCAGGACACCAGCCCAGACAGGAAGGAACCAGTGCCACTGGTCGGATGGAGTTTCTAGGTGCCTGGGTCCTGCTGGTCCCAGTTACTTATGGTGTTGGGGCAAATGTTGTGTCCTCCTCACCTCTGATCCTCTGATCCTGGGAGTGTTAGAGCACCTGGGAGTGGATCTTCTTCTGGGTGTTGTGGGACCAAAATACTCAGTACAGGTAAAGATGGCCCTGGTTTTAGGGTTGCTAGTGAGCCATCCCTAAGAGCATGAGAGAAGGAGATCCAGCAAGACACCTTAGGCCCACAACCAGGTCTTTTAATTGACCCACCCCAACATCTACCCCATCAATGAACTGTTGAAGTACATGAAGGGGCAGGTTGTGAAGATTAATATATTTAATGCTTCTGCATAATGAAATTATAAAGAAAATATTATTTTCATTATCATATTATCATCTTATTTTACAGTTAACAGTGTTAAATGGAAAGATAATTATACATGTATTTGTTCAAAAAATAAGATAAAGCCTCAGCCTAGGAAGCTGAGAGAAACAAGGAAGATACTTTTAAAAATAATACATGCGCGCACACACACACACACACACACACACACACACACAGCTTATCATTAAGTAGAAACTCTGTGGAAGAAATTACTCATATTTCCCTATCAATCATTGAGAAGGCATAATTTTTAGTGTATATAATTAAGAAGTATTTCAAGACTGTCTCCACGGCTTCTCACTTGCTTTATGCCATTCAGAACATACATAAAAACCAAAGGAGGAAAAATTGCAACATGTTGACTTTTAAAAGCTTAGGTATAAATGTGAGAGAGTTACATACATCATCTATCAGCTGATTGGGGATTCTTTCACCCTACTTGTACAAAAAATCATGAGGAAGCAAGAAGTACTTTAAATATGGGACTCTCGTATCTCTCATTTCCTTCCAAGTTCAGAAACAGCAGCAGCAGCAGCAGCAGCAGCAGCAGCAGCAGCAGCAGCAGACTAAAACAACAGCAAATAACATGCCCTAATGTGATAGTCTCCATGCAGAGAGATGGTGTTGGGACCCTTGTCCCCTGCAGCAGCTACTGTAACAGCACTTAGCTTACATCTCCCTGAAACCCTTGCCCCTGAAGAGTTAACTGTTCTTCTTGTAACAAAAAACTGGGTTCTTTCCTCTAATTTTCTCTCCTTAATGCTCTGCAAACATTTAGCTGCTTCATCAATTGCTCTGAAGCCTTCAGATGGTTGTCTGACCTCTTCAGTAGCTACAGGCAGAAGTGACTTGGGGTGCCTGCCTGTCAGAACTGCACTCTGAAGCTGGAGTGTGAGCCAGGTAGTAGACTGGTTAGTAACTTCTGGGTGCTGTGTGTGGCCAGGACTACTCAGGTGCAAACATATGCCACATACTGAGTTCCTGTGAGTGGAAAGAGTCACCAATGGCATGATCTGTCATCAGATCCTTAGCTAATACACATGAAAAGAAAATGGATGCTGAATGAATGCATAATTGTTTGGGATCCCCTTGTGCTGGTAGTGTAAAGCCAAGTTCAAGCACCCTAGACCATCACCAATGCTAACATAACCTCTTTAAGCTGTTGGTTGCAGACATTCTGTACTTATAACTGTGCTCCAAGGACTTAGGAGTGTAAAGTGAGCTTTTAGAGAGCCTAAGGTGAAGGGTGTGAAGCCAGGAAGTATCTGGTCCACTTGTGACATATATCCAGGGTCCTCAGCTATCAAGCTGATGTGGAGTTTGTCATTTTTCATCTAGCAAGCTGTCACTAAAGCTCTCTAGGTAAGTTTGCTTGCTTGTGCTGCCACTAAAGCTCTCTGGGTGAGCTTGTTTGCTTATTTTGTCACCAGTTTAGCCCACACAACTGAAGGAGGTCAAGGAAAGAGAAGTCTTTATTGGCTTTGAGATCACCAACACAGAAGTGTCTCAATGAGCCCAAGAAGCCCTTCTTTAGAGCCTGAAAATGGATATTCAGTCCAATCATAACCACATTTGGACCAATCATATGCTTCTTTAAGCTGATCACAGCCTCATGTTTTAGCACCACACAGAGTCATTAAGGCTTGTGTTTTGGAACAATGATAGCCTGTCCTTTAGTAGGTCCCAATCATAGTAAGTCTTACACCAGGAGATTTGCTCCACATCTGGTAGGTGAAAGGGTTCACTAAGGTTTACAATTGTAGAATGTCTGCTACACAAATGTTTCTAACAGTCCTGGCTGGGGCAGTGGCTTCAAGAGCCAGGGCAATCAACTTCAGTCTTTTGCATAATCATTTCAAGGCATCTGTGGAGCATTCCAGATGGCTGGCTGGTCTTGGCATTAGGGTAGTCCAGCTGGCTGTTACACTGATAGTCCTTTTGATCAAAGCAGCAAAGAGAGAGTTCAATAACTGCTAATTAAGGAGTCAAATTGATCCATCCCCAGTGTCTTGCTTACTTACAGGAAAATAATCAGAAGGAATGTTTACAAATTTAAATATAAAAAGTAAGTATTAATACTAAAAGCAATTTTTAAAATGCTTTAACAATTCTTATATTTCCCTACTGCCCAGAGAAAGGTAGTCCAGCTTGTTTGTCTTGGTTATATCCTTCTAAAAGTCATCTTCACGAGGCTCCTTTAACCCTTATCAACTGGACATGGCATAATAGTCTGCCTGCACTCTAGAACAGCAAGGGAGATTCATCCCAGCAAGGAAGTACTCCAAAGGAAATATACCAGCCTACTAATGGATTAAGCCAGTTGGAAATCGGGAGCAAAGGAATGTGATTATGACCATATAAATCAGCCTTAAAGATACAGAAGCAATGGAAAAGCAGAAGTGAATATAGATGGACAAATTATTGACCAAAAATACCTATAGAAATTAAATTTTCAACAGCACTTACACAGTATAAAATTGGATTTTTTCTTTTGAGATCAAGAATAAGACAAGGTTGATACCAACATCACTAAGAAATGATTGGTAAAACAAAGATTAAAAACGATCATCTACAATGAAATGGTTGTGTACTTTAATGCCACAAAATTAACAAAGAAACCACTAGTTCTAACAAGTATGTGGTAATAAGCTAGTTTATGACTGTTAATGTCAAATCAAAACACAGAAAAAATCAACTATATTTCTGTGTGCAAATTAAAACAAAAGCTAAAATTTATTTTTAAAATATTTTAGTACATGTATTTATTTCTTTGTTTGTGGGGAGGGTACATGTGGAGGTCAAGGGACAGACAACTTTTGGAAGTCAGCTCTCTCCTTCAACCATGTGGATCTGGGTAATCAACCCAGGTCATCAGGCCCAGCAGCAGGCACCTTTATCCCCTTACAATCTTGTTAGATAGCTTCAAGTCCAATTTTTGATTCCACTAAAAGCAAGGTTTCAGCACACATTAAAACTGTAGGACAAAGTACAGTTTGTCCATCTGACAAAATGAGCTCCATATTCAAACAACAGATGCAATGTACAAAGTTTGTATCCTCATAGTCAGTCTGCTTAGAATGACCTCTGGAGAATACCTGTCTCCTCTGTCACATGAGGACATTCCCTCCCCCAAAACCTACTAAAATATTTAACATTTATAGCAAAATAAACCTATGAAATATTAAGGAAAAAATCCACTAAGTTAGCATCAAGAACTGGCTTTGCAGTTAGGAACCAACTTTATGGCTGCAGGTCATCTCCAGTTGTGGATCATCTCTGAATCCAGCAATGATGGTGACACCACCCATAGGTGACAGGGACCTGCACATCTGTTGCCATGACAATTGCCATACATTCCCAGCATCCACCTGGTCTTCCTCCCACCTTTACCTGTGAGCAGTTATGTCACAGCCCAAATAAAAGGCAGACCACTCCTGACCTTCAGTCTCTTTCCCTCTTCACCTTCATCACCTCCCCTTGTCCTTTTTCCCCCACAATAAACCTCTCTCCCATGGAACTATACAGGCCTTGTGTGGTCATCTGAACAAGTCACAGACAATGCAGACAATTATAAAAATCTTGTTCATAAAAATTAAAGAAAATTTGACTAGATGTAAATATAAGCCATATGTATAGATCAGGATATCTAATAATGAAAGGCACTCTTTCCCCAAAATCACAATGTATAGATTAATTCATCTCTAGGAAAATCACAATTGATTCTATTGAACTTAAAAATCTTGTTTTAAAACATGTGAAATTGAAAAAGCTAATGAGTGCTTTTATTTCATTTATTGTTTGTTTGTTTATAAATGTGGAATGAATTTGCATGTCATCCTTGAACAAGGGCCATGTTAATCTCTGTATTGCTTCAGTTTTAGTAGATTTGCTAGCAAAATGAGAACAATTGCCTATATTTTTTAAGAGAACATATTATATTTGACAAAACAAATATGTCAGAAAATCAACACATCATAATTCCAGAGTATTTGAAAAGTGTAATATTTGTCCAAGAATAGATACATGTGTTAATGAAACAGAACTCTTGGTTATAAATCTAGTCAAAAATGGCCTCTTCATTTAAACTCATTTTACCATACATCAGAGAAAGAAACAACCTTTCAATGAGTAGATGAAGTCAACTGGCTATCCATAGAGAAAGATGAGACAAGGCTACCTTCTTTCAATTTAATAGGTAAAGAAAAAATAAGTATACTCACACACACAGACACACACACACACACACACACACAGGAAAAAGAGACCATAAATGAAAGGGAATTAGCAACTGCAAAAGAAAGAAGGTGAGGACAACAAAATGACATGATAGTAGAACCAGCCTAAGGTCCCAAGATCCATGTCCCCAAACCTTGGTAGAAGAAGAACCAAGTCCTCTATCACCTCCACATACACATCTCTTGGTCACATGCTCATGGTCCATCCTCATGCTCCATCCTGCCTCATGAAAACCTCTTTCTTCTCCTCCCCTTTTTCCTTTTCTCTCCTCATGGTCCCTATTGGGAACCTCTTACTTGGTCAGAAATCCTGCCTTTCTCTCTCTCCTGCCTAGTCACAGTCTCTAGATTTTTATTTACCAATAAGGGATTATTCAGAATGTTCTTTACAGAACATTGGTCAATACAATGCCCAATAAATAATAATAAATAAAAACAATACATTTTATAAAGAAGAGAAAATATGCAAAAAAATAGATTAAGAATGTTTTGATGGGGTGCTTTGATAGATTTCCTTAGAACTCCAACTTCTCAGGGTTCACTTAACAACAGAACTTTACAGTGCACATAAAAAAAACCCTGTGAGATATCACAGAGACTATCTGTATGTCCCAGTATGAGAACATTGAAGACAGGAAGGGCAAGGCCATCAGTGACAAGTCACTCATAAATACACAGATTTTGGGTTTTTTCCCCTTATGGATCATTTTAAAAATAAATGATTACTTGCCATCATTGCTAATTAGATCTTTTCCAATTATTCAATAGCATATTTGGTTCTGAAAGTAGGAGTAACATGATAAACCCAAGTAAGAAAAATCGGAATAAAGAAAACAAAGGGAAATGAGCCCAGGTTTACAGGTGAGGTGGTGTATATTTGAAGAAGTCAGGAAAGGTGAAAAATAAGTTGTTAGTGACTGTTCCAAAGAGAGGCTGAATGTAAACTAAATGATGCCAAGGAACTAGAAAGGGCTTAGGAGAACAGGGAAAGGAGAAAGGTACAGGAAACAACATTAGATAAAATTGATGAAGAAAAGCTAAAAGTCTGAGAGTTTCGGAGCAAAGACTTGGGTTAGTGATTAAGCACAAGGCTTTAAGCAAAGAGCGAACTTCCTCAATGGTGGGATTGTGTCATTACAATCAACTGATCTCATTGAGGAAGGCAACACCAGAGCTTTATACATTCTATCCTGTGTGCAAGCCATGGGGATCTCTTCAGAGTGCAAGACTCACTCACTTCAGCAGACTAGAACCAGACCTATCATTCTGCATTTCTAGAAAGCTCCGACAGAAAGCTGGGGTCGCTGAGCTATGCATCCCACTTTCAGCAATAGAGTTTAATGTGATGTTTTCTAGAGTATAGCAAGACCCACTAATTATAATTATCATGGTACTTGTTAAATTCACTCATTCTAATCAGTGCTATACATCTATACAAATTCTGAGTCACTAATGACTACTATTCAAATTTTCTTTCAATAATACAAATTTTCATTAATTTATTTATTCACTGATCTGTTTATTATTTATTAATTTTCAGTATTAGAGATCAAATCCATGACTTATGTCTCCAGCTCTTAATTATATCTTAAATTGTTTCACATTGCTTTAAAGAATGCTAAGAAACA
Source organism: Mus minutoides (assembly GCA_902729485.2). Taxonomy (NCBI): domain Eukaryota; kingdom Metazoa; phylum Chordata; class Mammalia; order Rodentia; family Muridae; genus Mus; species Mus minutoides. Next base: position 5,156 of record LR753821.1, on the reverse strand, counting down.
TCAGATAAAAGTTAAATCTTGTTGTAGTAATTTTTATTAATCATATTACTCATTTACATTTCAAATAATATCCCCTTTCCAAGTTACCCTGCCACAAATTCCCCCACCCACCCCTCTTCCCCCCTCCCACTCTTGTAATAATTTTATGGGGGTTCTCTGTCCCTACTCTAGCCTATTTAGCACCTGAGTAGATGACTGCAGACACCAAATTTTATTAACAAGCTGCTGGCTTGTACTGGACAGGCTCTGAGCTATTCTAACCCAACTAGTCTATTAATAACCATATAAATGTCCCGTTCTTTGCCAACCTGGTATTGCTTTGTTCCATGTGTGTCCTCAGGGTGAGCTTCTCTTGGTCACATGCTCATGGTCCATCCTCATGTTGCAGCCTGTCTCATAGGGAACTCTTTCTTCTCCTCTCCTTTTTTCTTCTCTCTCATGGTGGTCCCTATCTGAGAGTCCCTCACTTGATCCAAATTCTATTCTCCCCTGCACAGTCACTGTCTCTAGCTTTTTATTTACAATCAGGGATTATTGGAAATGTTCTTTACAGCACATTGGTCAATACAATGTTCATGTCTTGACTTCATGGGGTCTTGGGGGTACAGAACACAGTATCTGAATGCACAATGTAAAAAACCAGTCCCAACAAAGTCTGTTTTCATTTCTTCTGTTAATCTGTCCCTTATTTCTTTTTCTTAGTCTTTTCTTTCTTTGAATTATCATTAGGAAAATGTAAAGGAATAAGGATAAGAGGTTAGAGAGATAGATCAGCAAATAAGAGCTTTTTCTATGAAAGCATGGGGAGCTGGGCTCAGATCCCAGAACCAATAAAAATATCCAGTTATGCCTGCACATATAGCTCTAACCCTATAGCTCAAAAAGGCATGGGGATGAGAGATGGAAAGCAGGAGGATTGCTGGAACTTGCTGTATTCCACTCTAACACCAAGTTCAGTGAGAGAGACTGTCCCAAAAGAGTAACACAAACAGGGAAAACAAGATACCCAACATCTTCTTTTAGCCTCAGTCCATATGTATGGGCATGAACACCATACACATATGCACACATGCACACACACAAACATACACACATGTGCACATACACACACACATTCAGAAAGAGAGATAGACAGAGAGAGAGTTTTAGCAACTCTAGAACAGAATGCAATCCATTATGTCTTGCCAAGTCTGTTCTTACACTATGTAAATAGAAAGTCTTCCTAGAAACAAAAATGCTCTCTCTCCAGTGCTCTACAAGACTGATAAGAGCATGTTCTCCCTAATTTGTCCAAATTTGGAATTCTGTAGTCACTTCTGTTGCCTGAGTTTTCAGTTTTCTCTACATCAGTGGAAAAGACTGATGTGATATCATTATCATTTCAAGAAGGGGACACATAGCAAAACTACTTAAATACATGAATGGAAGTACAGATTTATATACAAGGTTCACCATTAATCTCTCACCTGGGAAGTTGGACTTAAGCAGTTCTCCAGATGTCGTCATGTACTGAATGGCTATTTGAACTCTGTTGCTATCTTCTATTAGCACTCATTAGCAAACATGAGATCTTTCAGCTTCTGAGACTGTCAGCTCTGATTACAGGATGAGAACCGACCAGCTTCTTTGACCAAATTACATCTTGGCACTTACAGCTGTGATCCACTTTCCAATGATTATTTCAAAACCCATTAAAATGAAGAAAATCAAGAGGGTGGTTCTCATCTGAAACCATTAGATGCAAAGTCGCATATTGCTCTCAGACTAACACTGTTCAAAAAGACAAATACCCAATATTGAGGCTCATGAACATAAGCAAGAATATTCCCACATAAACTCTTTGTTCAGGACTTGCACAGATCCTTGCTGCTTCACCTGTGCTTTCTTGTTTAAATTGGAAACATAACAAGCAGCTGACAAAGGCTATATCAAGCTTTTACCTTGTCTCGAATAGAAAACTAGACATCAATTCCTAGTGGTATTGCCTTTGAAATGTTTTCCCCATCCTTAAAGGTGAACCCTGCAGATATCTGAAAGGATGTAGTTGATCTGCTACTCTTTGAAGAACAGAGAAGATTGTGGTTAGCTAACTAATGAAACATCATACTTTGAAAGCTACTTGTACCCTCTCTTAGGAAACATGCTGAAAATGTGAACAAGAGAATTTAAAAAGCAAATACTGCTCTACTAAGGGACCTAGCTTCTGTTGCAAGAGGGGGGAAAAGGACAAATTAATTCACTTAGAGTTAAGACAATGGCTTTACTTGTACTCATTTTATTGTTGCCCTGTTTTATTGAAACTCTGTATCAAATAAATATGAGCTTTATAAACCTATTAATATCAGCTCATCTTTGAACCTTTATTTTCAATATTACAATTAAAGGTTATCGGAATACATTATTATAAAATTATACAGAACCATGGTGCTTAAAATAGTCAAGAAAAGCTTTAGATTGCAGACTCCCATGTAGTGAGTGCAAGACTGAGCAGTACCTTTTAGCAACTTCAAAACCTCTCTTGGATATGAACACCTAATGTGTTTCTTTTTTCTTCATATGAAAATAAAGTAATGTTCTGTCTTGATGTAAAGAATACAAAAAGCTCCAAAAGAACACTAAAATCTATATACACATATATTTTATGTGGGATTTATTGTGTGTAACACTTAGATGTAAACATTTTTTAAAGAAATAAAAGTTAATGGAGAACAAACTAAAAAAACAATGGTCTCAGCATGTGGGCAGACTCTTAAACCTGGCTTATATCAGATACTCCAAGTGAATGATATTAAACTCTTAGATGAATGACAAAAGAACATTATGTGTGGAACATGGCCACCACAGGACCATTGGTAAATACCTGGCCGTAGATAGTTGTGCTATTTTGGGAGGTTGTGGAAACTTCCAGTAGCATGGGTAGTGGGGATCAGTAACTGGAGGTCTAACTCTCAGAATCACAGCCCAGCCTCCTTCTAGCCTAAGGTCTGCACTTTTTGCCTAGCACCAAAATCTACAATAAGCTTCCTCAATGGACTCAATTCAACTGTCATAACTTTCTGCCATGATGGACTGTTCTCCCTGAGCCAGGATTCAAAATAAATCTTTTTCCTCATTAAATTCTTTCTGAAAAAGAATTTGGTCTACAGAGGAAAAGTAACTGATTTAGAACTCAATAGAAGAATGTAACTGGTTTAACTGGATATCTACTTGTAGAAGGATGAAAATAAATTCATATCTATCACACTGCATGAAACTCAAGTCCCAGTAGATGAAAGACCCCAAGCATAAAGATGGATGCACTAAATCTGATAAGAAAAAAAGTGGTAAACAGCCTTGAATGCATAGGTACAAGAGACAGCTTCATGAAGAGAACATCAACAGCTCAGGCACGAAGCTCAACAATTAATAAATGGGACCTCATGAAACAGAAAAGTTTCTGTAAAACAAAGGATATTTTCAATAGGATAAAACAGCAGCCTACAGAATGAGGAAAGTTCTTTGCCAACCCTATATCCAACAGAGGGCTGACATACAGGTATATAAAGAACTCAAGAAATTAGACTTCAACAAGCCAAATAACCCAATTTAAAACATGAAGTTATTCTCTCTAAACAGAGAATTATCAACAGAGGACTCCATAATGGATAGGAAGCACGTAAAGAAATGTTCAACATTCTTAGTCATCAGGGAAATGCAAATAAAAATGATTCTGAGTTTCTAACTTATACCCCTCAGAATGGCTCACTAAGATAAAAAACTCAAGCAACAGCACATGCTGGCCAGGATGTGGGGAAAGGGAACTCCCCTCTATTTCTGGTGGGAGTACAAACTTATACAACCACTTTGGAAATAAATTTGGCAGTTTCTCAGAAAATTTGGAATAGTTCTACCTCAAGACCCAGCTATACCACTCCTGGGGACTTACCCAAAGGATTCCCCATGATTCCACAAGAACATTGGCTCAACTATGTTGATAGCAGCTTTATTAGTAATAGCCAGAAACTAGAAACAGCTTTGATATCCCTCAATAACAACAAAAAATGTGGTTCATTTACACAATGGAATATTATTAAGCTATTAAGCACAATGGCATCATGAAATTTGTAGGCAGATGGATGCAACTAGAAAAGATTATTCTGAGTAAGGTAACCCAAACACAGAAAGACATGTATGGTATGTACTTACTTATAAGTGGACATTAGCCATAAAGTGAAGGTTAACCATAATATAATCTGTGGGACCATGAAAGACAGCCTGTGTTTTGGTCGAGCAAAGCTTACTCCAGAGACCCAGTAAAAAACTCTATAAGGGATGGAGCAGTGAGCCACATTCCCAGACACAAGCGCCTGACACTATGGATCCCCTAGCTCCATAATCTTATGACTATCCATCATATAGATAATTCCCAACCTCCTGGCATTCTGGATAGACTCCACCCTCACAGTTACCTGACAATAGCCAGGTATGTTCCTCCCCACAGTTACCCTGCAACTGCAAGATAGCCCAGCCCACTATAAAAGGAGCTGCTTGTGCACTCCTCTCTCTTTTAAGCTCTTACCTTTCTTATTCTCATCTCTAGCTCTCCTTCTCCTCCTCTCTTCTCCCATCTCTTCACGTGGCCATGGCCAGTCTCTCCTTTTATACCTTCTTTCTTTCTCTCTGCCTTTCTACAATAAAGCTCTAATACCATGGACCATCTCTGCTCATCAAGACCTTCTATGCTTGAACTATGGAATAGGCCTTCCCCTAAAGAGTCATGTCTAATCTCCCTGGGGAAGGCCTCTCAGTGTTTCCAGCCACCAGACTGGACCAAGGGCTCTATTCCACTTGGAAACAACCCAGTGCTTCTCCCTCATGCCCCCTTTGGCCCCAGGGCTAACTGAGCTGCCCCAAGTGCCCTCACTTTGTTCTCAGCTTTTCCATGGTGTCCAGTGACATCCTGTGATGCCCATGTGCTAGAACCTGTCATCCCTGTCCTCCATGAGGTCCACTGTCCCCAGACTTCTCCCTTTCTAACCACCCCCCTCCACCCACCACGGACTGGGATTCCATGGCTTCCCACAGCCAGATGTTCACCCAGGCTGCATGGAGAGTGCATAGCAATCCCCTGTATCCACTCACCAAAATCCCCTGACCTCTGGAGGGATGTGGGTTCT
>LR753817.1:105029-132524 GCA_902729485.2 Mus minutoides | reverse complement strand
TGGACACGTCACCCCTTCCTAGAATTAAGAACAAAGCACACATTGAAAGAGTTAAAGGGAGCATTTGTGCAGCTCAATCCAAAGGATGGACCCAACGACTGCGGCTGCCAGGGATCCATCCCACAATCAGTCACCAAACATAGACACTATAGCATATGCCAGCAAGATGGTGCTGAAAGGGCCCGGATATAGCCGTCTCAGGGGAAAATATACCAATGCCTGGCAAACATGGAGGTGGAAGCTCACGGTCAGCTATTAGATGGAACACAGGGTTCCCAAGGAAGAAGGATCTAGAGAAAGTACCCAAGGAGCTGAAGGGGTCTTCAACCCTATAGGTGGAAGAATAACCATGAACTAACTAGTACCCCCTGGGCTCATGTCTCTAGCTGCATATATAGAAGAGGATGGCCTAGTTGGCCATCAATGGTAAGAGAGGCCCCTTCGTTATGCAGACTTTATATGCCCCAATACAGGGGAACGCCGGGGCCAAGGGGTGGGAGAGGGTGGGTAGGGGAGCAGGGCTGGGAGGGGGGAGGATATAGGGAACTTTCTGGATAACACTTGAAATGTAAATGAAGAAAATATCTAATAAAAGTTAAAAAAAATCACCAGATCCTATTAAAGAAGTCTATACTCATCAAAACTGGAAAATATGGATGAAATGGACAATTTTCTAGACAGATACCTGGTACCAAAGGTAAATTAGGATCAGCTAAATTATCTAAAAAGTCCCATAACCCCTAAGGAATAGTAGCAGTGATTAAATATCTGCCGACCAGAAAAAAAAAAAAAAAAAAAAAAAAAGCACAGGATAAGCTAGGCTTAGTGCATAGTTCTATCAGAACTTCAATGAAGACGTAATGCTTGAGCATTTTCTTTGAGCAGCAATTCTGTTCAAGTGGTTGATTTTGTAGTTCTGAATGAAGCAGTAGTTTGGTGGGGATTGCATTGAGTCTGTAGATTGTGTTTGGCAAGATGGCCATTTTTTCTGTATTAATCCTACCAATCCAGGAGTATGGGAGACATTTCCATCTTCTGAGGTCTCTGTTCTGTTTTGTTTCCTTTTGAGACATTGTGTGCCTTTGTATGCCTTGCCATAATAGTTGTACCTGTTCCTAAGCACAAAACACCACCAAAGATCCAATTCCAATGCAGTCACACAGGGTCTTTGTTTATAAGCTATAACTTGGACCACATGCATTCCAGCACTCTCAGCAGGAAATGGTTTTATAGAAAATGATAAGCAAGCAAGGAGGCTACTAGACTTGCACACATCTGATTGCAGGATCATTATGGCATTTTGTTCCTTTTTAACTTATTTGGCTACTGCTGGAAGCAAAACCATTAACTTACCTTATTCTCCTGATTGGTGGTTGTGAGGAAGTGAAGTGCCAGTGTCAGGCTTGTAACCTGGAAGTGCAGATTTGTTGGGTAGTAACTTGGAAACTGGTGCTAGGTTCCTGATTGTTAGTTAACTCCAGTTCAGCCTTATGTTATGTTCTCTATGTGGATTCAGACTCCAATATTTGGTATCTCATAGTGGTCCTATTATGTGGATCAGGTTAACCTTAAATTAACACATACTTTTCTGTACCCTCGAAGTGAAAGATCTTGACAGGACGAAAAAAGATCACAAAAGCTCTGAAACTGGGAAAGTTAAACTAGCTTCATTGATTTAGAAAATAGTTGAGCATAATAGTCTGACTGATCCTTGAACCTGTGTGTTTGCCCATGTTCTGACCATTCTTTGAACCCATGTATTTGGCAACCCATGCAGCACTGTTCCAAGTGTTTGTGGTCTGGTTACTGGGCTGAAAACATATAATTTCCCCAGCAACCCTAGATGGGTCCAATCCAGAGTTGCTCCACACGTTAGCTGTTAGCCAATAGAATTGCATCATCTCTGCTCCTGCGCATGACTCCTTCCTTGTGCCCCTCCCATTCCCATTTCTTGAGAAATCCTAAGAATAGATATTGTTTGTTCAGAAAAATCCCCTACACATGTGATTTGGAAATCCGCTACTTGCTCATCCTACTTTCCCCTGTTGAGGGCCCATAAATACCAGGTCCCTTTTCCCATTGGGGTAGACTCCTCTACCCCTTCATGGGATATGAGTTGTCCCCAGAGCTCTGGCTTTCCCCAAATAAAGCCTAGTGTGATTTGCATTAAGCCTGGTCTCTTGTGAGTTCTTGGGGGTCCGCTGTTGTCCTGAGACTTGAGTTAGGGTCTCTCTTCAGGGGTCTTTTATTGGGGGCTCATCCGGGATACTGCGACCACCCATGTCTCTGAAGACCCACTTGGAGGTGAGATTTCTTGTCTGAAATTATCTCTGTGTGCCGGTGAGGTTCAGTGTTGAAATTTGCAGCCTCAATGTTTCATGAGAAATGGAGACCCGAGTCTTGAGAGGAGACACAGAGTGTCATCAGCAGACATGCTGGAATCACTGGCTGATGCTCTGAGAGATACCTCAGAGAGAGGGGAAGGACTCCAGGAGTCTGTATGAGATCAGGGTGAAGAGTCAGTGGTCTTTCTGAATTGGAAGACCTACATACCACCCCGGCCCGCTGCATCTCTGAATTGGTTCTGTCTGTCTGGTAGAAGACAGATATTTGTCAGTCTGTATGGATCTTTTCTTTGTGTTTGTTTTGTGTTATCTGTGGTTTGGACAATGGGACAGACTGTGACAACTCCCCTAAGTTTGACTTTAGATCATTGGACTGAAGTTAGGTCAAGGGCCCATAATCTTTCAGTAGAAAATAAGAAGGGACCTTGGTGTACTTTCTGTGCCTCTGAGTGGCCAACTTTTAATGTAGGCTGGCCACCAGAGGGGACTTTTGACTTGACTCTAATCTTGGAAATTAAAGCCATTGTTTATCAGAGCTGACCTGGTTCCCACCTGGATCAACAGCCATACATAACTGTTTGGCAGGACCTTGTCCAAAATCCACCATCATGGATCAAACCTTGGATCCCACTGCAGAAATCAGGCTCCCGAGCCCTGGCTCTTCGTGAAACAAAAGTGAAACCAAAGGTTCCTCCTGAAAGGGAGCCTTTGCTTCGACCCACAGTCCCCCAACCCCAAGATCTATCCTAAGATCGAGGGGCCTCCTGAGTGTCCAGAACCTCCTCCTGTGTCCTATCTTTTGCCCCTGCCAGGTCCTGCACCTCCACAGGTCCCCGTGCCCAGCCCTGGGACTAGAGGTGGTGCAGCCGGAAAATCAGCAGCTGGAACACACAGTTGATGAGGCCAGAGTCCCTCTGCAGATGAAATTCCTGACACTACTTCTTTTCCTTTGCGAGCTGTGGGAGACCCAACTGCAGACGCGCAATCCCTGCAGACCCTACAATATTGGCCTTTCTCATAGGCTGATTTGTTTAACTGGAAAGCTAACAATGCCTCTTTCTCTGAGAATCCAGCCAGCCTGACAGGGATGGTGGAGTCTCTTATGTTTTCACATCAACCCACTTGGGATGATTGTCAGCAGCTCCTCCAGGTCCTGTTCACTACTGAAGAAAAAGAGCATATCCTCCTAGAAGCTCAAAAGAATGTCCCCAGTGAATGGAGTTTCAATCAACCTGCCTAATGAGATTAATGCTGGGTTCCCTCTGGACTGGCTGGATTGGGACTACAACACAGCTCAAGGTAGGGAGAGGTTGGCAGTTTACTGCCAGGCTCTGGTGACAGGTCTCAAGGGGCAAGGCACCCCACCAATTTGGCTAAGGTAAGAGAAGTAATGCAGGACCCTACAGAGCCCCCATCTGTTTTTCTGGAGAGGCTGATGGAGGCTTATAGACACTATATTCCTTTTGACCCAACCTCTGAGGGTCAACAAGCTGTGGTTGCTATGGCTTATATAGGGCAAGCAGCATCAGACATTAAAAGAAGTTGCAGAGACTAGAAGGATTACATGTCATGGCTTTGCAAGATTTAGTCAAGGAGGCAGAAAAGGTGTATCATAAGAAAGAAAGAAAGAAAGAAAGAAAGAAAGAAAGAAAGAAAGAAAGAAAGAGAGAAAGAAAGAGAGGAAGAAAGAAAAGAAAGGGAAAAGGGCAAGGAACAAGAGAGAGAGAACAAGAGGGATAGAAGACAGGAGAGAAACTTAAGCAGGATTTTGGCCACAGTAGTAGTGGAATGTGAGGGAAGGAACAGGCCTGAAAATAGACATACAGGGTACCTGGGCAACAGATAATCTAGACCTGGAGGAAGAAGACCCGTCCAGAATATTTTGGAAAAGGACCAATGTGTCTATTGCAAGGAGAAAGGATATTAGGGCAAGGGAATGCCCTAAGAATACAGGAAGGGTCCCTATGATCGTGACTCTAGAAGAAGATTAGGGGAGATGGGGCTCAGAGCCCCTCCCCAAGCCTAGGGTAACCCTGATGGTGGAGGGGACCCCTATGGACTATCTAGTTGATACTGGGGCAGAACATTCTGTGTTGAAACAGCCACTGGGAAAACTCAAGATAAAAAAAAACCATAGTAATTGTAGCCACCAGTCAGAAATAATACCCCTGGGCCACTGCACGCACTATAGATTTAGGAAAAGGACAAGTAAATCATTCTTTCTTGGTTATCCCCAAGTGTCCTACACCACTTTTGGGGAGAGATATTTTAACTAAACTAAAGACCCAAATCAGATTCACCCAAAAAGGGCTGAGAGTATGTTGTGAATGCCCCACTTTCATGGTCTTGGCCCTGCAGCTTGAAGAAGAGTATCATTTGCATGAATGCAAAAAGCAAATGTAAATGCCAGACCTGAAAGACTGGTTGGCTGCCTTCCCCAGAGCATGAGCAGAGACTGGAGGCATGAAAATGGCTGTCAAAGTTCCCCTGTGGTTATAGGACTGAAGACAGGTACAACCGCTATAGGGGTATAGCAATACCCAATGAGCCATGAGGCAAGGGAAGGAATCAGGACACATATTCAGAGACTATTACATCAAGGCATTTGGTACCTTGTCAGTCACCTTGGAATACTCCCCTACTTGTGGTAAATAAGCCTGGGACAACTGACTGTCCAAGATCTGAAGGAGGTCGATAAGAGGGTTCAAGATATCCACCTACTGTTACACCAATCCCTATAACCTCCTCAGCTTGCTCCCCCAGGAGCAAAAGTGGTACACAGTACTTGATTTGAAAGATGCTCTTTTGCTTAAAATTATATCCCTCCAGTCAGTCCATATTCACCTTTGAGTGAAGAGATCCTGACACTGGAACAACGGGACAACTGACCTGGAAGCTGTTACCCCAGGGATTCAAGAACTGCATCACCCTTTTTGATGAGACTCTCCATCTAGATTTAGGCTCCTTCCGAGTTGAAAATCCCCAGATAACTCTGCTCCAATATGTTGATGATTTGCTCCTTGCTGCAAACTCAGAGCTAGAGTGTCAACAGGGGACTGAGAGACTGCTAACAGAACTGGGTGAGTTTGGTTTCCGGGCCTCCAATAAAAAGTTCCAGTTATGTCAGTTTCCGGGCCTCAGATAAAAAGGCCCAGTTATGACAGACAGAAGTAGTCTACCTGGGATACACCCTTCAGGATAGGAAATGGTGGCTAAAGGAGCTAGAAAGAGGGCTGTGACTCAGATTCTGGCACCGAATACTCCAAGACAGGTGAGAGAATTTGGGGGCATAGCCGGTTTCTGCAGATTTTGGATACCTGGGTTTGCAACACTTGCTGCCCCCCCTACACCCCCTCACCAAGAAGAATGGAGAATTCAAATGGACATCAGAACATCAAAAGGCCTTTGAAAATATTAAAGAAGCCCTGTTGACTGTGCCAGCCTTGGCATTACCAGATTTAACCAAACCCTCTATCCTCTATGTTGATGAGAGGGCAGGGGTGGTCAGAGGACTTCTTACTCAGGCTCTAGGGCTGTGGAAGAAGCCCATGGCATATTTGTTCAAGAAACTGGACCCAGTGGCCAGCAGATGGCCTACATGTTTGAAAGCCGTTGCAGTGGTAGCCTTGCTTGTTAAAGATGCAGACAAGTTAACCTTGGGGCAACAAATAACTGTGGTTGCCTCCCACTCTCTTGAAAGCATTATATGTCTGCCCCCAGACCGATGGATGACCACCGCCTGAATGACCCACAGTCTGTTGCTGACTGAATGGGTCGTGTTTGCTCCTCCCGCTATCCTCAACCCTACTACCCTCCTGCCTGAAACAGATGACTCCTTGCCCATTCACTGCTGTGCAGACACCCTTGTGGAAGAAACCAGGATCTCTAGTGAGGTGCACGACCAGCTGTGGCCAGACCTTCCAAACTTGTACACAGATGGAAGCCGCTTTCTAGTAGGTAGTAAGAGGATGGCAGGGGTGACAGTGGTAGATGGCAAGTGAATCATTGTCGTGCACCTCTCGCCCAGCAAGAAGGACAAGACCCCCAAGCTCTTCCTTAAACAGTTTATTGAGGAAACCTTGAATGAATTTCTTCTGACTAGTCTGCCCTAAATCCCCCTGGCTAACTCTGACTCCCTTACTCTGACTAACTCTAACTGACCCTGACTAACTCTAATCTAACTCTCTCTAACTAAACCCGACTCCCTCACCCTGACTCCCTGGCCCTCACTAACTGCCTCTGACTAACTGCTCCTGACCAACTGACTCTCACTCATAGAACATGGGGAAAGGCAGTCCATAGGCTAAACAGTCCTAGGCCAACCAATCCCAGTAAGCCATGTGGTGACAGCAGATAGGTCCACATAAGCAAGCCAGATGATCAGCCTTAGCCAATTGAGGACTTGTGTCCCTGAGAGCACTTGCTATCAGGCTAGGAAAAGGCATAAGCAAGCCCCCTCTTAAAGGCACACCACTGCGCAGCTCTCCACAAATCATGTGGGCTAGCAGCCAGCCAGAGTATTTCGGCGCAAAAAGCAGAGATGATTGCCCTGACCCAAGCCCTTTGGATGGCTAATGTCCCATCAAGATCTACATCAATAGCAGGTATGCTTTTGCTACAGCCCACATCCACAGTGTCATCTAAAGACAGATAGGGCTGCTGGCAGGCAAGGACATAAAAAATAAAGAGGAGATTCTGAGCCTCCTTGAGGCTATCCATCTGCCAACGAAAGTGGCTACAGTACATTGCCCTGCACATCAGAAAGGACACAATACTGTGAAAAGGGGAACAATATGAATGATGGCACCTTCTCCAAAATTGACCACATAATTAGCCACAAAACAGGTCTCAACAGATTCAAAAATATTGAAATTGTCCCATGCATCCTATCAGGTCACCATGGACTAAGGCTGTTCTTCAATAACAATATAAGTAGCAGAACACTATCATTCACATGGAACTTGAACAACATTCTACTCAATGATACCTTGGTCAAGGAAGAAATAAAGAAAGAAATTAAAGACTTTCTAGAGTTTAATGAAAATAAAGCCACAACATACCCAAACTTGTGGGACACAATGAAAGCATTCCTGAGAGGTAAACTCATAGCTCTGAGTTCCTACAAAAAAAATGGAGAGAGCATACAATAGTAGCTTGGCAGCACATCTGTAAGCTCTAGAACAAATGGAAGCAAATTCACCTGAGAGGAGTAGACAGCAGGAAATAATCAAACTCAGGGGTGAAATCAACCAAGTGGAAACAAAAAGAACTATTCAAAGAATCAATCAAACCAGGAGCTGGTTCTTTGAAAAAGTCAACAAGATAGATAAATCCTTGGCCAGACTGAGTAGAGGCCACAGAGATAACATCCAAATTAACAAAATCAGAAATGAAAAGGGAGACATAACAACAGATCCTGAAGAAATTCAAAACACCATTAGATCCCTCTACAAAAGGTTATATTTTTAAAAATGGGAAAATCTAGATGAAAGGGATATCTTTCTAGACAGATACCAAGTTCCAAAGTTAAACCAGGATCAGATTAATGACCTAAACAGTCCTATATCTCCTAAAGAAATAGAAGGAGACATTAATAGTCTCCCAACCAATAAAAGCCCAGGACCAGATGGGTTTAGTGCAGAATTCTATCAGACCTTCAAAGAAGACCTAATTCCAGTTCTTCTCAAACTATTCAACAAAATAGAAACTGAAGGTACACTACCCAATTCATTCTACGAAGCCACAATTACTCTGATACCTAAACCACACAAAGATCCAACAAGAAAGAGAACTTCAGACCAATTTTCCTTATGAATATCAACACAAAAATACTCAACGAAATTCTCGCCAACCAAATCCAAGAACACATCAAAACGATCATCCATCATGACCAGGTAGGCTTCATCCCAGGAATGCAGGGATGGTTTAATATACGGATATCCATCAAAGTAATACACTATATAAACAAACTCAAAGATAAAAACCACATGATCATCTCATTAGATGCTGAGAAAGCATCTGACAAAATCCAACACCCAATCATGATAAAAGTCTTGGAAAGATCAGGAATTCAAGGCCCATACCTAAACATGATAAAAGCAATCTACAACAAACCAGTGGCCAACATCAAACTAAATGGAAAAAAACTGGAAGCAATCCCACTAAAATCAGGGACTAGACAAGGCTGCCCACTTTCTCCCTACCTATTCAATATAGTATTTGAAGTCCTAGCCAGAGCAATTCGACAACAAAAAGAGGTCAAGGGGATACAAATTGGAAAGGAAGAAATCAAATTATCACTATTTGCAGATGATATGATAGTATATATAAGTGACCCCAAAAACTCCACCAGAGAACTCCTAAACCTGATAAACAGCTTCAGTGCAGTAGCTGGATATAGAATTAACTCAAACAAATTGATGGCCTTTCTCTATACAAAGGATAAATGGGCTGAGAAAGAGATCAGGGAAACATCACCCTACACAATAGTCACTAACAATATAAAATATCTTGGTGTGACTCTTACAAAGGAAGTGAAATATTTGTATGATGAGAACTTCAAGTCTCTGAAGAAAGAAATTGAGGAAGATCTCAGAAGATGGAAGGATCTCCCATGCTCATGGAATCGCAGAATCAATATAGTTAAAATGGTTATCGTGCCTAAACCTATCTACAGATTCAATGCAATCCCCATCAAAATTTCAACTCAATTCTTCAAAGATCTAGAAAAGACAATTTGCAAGTTCATCTGGAATAACAAAAAACCTAGACTAGCACAAACTCTTCTCAACAACAAAAGAACCTCTCTTGGAATCACCATGTCTGACCTCAAGTTGTACTACAGAGAAATTGTAATAAAAACGGCATGGTACTGTTACAGCAACCGACAGGTAGATCAATGGAATAGGATCCAAGACCCAGAAATGAATCCACACACCTATGGTCACCTGATCTTTGACAAGGGAACTAAAACTATCCAGTGGAAAAAAGACAGCATTTTCAACAAATGGTGCATGACTGGTGGCAGTCATGTAAAAGACTGGGAATTGATCCATTCTTATCTCCTTGTACTAAGGTCAAGTCTAAGTGGTTTAAGGATCTCCACATAAAACCAGAGACACTGAAACTTAAAGAGGGGAAAGTGGGGAAATGCCTTGAAAATATGGGCACTGGGGAAAAATTCCTGAATAGAACAGCAAAGGCTTGTGCTGTAAGATCAAGAATTGATGAATGGGACCTCATAAAGTTGCAAAGCTTCTGCAAGGTAAAAGATACTGTCAACAAGACAAAAGGGCCACCAACAGATTGGGAAAGGATCTTTACCAATCCTAAATCAGATAGGGGGCTGATATCCAATATATATAAAGAACTCAAGAAGGTGGACACCAGAAAATCAAATTCCCCATTAAAAAGTGGGGCACAGAGTTAAACAAAAATTCTCAACTGAGGAATACCGAATGGCTGAGAAGCACATGAAAAACTGTTCAACATTCTTAATCAACAGGGAAATGCAAATCAAAACAAACCTGAGATTCTACCTCAGACCAGTAACAATGGCTAAGGTCAAAAATTCAGGTAATAGCAGATGCTAGCGTGGATGTGGAGAAAGGGGAACACTCCTCCATTGTTAGTGAGACTTCAAGCTTGTTCAACCACTCTGGAAATCAGTCTGGTGGTTCCTCAGAAAATTGGACATAGTACTACCAGAGGATCCTGCAATACCTCTACTGGGCATATATCCAGAAGATGTTCCATCTGGTAATAAGGACACATTTTCCACTATGTTCATAGCAGCCTTATTCCTAATAGCCTGAAGCTGGAAAGCACCCAGATGTTCCTCAACAGAGGAATGGATACAAAAAAATTGTTACATTTACACAATGGAGTACTACTCAGCTATTAAAAACAATGAATATATGATATTCCTAGGCAAATGGATGGATCTGGAGGGTATCATCCTGAGTGAGGTAACCCAATCACGAAACAACTCACATAACATGTACTCACTGATAAGTCAATATTAGCCCAGAAACCTAGACTACCCAAGATACAATTTACTAAACACATGAAACTCAAGAATAATGAAGATCAAAATGTGGACACTTCGCCCCTTCCTAGAATTAAGAACAAAGCACACATTGAAGGAATTACAGAGATCATGTGTGAAGCTGAATCAAAAGGATGGACCAACCAGTGACTGCTGCAGCCGGGGTCCATCCCATAATCAGCCACCAAACATAGACATGATTGCATATGCCAGCAAGATAGTGCTGAAAGGGCCCTGATATAGCTGTCTCGTGGGATGCTATACCAGATCCTGGCAAACACGGAAGTTGTGCTTGCATAATGTGCAGATCCATCAGTATACCAGGTCCTAGTCTTCTTTTATTTAGTCAGCCAATCATAGGGAACACCCCATGAGACTATAGGCACATGTTGGCAGCAGATGGCATTATAACAGGAACAGAAATCATAGACATTTGAGCCACTTCTTTGTGTAACTTGATTGTACCTTCAGGACCTGCTCTGGCCCAATCATGTATATACCACTTCCATTTGATAATAGACTGCTGCTGTGCACCTCCTACTTTATGACTTGGAGGGTCTGATAGCACCCAACTCATGATGGGTAGTACAGGTCACATGGTAATTAGTTACAATTAGTCCTATTATCAAACGTTCAGTTTCCACTAAGGCCCAATAACAGGCTAAGAACTGTTTTTCAAAGGGAGAGTAGTTGTCTAAAGATGATGGTACATCTTAGCTCCAAAAATCCCCAAAGTCTCTGCTGTGATTCACCTACAGGGGCCTGCCAGAGTCTCCAAACAGCATGTCTATCTGTCACCAACACCTCAAGTATCACCAGGTCTGCTGGGTCACATGGTCCAACTGGTAAAGCAGCCTGGACTGGTTGAAAAGCCTTCTCCTGTTCCAGGCCCCACACAAAACTAGCAACTTTCCAAGTCACTTGGTAAATATGGCTGAGTAATACACCCAAGTGGGGAATGTGCTATCTCCAAAATCCAAACAGACCCACTAAATGTTGTGCTTCTTTCTTGGTGGTGAGAAGGGCCAGGTCCAATAACTTATCTTTCACCTTAGAAGGAATATCTCTGCATGCTCCACACCACTGTACTCCTAAGAATTTCACTGAGGTATATCCAATGTAGCTTTTCTTTCATTTCTTTGAGAATTTTTCTGCTTATACAGATCAAACAGATATTCAGTAGGCTTCCCATCTATTTCATGCCTGGAAACACCATGATTGATTAGCCAGTACCAAAGGCCCAAACGAGTCATGCCATTATAAATTTCACATTTTCTGCGTTGACCATTATGGGGTATGTCATTACATACATTGTTTTGTCTAAGCTGTCTATTATAATAACTACGATCACCTTGTCTCTGGCAATTCAATGCTGCCACCTGGCCCTTACTACCTTGAGGCCCAATTAAACCCATTGAATTTAATTCATCTAATTGAGCAGCAGCATCTCCAATGCTAAGGTCTGGCACAAGAAAAAGGGAAAGAACAAAACCCTTCAAATGTTCTGGGCCCCTCTCACCAGTTTGCATCTTATAGGACTGGCAAAGTGCATAACTTCTGGACCTTCCCACTGTGGAGGATTAGGTTTTACACAATGTATCCACTCTAGCATTGCAATTTCCCTTATCCTTAAAATCCATTCCTCAACACTAAGCCAAGGAATATCAGGCATCTCCAACTCCTTTTCAGTAGGCCATCTTTTGACAAACACTTCAGCCAACTATTCAAACAAAGAGTGCATAATAAGTTACAATAGGAATAGGCACATTAAATCACATCAACACTAGACAAAAGCAATCCAGTATGAGAAGAAGTTCCCATAAGTAGGCTAAAGAGTCATGTTGAATAGAATTAGAGAATAAAAATCATTGTGAATGAGGAAAACCAGAGCCTGAAAATCAAACATGATATGTACTCATAAATGGAAATATCCACTTATAAGCTGTAAAATTTACAGATTCAGAAAGGCTAGGTAACAAGGTGGAGTGATGTCAAGATGCATGTGTGGGACAGTGAAAGGTAGCATGGTCCCCAGTTGAGCTAAGGCTAGAAGCCCCAGAGACCCTGAAGGGACAGTTGGAGCTTTGCCTGCTCCTGGGCACCAAGCCCCTGTCACTAGCCACAGAACCCCCCTAGATTTGTGGCCATCAGTCACATAAGGGCAATACTCTAAGCCCTCCACATGTAGATGAGGAATAGGACATGACAACAGGTCATGCCTGCTCAAGACAGATCTCCATGCAAATGAGCTACATAGAGACCTGGAGGTTGTAGCCAGTAAGTTTTCCTTACCAGATTCTTCCCTGAAAAAGTTATTTAATCCCAGGCCCACCCTGTGAATTGGGGTATGGTTTTACACATTCAATTTCTGCCATGACAATAAATGCCTTACAACCATGGACTGTCTCTTTTCATTGGGATATGCCTTGGGAAGAAATGGAGAAGTCCTTCACCTAGAGATACCCTGTCTAGTGTCCTGTAGAAGGCCTATCTGCACTTGTAGGAATGACCACCACCAATCTCAAGCCAAGTCTATCACTGTCAAGCCAAAGACTCTCATGGTAGGACCAGCTCAAGCTCCCCCTTACCTCTGCCCTGAGCTGGATCCATCCCATAGGACCCTATTCTTATCTAGGCTCACAGCATCACCTGGGCATCCAAGAACCAGAGAGCCAGACTGCCCCAACCTCTTTGCAGGCACAGTGACCCTAAGACAGATCTGGCTGTCTATCACCTCAGACTTCTCTTTCCTATATCTGAGCAGTGTCCCAGGGCTTCCCTACTGCCCAACACACACCCATAGATGGCTTGGGTCAACTCCTGTGTCCTGCCTACCTGAGCAGCAGTGCCCTGTGGTGGAGCTAATGCAGGGCCCACAACCCTACATGCAAGGATCTGCCTTGGAAGGGAATAGACAATATTTTCTATTCTATTTCTTCATTCTGACAGGCTTCCCACAATAACATCAAGCTATGAAACCATTAAAAATTATGCAGAGGACCAGGGTTACATCTCTACAGGCACAATGATCTCTGTGAGCCCCTATAAGTCCCAGTTATTTGATTCTCTAGCCCATGTTCTCATGGTGTTCATGCCCCTCTGTTTCCTATGATTCTTCCCTCTCTGATCTGTATGACTTTCAGAGTCTGGCTATATTTCAGTGTGGGACTCTGCCTCTGTTCTCATCAGTTGCATGGATAAAATCTCTCTGGTCTCTTTGATGATAATTATGATGGGTTCCAGTCCCAGAACACTTTGCAAGCAAGACAACCTTAAGGTTGAAGATTTGTAGCTCTGTCCATGTCCCTCTAGGAACCTGCCATTGATAAGAGTCTGTGCTGCTTTCATAGATTCCATGAAGTTTCTATTGACTAGGTTTCTCTCATCCACAAAATTCTGCCCTCAATTTGTTAATTCTTAAAGTATTTTAACCACCACCAACTTGACTAATTCTGTAATCAACCACTATTTCCCACAATCCACCTGAAAAATTAATTCTAGTTCCCCTTAACAAAGAGATACTTAAATTTCCTCCTACAGACCTCATTTGTACTTAGCCTCTCTGGGCCTGTGGATGATAGCATAATCATCTTTTGAATTACAATTAATACCCAATTATTAGTGAGTACCATATTTTTCCTGGGTCTAGGTTACCTTATTCAGGTAGCTCTTTTCTAGTTCCATCCATTTGTATACCAACTTTATGATGCCATTGTTTTTTAATAGGTGATTAATATACCATTTCTTAAATTAACCCATTTTCTTTATCCATTCTCCATTCTCCATTCTCCATTCTCCTGTTGAGGAACATCTAGGTTGTTTCTAATTTCTGAATATAATGAATTAAGTGGCTATGAACCTAGCTTTGTAAGTGCTTTGGATGTGGTAGGGAATATTCTGGGTTTGTGCCCAAATTTTGATAGCTGAGTTTTGAGTAGACTGACTACCAATTTTCTGGGAAATTGCCATATTGATATCCAAGAAGCTGTGCAAGATTGTAATACCACCAACATGGAAGACATGTTCTCATTGCTGGATATTCTTGCCAGCATTAGCTGTCACTTGTGTTTTTGATCATAGCCATTCTGATAGAAGTAAGAGGAAATTGCAAAGGCACTGTTATTTGCATTTTCCAGATGGCTATGGATAAGGATCTAACACTATTGAACATTTCTTTAAATGGATCTTTTGAGATACCTGTGTAGAGAGTTCTCTGTTTATATTTGTACCCTATTTTATAATTGGGTTATATGTTTCATTGGTATCTAATTACTTGAGTTCTTTATATGTTTTGGATATTAGCCCACTGTCAGGTGTAGGGTTGGTGAAAGCCTTTTCCCATTAGGTGGACAGCCATTTTGTCTTATTGATGGTGTCCTTTGCCTTAAAGATGTTTTGGTTTCATGAAGTTCAATTTATTAATGCATGACAATAGGGCCCATCCTATTGTGTTCTGTTCAAGAAATTGTTTCCTTTGTCAGTGGTTGAAGATTGTTCCCCACATCTCTTCTATCAGATTCAGTATTTCTGGTTTATATTGAGGCCTTTGATTTACTTGGACTTGAGTTTTATCCAGGGTTGTAAATGTAGGTCTATTGATTTCTTCTTCATACTGACCTTTAGTTAGACCAGCAATGTTTGTTAAAGATGCCCCCCCCATTGTGTATTTGTTGAATCTTTCTCAAAATTCAGTTATCCTTAGGTGGGGGATTTAATTCTCAGTCTTTAATCCAATTCCACTGATCAACATTTCTGCTTTTATGTCAATGCCATGCCACATTTATTACAATCGTTCTGTCATATACTTAGCCATTCTTTGCTTTTCTGTCATTTCATTTGTGATTTTTGTTTTTTTTAGATAGAGTCTATCTATGTATTCTGAAAGTCCTGGAAATCATTCTGTATACTAGACTAGCTTTGAACTCAAAGAGGTCTACCTGCCTCTGTCTCCAAAGTACTGGGATTAAAGGCATGCACCATCATCACCCCAGATTGCCATTCTTAAGAAGCATTGATACTTTGTTTGCTAACTGTCTGTGACACTGCTAAGACATGAGCACCAAACTCAACTCTCTTTCTTAGGTCTGTATCCACACTTTTAAGATTGATTTGTTCAGATATCTCAATTTCAGTTTTAATTTCACTTGCCCAATTCATAAAATAAGAATAATTATCTTTATTTTTATTTGTATGAAGCTTAACACTGTTTTAAATCTTTTCGGATTTAATGTTAGCCTCTTGTATAGTACAGTATTTGTGAGCTTTCTCTACATATTACAGAAATTATCACTTGCTGACCATCTCCAAAATGCCTGAAAAATTTGTACTCATTCTGTAGTTACTCTGGTCAGAAATTCCTCATCTCTTATTAAGGATTCTTTTTCTGGAGCTGGGCATGCTGGCACACGCCTTTAATCCCAGCACTCGGGAAGCAGAGGCAGATGGATTTCTGAGTTCGAGGCCAGCCTGGTCTACAAAGTGAGTTCCAGGACAGCCAGGGCTATACAGAGAAACCCTATCTCAAAAAAACCAAAAAAACCAAACCAAACCAAACCAAAACAAAAAGGATTGTTTTTCTGACAAAATACAATTTAGACATGAGCATTCTCCAAATTAAGAGGCTTCCTAAATGCTACATTTAGTACTCGATCATAACTTTTTTTCTTTTTCATTTTTGAATCATTTTCTTTCTATTTTTATTAAATTATTTTATTTACTTACATTCCAAAAGTTAGCCCATTTCCTGGTCACCATTTTCCTAGATTTCACCCTCCTCCCCTTTGCCCCTTGCTTCTGAGAGGGCATTACCCCATGTGCCCACCCATCTGTATCCTACCCCCACCATCGTCCTTCTTTCCTGGGGCATCAACTTTCCACATGATGAAATGCATCCCCCTACCCTGATGCCATACAAGGCAGTCCTCTGCTACATTTGTGTGCCCAGGGCCACAAATTAGGTCATGTATGCTCCTTGGTTTTTGTCTTGACTCTGGAAGCTCATCTACATGGATTAATGTACAAGGCTGGGGTGAGAAGTGTTGAGAGGAATCAAAATTCTGTAGAGGTACTTACAAGGCTCTGAGAGTATGGCAGCTAGTATCTGCTTTTAGTGTGTTAACAGGCACCTAATTTAGCAATTTGTCCTGTGTGTCTATGTAACCAAAAATCTTCTTTATGTGGAAACTATCTGAGAGGCTGGGTGATAGAGGAAGCTCCTCTAGGGAAAAGTTCATGAAACTTTCTTATACTTTAATTGACTTGAAGTTCAGTCTGTGTTTCACTTTACCATAAGTTGCCTGCTCCAAGGACTGACAAAAAAGTTCCTGTTCAGATTCCTAATTGCTTCCTTGTGGTAGTTCATGTAATTTGTATATCTTGGTTTGTTTTGTATTTTTTTTTCTGAGAGGATGGTGATTAAGTTATTGAAGATTCATGTAGGGATGCTGTCATCAGGGGTCCAGAACTGAGCTAAAAATCAGCAATCCTCTGGGCAAGAACCCCAAGAGAACATTACCCCTTTAAATGATGGGGACTATCTAACATGGTTTTAGCAGAGACTCACTTCTCAAAGTTACAGGCATAACCATGGTGTCATCAAGCACTAAGGTAAGTGGCCACAGCACAGGAATAGTAGACATGAAAGACCTTAGAAAGCAATCTTTGGAGAAAGCAGGCATGTGCTCTTAGCTTCTTCCGGAGTGTCTCTGTAAATCTCGTTGTACTTAAAATATGTATTAAGAATATATTTCAGAACCTTTGCTTCAACCAAGAATGATGGAAGAAGGAAGGAAGGTAAGAAAGAAAAAAATTTTTAAAAAGAAAGAAAAAAGAGGGGAAGTGTACTGGCAGGATTTTGTGTGATAATGTGACAAAGCTGGAGTTATCACACAGAAAGGAGCCTCCCTTGAGGAAATGCCTACATGAGATCCAGCAGTAAGGCATTTTCTCAATTAGTGATCAAGGGGAGAGGACCCATTGTGGGTGGTGCCATTCCTGGGCTGGTAGTCCAGGGTTCTATAAGAAAGCAAGCTGAGCAAGACAAAGGAAGCAAGCTAGTAAAAAACATACCTCAGTGGTCTGTGCATCAGTTTCTGCTTCCTGACCTGCTTGAATTCCAGTCCTGACTTCCTTTGGTAATGAACAACCCTTTCCTCCCCAGCTTGCTTCTTGATGTTTGTGCAGGAATAGAAACCCTGACTCGGATATGAAGGAATAAAGATGGAAGGGAGAAATGAAGGAAATAAGTAAAGGGAGAGATAAGGACAGAAAAGAAGGGAGGGGAGGATGGAAGAAGGGATTGAGAGAAGAAGGGATTAATGGTGTGAAAGAGGGAGTGAAACTCAAGACATACATAGGTCATGGGAAAGGCACTCAGGTGCTATTTAGAAAGTGGGAACATAAATGTATTTTTGGCTGAAACTGCAGCTATTTCCATCTCAGGTCAGACTGTTTCAAATCCTCCCTCAGCTGAGTGATTCATGATCCTCCAATAAGCTCCTGCTGAGCCTCTCTTATCCTTGATATCAACTCATTTTCTTCTTTCTTGTCTCTACTTTGCCTCTTTCTTTGTCTCTTCCATGTGTTATCTTTATCTTCTTCTTTCTTGCCATATCTATATTTTTGCATGTTTTTTTTTCCTTCTTTTGGTTTTTAGAAGAAAGTTTTCTTTGGATTCTTCATTTTTCTTTAATGATGCCACTGGGGTTCAGACCTAGCCTACTTTCAAGGATAGACAAGCTATTATCTACATCCCCATATTATGCTAAATAGATTAATGTGTTTTACACTTTTAAAAATATTTTTTATTTTCTTTCGTTACATGAAATATGAAATCATTGAGATCTTGGAAAGTCAAGTGTATTTTAATAAAAGAAAAAAAAAACTAGCCAGAAATCAGTAGATAGTAGGTATTTGAGATGCAAACGTTTTTGAAGGTGGTGACAGACAGGACCTGATTACCTGACTGTTCCATCAGAAAAGTTGAAGTCTTTCCCAGAGTCTCATCATGGTTGACTTCATCTTCTACTTCCTCACTGCGTAAGACTACCTGCTGTTCAAGCCTGAGAACCCAAGTTTAATTCCCAGCACCTACATAAAAAGCCAGATCTGTGTGAATGATACCTATAAACCTAGCATTAGTGTTGGGGCCAGGTGAGTATAGATGTCTATGTAAAGTTTCTTGTTCACAGAGTAACCAAGAGCTGTCCAATTGTACTTAAGGTCTGCTCAACAGGAGAGAAATCAGGCCTAGCACCTTACCCAAATTCTCAGGACTAGTGAGATCCTGTGTCTTAGAAAGGAACTATCTAATGCCATTTTACTAAACATTTTTACTTCCTAAAAAGCAATTTTGACCACTCAGACTCATGAATTAGAAATATTTTTTCTTAGCATCTGAAGATAACATTATATTGATTCTTCAAAAACTCACTTTTATATTTTTCTATTTTTATAATTTTCTGTAAATTTTTCAATTAATTAGCAATGTTTATTTCTTTAAATTTTTATATTTTGATATTTAAAATATATTTCTTTCATGAATATTTCCAAAATAAAAAAAATAGGTATTAGTATTTAAAAACTGTTTTTCTTAAATTCAAACTTACCTAGAAGATACTGTTTCTCTTTGTAGTTCTTCATGTCCTAGAACTTGCATTATAGAGAAGGGTGGCCTCAACTCAGAGGTCTTTCTGCCCCTGCCTTCTCTGTGCTGAGATTAAAGGTGTATACCACCACAGTCTAGTCAAAAATCCTGTTGTTCATTTTTTCTTTAATGATTATATTTATTTTCATTGCCCCTCTCATGGCTGGGCCCCCACAGTTCTTCTATCCATTCCACACCCCCTTATCTCCAAGAGGGTCCTCCCCCCATCCCCCTTCTCATCACCTTTGCTGGCGTCTCAAATCTCTCCAGAATTAAGTGCATTTTCTCCCACTTGGGCCAGATTACTCAATCCTCTACTATATATGTGTCAGATGTGGGGAATGGAGGGGAAGAGGGAGGCTCAGACCAGCCAGTGTATGCTGCCTGGTTGGTGGCTCAGCTGCAGGGATCTCCCAGAGATCTGTTTAGTTGAGACTGCTGATCTTCATATGGGGTCACCATCCCCTTCAACTCCTTCAACCCTCCCTAATTCCTCCATGGGGTCCCCAACTTCAGTCCAATGGTTGAGTGTAAGTATCTCCATCTGTCTTAGTCAGCTGCTGGTAGGGCCTCTCAGAGGACAGCTATGTCAGTCTCTTGTCTGTAAGTAAGTCATATCATCAGTAATATTGTCAGGTCTTGGTGCTCCCCCCAACCCCAGTGAGAAGGATCCCAAGTTGGGCCAGTCACTGGACACCCTTTCCTTCAATCTCCTCCATTTTTGTCCCAGCAATTCTTTTAGACAGGAATAATCTGGGTCAGAAATTTGACTGTAATTATTTTAATATTCCTGTATCTGTTGATGATAGTTTTGTGCCTGATTATATGGTCAGTTTGGAGTTGTTTCCATCCAGTGCCGAGAAGAAGATATATTCTCTTGTTTGGGGGATGAAATGCTCTTTATATATCTGTTAAACCCATTTGGTTCAAACTTTTGTTAGGCTCACTGTGTCTCATTTTAGTTTCTGTTTCAATAACCTGATCACTGGTGAGAGTGTGGTGTTGAGGTCTTTCACTATTAATGTTCAAGTTTCAATGTGTGTTTTGAGCTTTAGTAAAGCTTCTTTTACAAATGTGGGTGTGCTTGAATTTGGCCCCTAGATGGTCTGGATTACAACTTCCTCTTGGTGGATTTTTCCTTTGATGAATATAAAATGTCCTTACCCATCTCTTTTGATCACTTTTGGTTGAAACTTTTTTGCAAATTTAAGAAATTCACACTTTAATCAACATTTAAGAAATTATTAACCACTTGAAAATATACAAATAAAACTCCAGACTACCTAACCTCAAAAAAATTAGTAATATCATGAAGAATGAAACTTTCCATGATCTGTTGAAACCCCACAAAAGATCTTTAATATCTAATAGTTGATGATTGTTTTTTCTTTCTCTTACTCTCTTTCTTCTGGCCCTTCTTCTTCCTCCTTCTGCTACTTAATCTTAATTCTACTCCTCCACCCCTTCTTGTGGCAGAATATTTAGTAGTACAAATTGGTTTCTTGATCATCCTGCCTCTGATTGCTATACTTCAATAAATATTTTTAAAATTATATAATTAATATATAGTCATAATTTCTTAGATTTTATATTTAACTTCAGATCTTTTATTTTTTTCTAATTATAAAGGGATATGTGTGTGAAAGAAAGCATCTTGTATAGGATGTGGCAACAATAATACACTGTGAAGATACTCAGAAATACCAAGTGACTAAGCTAATAAAAGCAGCATGGGACTTTATAGAGTTCTAGACTTTACTGCCCAAATTTTTAGCACTAAATATAAACAAACACTGTCAAAGGTTTATCTCCAAATATTATGCACAGGGAGGACAATGTGAACTGCAAGGTATTGAATTATATATAGACAAATGCTTCAGCTACAAACATTTAAAAACATACCATGCATCAGTGATTAAATAGCATATTATGTTAGAACTCATCATATTCATCTGTGACTCATTCATTTATTTCACAACACTATATACTTGCAATAATTAGAAGTAAAGATAGGCAGAGATGAGCCTCCTTAGCATAAGATTTGAGTGACTGGTAAATGCCCAAGGCTTTTATCAAGACCATCCAGGTTGATGGGAAATATGCTGAAAAAAATTAGAATGGAATTACATGTCCCCAAATCTCAGTTTCATGTACATATTCTGATTTGACTTGTCTATTAAGAGCAAAGCACACTTGAAAAGGTAAAACATGTTCTGTGTTTAATGTCATTCCTTCCATCTGCTTCTCTCACATGTTCTACTGCATCTTTATTCTTCTTCATGCTTTCCATTGTTGTATCAGTCACAAATTCAAGGGAATTCTCTATGTATAGTGCATCTTTGGGACTGTTGGATTTAGGAAAGGTAAAGGAGGAGGTCACTGTGGGAGTTGATCCAGTTGGTTATTTTATCTAAATCTATTAGAGAAAGACTTTGTAGGCTTCTGAAGTCTGCTGTGGAAGGACTGCTTAGGAAAGCCTGTGACAAGTGGATGCTCACAGTCATACATTAGACGGAGCAAAGGGTCCCCAATGAAGGAGCTAGAGAAATTACCCAAAGAGCTGATGGGGTTTGCAGCCCTCTAAGAGGAACAAAAATATAACTAACCAGTATACCCAGAGCTCCCTGGGACTAAACCACCCAACAGAGAAAACACACAGAGAAACTCATAGCTCTAGCTGCATATGTAGCTGAGGATGGCTTAGTGGGTCATCAGTGGGAGGAGAGGCCCTTGGTCCTATGAAGGTTCTAAACCCCAGTATAGGGGAATGACTGAGCCAGGAAGCAGGAGTGAGTAGGTTGGGGAGGAGGAGGGGGGAGAGGAGAGGGGATTTTCAGAGGGGAAACTCAGAAAGGTGATAACATTTGAAATGGAAATAAAGAAAATATCTAATTTAAAAAAATAAAAAGGCCCTGTCTTGAAAAAAAAAACAGAAAGAAAGAAAGAAAGAAAGAAAGAAAGAAAGAAAGAAAGAAAGAAAGAAAGAAAGCCTGTCACAGAGCAAATTGAACCACTACTCTCAAAAGTAAGATTTATCTCTTAATTCACCAGGTATTCAACTAAAAGCCATCTCATTTGTCCTGGCCCTTGAAGATAATTCTTCAGTGAAAGTCTTAGGAAGAAAAGGTTTACTTTGTCAGGAAGATTCATTATCTGGAAAAAGAGAGAAAGACAGAGAGATAAACAGACAAACAGACAAACACACACACACACACAGAGAGAGAGAGAGAGAGAGAGAGAGAGAGAGAGAGAGGAGAGAGAGAGAGAGATGTTTACCATGTAGGGTACTGGGATGTGATGAAGAGGATGTTCATATTTACTTTTTTTCTCATAGTCATCCTATTTTTAAAACTCCCAGAATCCTTAGATTAATGATGCCTAGAATAATCTCATGGCTATGAGACATTCTTTTAAATGGGGATTCCTAGCCCTGCCCTTAATGATTTCTTATCCAAGCTTCATGATTTTCATTCTTATCTACAGCTTTTCAATGTGCTCTACCTCTGTCTTCCAACTCCTGTTTTGCCTCCTGCTGAACATTTTAAGAAAACAAACAAACAAATTTTGTCTCTGATTCAGCCTTTCTTAAATTCATTCTGAATCCTCTTCATACTGCTGTATGTCTGTACAGAAACATAATTTCTTTTAGATCCCTTAAGTCACCTGATGGACATTGAATCAAGTCCTGAGATAGCCCTTCTTCAGAGACAGTTTCATGGGAGAGATAGAAGAAACGGTCCTGATCTGATCTAATTTCAATGGTTTGTGACAGGTATAGTTTAGATTTCATTCAATGGCCAATGCTCTCTGTCTTTTTCATCAGCTTTGAAATCCTACTTACACTCTGCTTATGATGTTTCTCTTTGGTCTCTACTTTTGAGATTCAGCGTTAGAGTCCACATATTTTGAAATTTATTGTTCTATTTTTCTATATGGACACTTACTTTCTTCCTTTGTCCAATGAAATATTATATAGGTGCCTTTCTGTCTATTCCTTGGCTCTTATACCATCTATTAAATTATCCATTACAGTAAGAAGTAGAGCTGAAAGATTTGCAATGGAATCAAAATAGAACTTATTCTCTTTTTTATTGGATATTTTATTTATATACATGTCAAATGTTATCCCTTTTCCCAATCCCCCCCCAGAAGTCCCCTATTTCATTCTCCCCTCCTCCTGCTTCTAGGAGTGTGTACCCACACACACTCAGCCAATACTACCTCCTTGCCTACACATTTCCCTACACTGGGGCATAGAGCCTTCATGGGACCAAGGGCCTCTTCTACTATTGATGGCCCACAAGACCATCCTCTGCTACATATATGGATGGAACCATGAGTTCCTCCATGTGCACTCTTTGGTTGGTGGTTAAGACACTGGGAGCTCTGGTTGGTTGATAATGTTGTTCTTCCTATGGATTTGAAAACTGCTTCAGCTCCTTCAGTCCTTTCTCTATCTACTCTATTTAACTGTGATCAGTTCAGAGGTTGGTTGTGGGCATCTGCCTCTGTATATGTCAGTCTCTGGCAGAGCCTCTCAGGAGACAGTTATATCAGGCTCCTGTCAGGATGCAATTCTTTGCATCCATAATAGTGTCTGCATTTGGTTACTGTAAGTGGGATGTATCCCCAAGTGAGACAGTCTCTGGATAGCCTTTCCTTTCAGTTTCTGCTCTACACTTTGTCTCTGTATTTGCCCCCATTAGTATTTTGTTACCCTTCTAAGAAGGACAGAAGTACCAAAATTTTGGCTTTCCTTCTTAGGCTTCATATGGTCCATTGACTATTGAATACTCCAAACTTTTGGGATAATATCCACTTATCAGTGAGTACATACCATGTGTGTTCTTTTGTGATTAGATTTCCTCACTCAGGAAGATATTTTCTAGATCCATCCATTTCCCTAAATTTCATGAATTCATTGCTTTTAATAGATGAGTAGTACTCCATTGTGTAAATGTACCATATTTTCTGTGCCGTAGGCTGCCTCAGTCAGTCCCTCAACCCATGGGAGAAATCAGGGTCCTGGTACTCAAGTGGGCAAGGAGTCGGTGAGTGACAAACAGACAGGAACACAAGGGAGTGCTGGATCTGGATGTAATTTTTCAAAGCAAGCATCAGACTTATAATACAGAAGTAAAACAAGGAAGTTAGGTGGTACATTAGCCAAGGTACATTGAGGTTATCTGATGTATAATGACTCTTTACAGAGAAATGCATACATAAAAGGCAGCAGGAACCAGGCAGAACTTACAACTGAGATAAGATCAGCCCTATCTAAAGTCAGCTATTCTTAGGAGCCAGGTGAAAGGGCCATACACCCAGGTGCAATTCTAATCTATTGTTTAATCCACCACCAGGGGTCCCTTAGTAAATACCTAATTATGCTATTCCTCTGGGCCTAGTGAAAAACATGCACCAGGGGAGTTCCATTTTACTAACCTTTTCATGAATAATACAATACTAGTTCTTCCTTAAACCTTCTTCCTAGACCATTATAAATTCCTACATATGGGAGTGACTTAGCTGTTATTTTAAGTATCCATAGGGAACCTCCATTTGTCAGAGGAGCTCACAAACTTTTTTCTAATATTTAATGTAATTTGCCATACCTGACTGTAATGAGAATTCTAAGTTTACTTTGTTGAACAAGCCCTAAGATTCCTAGCTCTTACCCAGTAAACTTCAATGCCTTATATCTTTCAATATCTCTCTGGAGGCATTTTGTCTGAATAAGTAACATTCTTATAAAATTCCAAGCCCAAGGTCCACTCAAAGATTGCCTAGGACACTAGTGAAGGCCAGGAAGCAATGTTCAATCTAACTTAAGTATTTGTCAAATCATTCCGTGGGATCACCTACTTAAAGAAAGCATGCAAGACCCTCCATCACTATGGCAAGGACATATCTGGACCACATCCATGTTATAGGACACCAAAGAATCCAGAAGACCAGTTTTCATGAAACTTTGTGCCTCAGGACTGTGGCCGAGCTTTTGGACTTGTCACACAGACTCCACTGGAGTGGGTGTGGCATTTCTGTATCTATTTCTCTATAAAGGGCATCTGGGTTCTTTCCAGCTTCTCGCTATTATAAATAAGGCTGCTATGAACATAGTGGGGTATATGTCCTTGTTATATGTTAGGGCATCATTTGGGTGTATGCCCAGGATTGCTATAACTGGGACTTCAAGTAATACTATATCCAACTTTCAGAGGAACTGCTAGACTGATTTCCAGAATGGTTGTACCAGCTTGCAATCTCACCAACAATGGAGGAGTGTTCCACTTTCTCCACCCTTGCCCTTGCATTTGGAGCATAGATGTTCAGAATTGAGAATTCATCTTGGTAGATTTTTCCTTTAATCAGTATGAAGTATCCATCCTTATCTTTTTTGGTAACTTTTGGTTTAAAGTCAATTTTATTGATATTAGAATGGCTACTCCAGCTTGTTTCTTGGGACCATTGGCTAGAAAAATTGTTTTCCAGCCTTGTACTCTCAGGTAGTGTCTGTCTTTGTCACTGAGGTGCATTTCCTGTATGCAGAAAAATGCTGAGCCTTATTTACATATCCAATCTCTTAGTCTATGTCTTTTTATTGTGGAATTGAGTTCATTGATGTTAAGAGATAATAAAGAAAAGTGATTGTTGCTTCCTGTTATTTTTGTTATTAGAGGTGGAATTTTTTGTGTGAGCATCTCTTTCTTTAATTTAGGGAAGTTTTCTTCCATAATTTTGTTGAAGATATTCACTGGCCTTTTAAGTTGGGAATCTTCCCTCTTTTATATACCTGTTTTCCTTAGGTTTAGTCTTCTCATTGCATCCTTGATTTCCTGTATGTTTTGGGTTAGGAGCTTTTTGCATTTTGCATTTTCTTTGACTCTTGTGTCAATGTTTTCTATGGTATCTTCTGCACCTGAGATTCTATCTTCTATCTTTTGTACTCTGTTGGTAATGCTTGCATCTATGACTCCTGTTCTCTTTCCTAGGTTTTCTATCTCCAGGGTTATCTCCCTTTGTGATTTCTTTATTGTTTGTATTTCCTTTTTTAGATCCTGGATGGTTTTGTTCAATTCCTTTACCTGTTTGTGTTTTCCTCTAATTCTTTAAGTGATTTTTTTGTGTTTCCTCTATAAAGGCTTTTACCTGTTTACCTGTGTTCTCCTGTATTTCCTTCTTAAAGTCCTCTATCATTATAATGAGATATGATTTTAAATCAAAGTCTTGCTTTTCTGGTGTTTGGGGTATCGAGGACTTGCTATGGTGGTAGAGCTGGGTTCTGATGATTTCAAGTAATCTTGGCTTCTGTTACTTATGTTTTTGTGCTTGACTCTCTCCTTCTGATTATCTCTATTTCTACATGCACTCACTGTCCAGTTAGAACTGGAGCCTGTTTCTTGTGTTATCTTGGTCGTGTTCAAACTCCTCAGATTTCAGCTGTCTCTGTGATCCTGTAATCCTGAGATCCTAGGTGTAAGAGCTCATAGTAGTCAAGCTGCCTCTGGGATCCTGAAATTCTGGTGTGACCAAGCTCCTAACATCCTGTGATCCTGTAATACTATGATCCTATGATCCTGTGTATGTTAGAGCACTTGGAAGTAGAGATTCCTCTGAATCTTGTGAGACTTGGTGGGGAGCTAGCACCCAAGGTCTGCTCAGGACACTTACTCAGACTGGAAGGAACCTGTGCCACTGGCTGGGCTGAGGTTCCTGCATCTCTGGAGCTCTGGGTGTCCCAGTATATCCTGGTGTTGGGGCAGATGTTATAGCTTCACCTATGATCCTGGTCTTTAGAGATCCTGGGATTCCAGCTTACTCTGAGTGTTGCAGGATTGGATGCAGAGTTCGTGCCCAATATCTGCTCAGGGCACCAGCTCAGACTGGAAGGTGAAAGTCTATTTTCTTGGTTATTAGAATGGCTAATCCAGCTTGTTTCTTGGGACCATTGGCTTGAAGAACTCTTTTCCAGCCATGCAGTCTGAGGTGGTGTCTGCCTTTACCACTGAAGTGTGTTTCTTGTATTCAGCAAAAATCTAGATCCTGCTTGCATATCAAGTCTTTTAGTGTGTTTTTTTTGTTTGTGGAAATTAGTCCATTTGTGTTGAGAGATATGAAACACTAATGATTGTACATTCCTATTATTTTTGTTGTTAGAAGTGGTATTATGTGTATATGATTCCTTTCTTTTGGGTTTGTTGTGAGATGTTTAATTTCTTATATTTTCTGGATTATAACCTCCTTGTGTTGGAATTTTCCTTCCAGTATCCTCTGTATAGATGGATTAGTAGAAAGATATTGTATAAAGTTAGTTTTATCCATGGACTATATGGGTTTCTGGGTACCCTAGGCAAGCATTTGTATTCTCTTATGGTATGAGTGACATCTGGTCAGGGTATTCTGGCTTTTAGAGTCTCTATAGAGAAGTCTGGTATAATTATGACATTTCTTCCTTTTTCCCT
>LR753817.1:78796-93248 GCA_902729485.2 Mus minutoides | reverse complement strand
CCCAAGGAGACCTGTTGTTGGTGCAGACCAGAAGGGAGCGTCTGTCTTGTCCTGGGCCTTTCTCAATCTCCTGCTGTTGTCTCAGGACGCTTGAGATTGGGCTGGAACAGATGCTGAGTTCAGCTGCTCACCAGTGGTCCTTAGATTGTTAGGAGAGTCCTGCTGGAAACCTGGGTGGGTGCGCGGTACCCAGGCCTTGAGCCCTGCGCAGTGGTCAGGAGATCACTGGGAGAGCTGGAAAACTAGGTGGGTGCGTGGTACCCCGGCCTTGCGCCCTGCTCTGGAGCTGAGTGGTGTTGTCCAGAAGGGAAGGGGTCCGCTCTCCGCCCTCCACCTGTCTATCTCCTGCTGCAGCCTCAAGTCCCACGAGTTTGGACAGTGGTCCGGAGATCGCAGTGGTCCAGAGATCGCTGGGAGAGCTGGAAACCTGGGTGGGTGCACGGCCCCCAGGCCTTGCGCCCTGCGCTGGAGCGGAGCGGTGTGGGCTGGAAGGGAAGGGGTCTGCTCTCCTCCCTCTGCCTATCTCCCGCTGCAGATTCAAGTCCCAAGCGTTTGGACTGGAACAGATGTGTGTTCCTCTTACCAGTGGTCCGGAGATTGCGGTGGTCCGGATCGCTGGGAGAGCTGGAAACCTGGGTGGATGCACGGCACCCAGGCCTTGCGCCCTGCGCTGGAGCAGAGCAGTGTGTGCCGGAAGGGAAGGAGTCTGCTCTCCGCCCTCCGCCTGTCTATCTCCCGCTGCAGACTCAAGTCCCACGAGTTCGGACTGGAACAGATGTGTGTTCCTCTTACCAGTGGTCCGGAGATAGCTGGGGGAGCTGGAGACCTGGGTGGGTGCACGGCCCCCAGGCCTTGCGCCCTGCGCGCTGGAGCGGAGCGGTGTGGGCCGGAAGGGAAGGAGTCTGCTCTCCGCCCTCCGCCTGTCTATCTCCCTCTGCAGACTCAAGTCCCACAAGTTTGGACTGGAGCAGATGTGTGTTCCTCTTACTGGTGGTCCAGATCGCTGGGAGAGCTGGAAACCTGGGTGGGTGCACGGCCCCCAGGCCTTGCGCCCTGCGCTGGAGCGGAGCGATGTGGGCCGGAAGGCTAATATCGGATTTCTAATAGCTGAGTAAATTGTGTAAATGTACCAAATTTTTTGTATCCATTCCTCTGTTGAGGGACATCTGGGTTCTTTCCAGCTTCTGCTATTATGAATAAGGCTGCTATGAACATAGTGGAACATGTGTCCTTATTACCAGATGGAACCTCTTCTGGATATATGCCAAGTAGAGGTATTGCAGGATCTTCTGGTAGTGCTATGTCCAATTTTCTGAGGAACCACCAGACTGATTTCCAGAGTGGTTGAACAAGCTTGCAGTCCCACCAACAGTGGAGGAGTGTTCCTTTTTCTCCACATCCACGCCAGCATCTGCTGTCACCTGATTTTTTGATCTTAGCCATTCTTACTGGTTGTTGTTCTGATTATTATGTGTCCGGAGGAATTTCTTTCTGGTCCAGCCTATTTGGAGTTCTGTAGGCTTCTTGTATGTTTATGGGCATCTCATTCTTTAGGCATGGAAAGTTTTCTTCTATAATTTTGTTGAAGATATTTGCTTGTCCTTTAGTTTGTGAGTGTTCCTTCTCATCTACTCCTATTATCCTTAAGTTTGGTCTTCTCATTGCGTCCTGGATTTCCTGGATATTTTGCATTAGGATCTTTTTGCATTTAGCATTTTCTTTGATTGTCATGTCTATGCTCCCTATAGAATCTTCTGTGCCTGAGATTCTCTCTTCTGTCTCTTGTATTCTGTTGCTGATGCTCATATCTATGGTTCCTGATTTTTTCCGATGGTTTCTATTTCCAGGGTTATCTCCTTTTGGTTTTTCTTAATTGTTTCAACTTCCATTTTTAGGTCCTGGATGGCTTTGTTCAATTCCATCACTTGTTTGGTATTATTTTCCTGTATCTATCTAAGTTGTTTATCTGTGATTTCCTGCATTTTCTTCTTATAGTCCTCCATCATCATCATGGTGAGTGATTTTATATCCATGTCCTGCTTTTCTGGTGTGCTGTTGTATCTAGGACTTGTTGTGGTGGGTGAGTTTGGATCTGGTGATGCCAAGTACCCTTGGATTCTGTTGCTTCTCTTCTTATGCTTGCCTCCTGCCATTTTTGCCTGAGGAGACCTGGTGTTCGTGCAGACCAGAAAGGACCCACTGCTCTGCCCTGGGCCTTTATCAATCTCCCTGCTGGTGTCTCAAGTTCCATGAGATTGGGCAGGAACAGAGGCAGTGTTTCCCTGCTCACCTGAGGTCCCGAGATAGCTTGGGGAGTCCTGAAAGAGCCTAGGAGAGTGCACAGTGCCTGTGGCCCGACCCCCGCCCCCCCAGCTCCCAATGTGATCTTAAAGTCCTGGGGTGTGGGGAGCACAGGACAGGCCCTAGCTGCATCTGCTGGGCTCAGAGGAAAGATGGCAGCTTGGGGGTGTTCTGGCTGGGAGAAGCCCAGCCTCCTATGGGGCAGAGTTCCTTTGTTCCTGCCCCTGTGGGCGACCGCTCCCCCACTGCTCCCAAAACCACCACTGCACTCCACTCACTCATAACCCCGATGTGATCTTAAAGTCCTGGTGTGTGGGGGGCACAGGAAAGACCCTAGCTGCATCCGCTGAGCTCAGAGGAAACATGGCGGGGTGGGGGGTGTTCTGGCTGGGAGAGGTCCAGCCTCCAGTGGGGCAGAGTTCTGGGATCCTGCCGCTGTGTGCAACTGCTGACCCACTGCTCCCAACACCACCTCTGCACTCCACTCATACGTAATCCCGATGCGATCTTAAAGTCCTGGGGTGTGGGCAGCACAGGACAGGCCCTAGCTGTGTCCACTGGGCTCAGAGGAAAGATGGTGGGGTGGGGGTGTTCTGGCTGGGAGAGGCCCAGCCTCCCAATCCCCTCCACTTATGGCCTTGCCTGCTTACAGAAGATGACCAGAGTTCTGGTCCCTGTCCTCTCTTACTGGTAATCTGCTAGTCATACATTCCAGGCTGCTTTCATATATTGTATGAAGTTTCTATTGCACTAGGTTTCCACCTCATTCCCAATATTCTCCCCCACCACTTCACTCTTTTATCCCAGTATATTCTCCCTCCCCTCAATATTATCACTTCTATTCCAAACGCATTTCACCTCCAGTCCACTTGAAAAAGCTATTTCATTTCCCTTTAACAGGGATACTCTTACATTTCCTCCTACAGCCCTATTTTGTACTTAGCTTCCTTGGGTCTATGGATAACAGTGTGACCATCTTTGCTTTACACCTAATGTCCACTTAGAAATGAATACATATCATATTTCTTTTTCTGAGTTTAGGTTACTTCACTCAAGTATCTCTTTTTTAAATTACATCCATTGATTTCAAATTTTCTGATGTCATTAATTTTAATAGCTGAGTAATATACCATTGTATAACTGAACCACATTTTCTTTATCCATTCTCCAGTTGAAGGGCATTTAAGCTATTTCCAGTTTCTGCCTCTTATGAATTAACATGCTATTAACCTAACTGGGCAAGTGCCTGTGTGGCATGATGAGGCATCTTTTGGGTATATACCCAGAATTGGTATAGGTGAGTCTTGAGGTAGACTGATTCCCAATTTTCTGTGAAACAGTCATATTGACACACAAGTAACTGTGGAAGACTGCACTACCACCAATATTTGAGGAATGTTCCTCTTGCTGGACATTCTTGCCAGCATTAGTTGTCACTTTTGTTTTTGATAATAACCATACTGACAAGAGTAAGATGAAGTTGCAACATCGTTTTTATTTGCATTTCTCTGTTGGCTATAGCTGAGGATCTATGAATGTTGAACTTTTCTTTAAATGCTTCTTTCCAGATTCCTATGTTGAGAGTTCTCTTTGTAGATCTGTACACAAATTTTAATTGGGTTATCTATTTACTGG
Organism: Mus minutoides; assembly: GCA_902729485.2. Classification (NCBI taxonomy): domain Eukaryota; kingdom Metazoa; phylum Chordata; class Mammalia; order Rodentia; family Muridae; genus Mus; species Mus minutoides. The sequence goes on along the minus strand of LR753817.1, from coordinate 89,312 downwards.
TATCTAATTACATGAGTTCTTTATATATTTTGGATATTAGCCCTCAGTCAGATGTAAGGTTGGTGAAATCCTTTTCCCATTAAGTGGGCTGCCATTTTGTCCTATTGAATGTTTATTTTGCTTTATAGACCATTTTGATTCCATGAGGTACAGTTTGATCACCTGATGACAATAGTGCCTATCTGACATTGTGTTCTGTTGAAGTTTTCTCCTCTGCCAAAGTATTCAAGATTGTTCCCCATATTTTCTTCTATCAGATTCAGTGTATCTAATTATGTTAAGGCCTTTGATCTTCATGGACATAAGGTTTAACCAAGGTTATAAACATAGGTTTATTGATATTCTTCTACATATTGACATCTAGTTAGACCAGCACTATTTTTTTTTAAGATTTTGTTCCCAGTGTATATTTTTCAGTCTTACTCAAAATTCAATTATCCATAGGTTTGTTTATTTAAGTCTGGTATTTTAATTCTCTTTATCAACGTATCTGTTTTTAATGACAATTCCATGTAGTTTTTTATTACTACTTTTCTGTAGTTCAGCTTGTTATTCTTTTCTTTTCTTTCATTTTATTTCTAATTTTTCAAGATAGAGTATATCTGTGTATTTGAATGTCCAGGAATTTATTTTGTAGACTAGGTTGGCTTTGAACTCACAGAGATCTACCTGCTTCTGTCTCCAAAGTACTGGGATTAAAAGCATGTGCCATCATCACACCAGTTTACCATTTTTTTCCATGTTGCCTCATTATTTTTTATTGGATATTTTATCCCCTTTCCTGGTAACCCTCCCCAGAAACCCTCTATCTCACCCTCCCTTGCCCTGCTTCTATGTGGGTGTTCCTCCACCACCAACCCACTCCCACCTCCCTGCCCTCAGTTCCCCTTCACTGGGACATCTATCGAGCCTTCATAGGATCAAGGACCTCTCCTCCTGTTGATGCACGACAAGGCCATCCTCTGCAATGTATGCAGCTGGAGCCATGTGTACTCCTTTGTTAATGGTTTAGTCAGTCCCTGGGAGCTCTTGGGGAACTGGTTAGTTGGTATTGTTGATCTTCCTGTGGGGTTACAATCCCCTTCAACTCCTTTGGTCCTTTCTCTAACTCCTCCATTGGGGACCCCATGCTCAGTCCATGTCTCTGAATTTGTAGGGTTCTGACAGGGCTTCTCAAGAGACAGCTATATCAGGCTCCTTTCAGCATGCACTTCTTGGCATCCACAATAGTGCCTAGGTTTGGTAACTGTATATGGGATAAACCACCTGGTGGGACAGTCTCTGCATGGATGGCTTTTCCTTCAGTCTCTGCTCTACAATGTATCTCCATATTTGCTCTTGTGGGTATATTGTGCTCTCCTTCTAAAAAGGACCAAAACGCCTACACTTCCAGCTTGCCATTCGTAAGAAGCATTAACATTTTATTTTCTAGCTATCTGTGATACACTAAGCCATGTGCACTAGCCTCAACTCTGTTTATTGAGTCTGTATCCTCACTTTTAAGATTAATTTGTTCACATATCACATTTTCAGTTTTACTTTCATTTGTCTATTTCATAAAATGGACAATTATCTTTATTTTTATTTGTATGAAGCTTAACACTGTTTTAAATCATCTCAGATTTAATTTTAGCCTGTTGTCTAATACAGTATCAGAGTTTTCTCTATATTTACATATACATATCTCTACATGTACATATTTGTAGTTTTTCTGATGAAAATACAATTTATATGTGAACATTCTTCAAATTAAAAGGCTTTCTAAATGCTACATTTAATGCTGCATCAGATTTTTTTTTCTTTTCATTCTTTGGAATGATTTTCTTTCTTTTTTTATTAAATTATTTTATTTATTTACTTTCCAAAAGTTGCCCCATTTTCTGGTTCCCTCTCCCTGAGATCTTCGCCCTCTCCACTCTCCCCTGTCTACCTGCCTGTGAGTAGGTGCACGCCCACCTGTCCATCCATCCCCACCTTATCCACACCAGTTTCCCTCTTCCCTGGGATGTCAAGTTTTCACAGGATTAAATACATCCTCTTTCACTGAGGCTATGCAAGGCAGTCCTCTGCTACATGTTTCTGGAGTCATGAACCATCCCATGTTTGTTCCTTGGTTTCAGGCTTAGTCTCTCAGAGCTATGAGGGTCTGAGCTGGGTAACACTGTTGTTCTTTCTATGGGGTTTCAATCTCACTCAGCTCTTTTAGTCCTTTGTATAACTCATCCATATTGGTCCTGACCTCAACCCATTTTTGGATGAAAATATCTGCATTTGTCTCAGTCAGTTATTGGGTGAGCTTCTCAGAGGACAACCATGCCAGACTCCTATCTGTACACAAAATATGGCCACAGTTATAGTATCAGGATTTGGTGTACATGCATGGGATGGATCCCAAATTGATTAAAAGTGCTTTGTATCTTTTGCCACCAAAGATAGCATTGGGATTTGGGGGGAAGATGTGATAATAAGAAATGTGATAATACTGTTACATGGATGTAAATAATGTAGGTGGCTTTATACACATTTGTGTACACAGATAGCAGAAATTGGATATTGTAGATTATGAAAAATAAAAGACATAAGGCTGCAATAGCATCTGAATATTTGGAAGAATCTAGAGGGCTTAAGAGGACAAGAAAGGGTGTGAAAAAGATCAGTGTGCATTTATGCATATATAACAATCTCAAAGAATTAGTAAAAATACAGTATTTCAAACTCCAAGAATAAACATAAGGCTGTCTTCAATCTACACAGGCAAATATTTCATGTGAGCACTACACTTCTGTGATGAAAAATGAGTTCAGAGGAAATACTCTTAACAAACCATCCATATAAATTACTTTATACATACAATGGAAATTGTAATTTAAAAAAAAAGACTCACAATTGAAGAGTAACATGAATCTGTCCTTTAGGAAATATGGACTGAAGAAAGAGACACAAGGGTCATTCACTGTAACTCCTTTCTTCAGGCTTATTAATTCTGTATCTATTTAGAATCTGAACATATATCCGAGCATGTCTAGACATTGGTAATAGGTCTCAACTTGTTCTGTATTCATGAACTTCACATTGGCTCTTTGTGCTTTCTGCATCCCTCCTTGTAACACTGTGAGATCACAGAGCTCTTTACTTCCTAAGTATTCCTAATTGCTTCATTGCATTTGTTCCTGTGATATGCAAACCTTTGAACTGACATATAATTTTTAGAAAGTCATTTAAAATTTTTCTCAGCCCTCTATGTTGATGGTGTTGTGGATCTAGAGTTGAGTTGAAAATCACTTCTGTAGTAGAAACGGGGACCTGTGAATAAATACCTACACATCAAGGGCCAGAATCTCATGTCAACACAGAACATACATAGCCTTTAAGCTCAGCACTTGTTCTTGTGGCAATACACAATATGCAGCTGAGAAGTGCTTTCATGTCAAGAGATAGATAATTATAAACTTGAAACTCACCTAGATACAGAGATAGTGACCATGATGCTATGACTGCAATTGAGACTTGGAATGATTTCAAGAGGAATTGGAATATGTATATTGCTAGGGGAAGAAAAGTTTGTGCCCAACTCTTTATGTGAAAATAGGGTTTACCTCTATAAGATCTCAAAGAATATTCTTGATATCTTCCTCCTTTAACTGAGATTCCTCTCTTCATTTCTTCTTTCTTCTGCCTAGGTATTCTTTCATCCTAATCTCCCTGCATTTTAATTCTACTTTTGATAAAAAATTTGTTAAATTTCTAGCACTTACCAAGGAGAAACTTGCAAATAATAGCTACTAGGACAGGTAAAAGCAGTTCTCTTCAATAAAGTGATACCAGGAATATCAACCACATTGAGGTCAGGCCTCATACTAAGGAACCATTGGGCAACACTTTTCAGATTAATTTTAGTGATATTTTTCCCTTTTTTGTCTTTGGTGTTGCCTTTTCTCAAGAAGGAGAATGAATATAAAGTTTAGTGTGTATGGGTTAAAGGAGTATTTGAGAGCAGTTGATCAATGTGCTAGAATGTACTTTAATATACATTATAAATTGTCAAAGAATAAACATTTTAAATGTTTGAACAATAATATGAAGAAACATAGATATTACATATCAAATTCTAAAATTTCTTCAATAATCCAAAATATGATTATCCAAAAAAGATTTTTCTACTTCACCAAAGCCTTCTACAGAGTTGAAGTGAAAATGTATGTGTGACAAATGGAGAATAACTAACAAGTGTGAGTCTCTTAATTCTGTTGGACAGCTGTGTGAAATTTGTTGTGAAAAACAAGTTCATATTGAACACTGACTTTGGTTAGTTGAGAAAAATTTTTGGCAATTAAGTATTATGTTGCTTATGCAAATTAATACCAGGGGGATAGTAGCTATTTTCGTTCTGTATTACACAGTTAACTACCACCATTGGCATTTATCCATCATAGTCTTGGGATTAAGGGTGAACATTGACTAATATGAATCTGTTATGCTGTGAATCTGAGGACCAGAGTATGACATGAAACCAGGATTTTATAAGGAATAAGAAAAGATATTAGAGATGAGTGTAGTCTATAAATTAGCATCCCTCTTATATGAGTCAGAAAAAAGAATGTCCCTTTAAAAGATATGTCTGTTGAGTTGATCCCAAAAATTCCACTCAGCCCAAGTGACTCTGGGTTGTTGATACTTAAAGACAGAGGCACAAAATACATTGGTCCTCCTGTTTGTGGAATCATGGGAAACAGGTTAGAGAAAGGAAATTCGGTGTAGATGGAGGTACTAGATTTAGGCTGGTCAGTGGATTCAATTTCAGTTCGCTTCTACTCATAAATTACTACTAAACAGACAGGAAGGTGTCCATTTACACACATCAGAATGGCTAAGATTAATTCTTAAGACACAGGACATGCTAAAGAGGGTATGAAGAAAGCAGAGCACTCATTAATAGCTGGTGGATTTACAAATTTGTACAACCATTCTGTAAATGAATCTGGCAGTTCCTAAGAATTTTGGAAATAGGTCAACCTGATAATCCAGCTACACTCCTCCTCGGCATGTATCTAAAGATGCTCCTCAATATCCAAGGACACATGTTCCACTGTGAACCTAGAAACCTTATTTGTAAGAACCAGAAGATAGAATTAAACCAGATGTCCCTCAACTAAAGAATGGACAAAGAAAATGTGGTTGATTTACACATCACGATACTATTCAGCTATTAAAACAAGGATATCATTAGTTTTTCTGGAAAAATGGATGGAACTAGAAAATATCATTTCTAGTAAAATCTATCTATCTAACTAAAGCAACCCAGACTCCAAAAGACATGGATTATATGTACTCACTGCAAAGTGAACATTAGCCAAACAATAGAGAATACCTGGGACACACCCCAGAGAACCTAAGAAGTTAAACAAGAAGGAAGGTGCAACACTTTCTCCCTACCTATTCAATATAGTACTTGATGTCCTAGCCAGAAAAATTCGACAACAAAAGGAGAACAAGGGGATACAAATTGGAAAGGAAGAAATTAAAATATCACTGTTTGCAGATGATATGATAGTATATATTCGGGACCCCAAAAATTCCACCAAAGAACTCCTAAACCTGATAAACAGCTTCAGTGCGTAGCTGGTTATAAAATTAACTCAAACAAATAAATGGCCTTTCTCTAAACAAAGGATAAGAGGGCTGAGAAAGAAATTAGGGAAACAACACCCTTCACAATAGTCACAAATACTATAAAATACCTTGGTGTGACTCTAACTAAGGAAGTGAAAGACCTGTATTACAAGAACTTCAAGTCTCTTAAGAATGAAATTGAAGATCTCAGAAGATGGAAAGATCTCCCATGCTCATGGATTCGCAGGATTAATATAATCAAAATGGCTATCCTGCTGAAAGCAATCTACAGAGTCAACGCAATCCCCATCAAAATCCCAACTCAATTCTTCACTGAGATAGAAAGGGCAGTTTGCAAATTCATCTGGAATAATAAAAAACCTAGGATAGTAAAACCTATTCTCAACAATAAAAGAACCTCTGGGGTAATCATCATGCCTGACATTAAGCTGTACTACAGAGCAATTGTGATAAAAACTGCATGGTACTGGTACAGCAACAGACAGAAAGATCAATGGAATAGAATGGAAGACCCAGAAATAAACCCACACACCTATGGTCACTTGATCTTTGACAAGGGAGCTAAAACCATCCAGTGGAAAAAGGTGCTGGCACAACTGGCAGTTATCATGTAGAAGAATGCGAATTGATCCATTCTTATTCCCTTGTACAAAGCTTAAGTCTAAGTGGATCAAAGACCTCCACATAAAACCAGAGACACTGAAATTTATAGAGGAAAAAGTGGGGAAAACCCTCGAAGATATGGGCACAGGGGAAAGATTCCTAAACAGAACAGCAATGGCCTGTGTGGTAAGATCAAGAATTGACAAATGGGACCTTATGAAATTGCAAAGCTTCTGTAAGGCAAAAAACACAGTCAGCAAGACAAAAAAGGCCACCAAGAGATTGGGAAAGAATTTTTACCAATCCTAAATCTGATATGGAATTAATATCCAACATCAACAAAGAGCTAAAGAAGCTGGACTGCAGAAAAAACGAATAACCCCATTAAAAATGGGGTACAGAGCTAAACAAAGAATTCTCAACTGAGGAATTCCAAATGGCGGAGAAACATCTGAAAAAATGTTCAACATCCTTAATCATCAGGGAAATGCAAATCAAAAAACCCCTGAGATTCCACCTCACACCATTCAGAATGGCTAAGATCAAAAATTCAGGGGACAGCAGATGCTGGCAAGGATGTGGAGAAAGAGGAACACTCCTCCATTGCTGGTGGGATTGCCAGCTTGTACAACCATTCTGGAAGTCAGTCTGGCGTTTTCTCAGAAAATTGGACATAGTACTACCAGAAGATTCTGCAATACCTCTCCTGGACATATACCCAGAAAATGTTCCAATTGGTAAAAAGGACACATGTTCCACTATGTTCATAGCAACCTTATTTATAATAACCAGAAGCTGGAAAGAACCCAGATGTCCCTCAACAGAGGAATGGATACATAAGATGTGGTACATTTACACAATGGAGTACTATTCTGCTACTTAAAAAAATAAATTTATGAAATTCTTGGGCAAATGGATGTATCTGGAGGATATAATCCTTAGTGAGGTAACCCAATCACAAAAGAAGTCATTGGATATGCACTCACTGATAAATGGATATTAGCCCAGAAACTTAGAATACCCAAGATACAATTTGCAAAACAGAAGAAAATCAAGACAGAAGACCAGCGCGTGGATACTTCATTCCTCCTTTGAATAAGAAACAAAATACCCATGAAAGGAGTTACAGAGACAAAGTTTAGAGCTAAGATGAAAGGATGGACCATACAGAGACTACTCCACCAGGGGGGATCCATCCCATAATCAGTCATTAAACTCAGACCCTATGGCATAGGTCAGCTAGTGCCTACTTAAGGGACCCTGATATATCTGTCTCGTACAGAAGTGGATGCTCATAATCATCTATAAGATGAAACACAGGACCCACAATGGAGAAGCTAGAGCTAGAACCCCAGGAGCTGAAGGGGTCTGCAACCCTAGAAGAGGATCAATAATATGAACTAACCAGAACCCCCAGAACTCATGTCTCTAGCTCCATATGTAGCAGAAGTTGGCCTAGTATGCCATCATTGGGAAGAGAGGCCCCTTGGTACTGCATCTTTATATGCCCAATACAGGGGAATGCCAGGGCCAAGAAGTGGGAGTGGGTGGGCAGGGGAGGAGGGGGGGACTTTCAGAATAGCATTTGAAATGTAAATTAAGAAAATATCTAATTAAAAAATTGGGGGAAAAAAAAGAAGGAAGGAGCAAGTGATAATCCTTCAATCCCACTTAGACAGGGAACAAAATAATCATGGGAGTCAGAAGGAGGGAGAGACCTAGGTGAGAGAGGGAGAGGACAGGGAAAATGGTGTGTAGGGAGGGAGGAAAGAAGCCCAGATGTCCAGTAGAATGAATGGAAATATGCAGCTGCAGGGGTAGGGGTAGGGGTAGGGGGAACCTAGAAAGTTTCAGAGATGTAAGATGAGATAAATTCCAAGGATACAATGTGGAGGACCTTTGCAAAAATGCCCAACAATGTGGATATGGATGCTGAAGAACACACTTCCAGGAGGTAGACAAGACCCCCAGTGAAAGAATGGGGACGTCAAACCATCTTCAATATTTTTTGACCCAAAGTTGTTCCTGCCAATATGAAATGCAGGGACAAAAATGGAGCAGAGACTGAACAAATGGCCAACCAGTGACTAGGCCAACTTGGGATTCATCCCATGGGCAAGCAACAGTCCCTAACACCATTACTGAAGTTATGTTATGCTTGCAGACAGGAGCCTTTCATAGTTGAGCTCTGAGAGGCTCAACCTGCAGCTAACTGAGACAGATGCAGATACTCACAGCCAAGCATTGGACTGAGGTCTGGGAACCCTATGGAGTTAAGGGAAGGACTGAAGAAACTGAAGGGGATGGCAACTCCATAGAAAAACCAACAGTATCAAATATTCTGGACCCCTGAGAATTCCTAGAGAATAAGCCACCAACCAAAGAACCTACACACGTTAGTCCAAGGCCCCTGGAACATATATAGCAGAGGACTGCCTTTTCTTTCTCAGTGGGAGAGAATGTATCTAATCCTGTAGAGACTTGATGCTCCAGAGAGGGTGTATGCCCTGGGTGGGGGTACCTTCTCAGAGGCTAAGGGCAGGGCAGGGCAGGGCAGGGCAAAGGAAGTTAAGAACTCTGAGAAGGGATATGGGGGAGGCGAAACTTGGGATGTAAATAAATAAAATAATTCAATAATAATAGTGGATTAATAATGGCATGTGGATAGTCAGATATATACTTGATGATACAACTACAACTATAAACCTAGAAATATGTACCTGTATCATTTATAGTCCTGGCAGTCGGCAGAAGCATGCCTAATCTAGAATATATGAAAGCCTCTTAGCAAAGAGAGGCAATTCTTCTTTTCTTTATAAACAGTTTGCAGTGTTTTGAGATTTGTTTGTTCATGTGTTTTTGCAGGATATAAATGTTTTACTTGCATGGATGTATGTTGTTCTTAGTGGGTGGATTGTTTGGATTCACTAAACCATGCTTGACAACAATGTCTTGACTGTCCATGTTATCCCCATAACATGCTAGGGCATGGCTTAGCATTGCACCTTTCTCTCACCTTTTCTTCTTCAAGGAGCACACTGAGTGCTCATGGACTCATGGGAAAAGTTTCTTTTCAGCACATTCTAATTGATTTCTTGAACTTATTTGTTCATATTTTACTCCAAGATAATATTAAGGGAAAGTGACTTAAAAGTAATTTTCAATCCTTCTGGTAGATGGTATTACAGACATACAGTGGTTCTAAAATTAACAATTGCTCTGTTTGGAAAGACTGAAGGAAATCATAAATTTACTTGTGAGAGATGTGAAAACAAAGAGGTCAGCTGCACATTTCCTGGAATGCTACTTAAGTGAACAGTCCTGTTAATATTGGAAATGGGGTGGACTCGCTTCTCATCATCCAGAGAAAAAACAAGCATGAGCTTTAATAGGAAGGTGATTTTTTATATAGAGTTCCTTGGGATATCAGAAGAGCTAGTCAAGGCACCTCCAGACCCAGGAACTGAGCCTTGTGGCAACTTTTTTCTGAAGATGTCCTTATGGATGAACTGGAGAGAAGTCTTTGTGACACTAAGGCCAGAAAAGTGACCTCTCCTTCCTGTGTGTTCTCTGCAGCACTGTGGTTATAAGTATATTTGAAGGGTCTGGGACATTTCTCATATTTATGTGGTTTGGGGACTGTAGTGGCTATCTCTGGTTGTCAACTTGACTATATTTGGAATGAGCTACAATCCAGATTTGGAAGGCTCACCAGTGACCCTAACCTGGAGGCTTGGATATAGAAGTCTCTGATCTGGATCTTGGTATGGAGGTCTTGATAGCATATCAGCTATGGATTCTAGAAGATTAAGACAGAGAGATCTCCAAGCTCAAGATCATCTAGGATTAAAGGTGTGAGATTAAGACAGAGATCTCCGAGCTCAAGATCACCTGGGATTAAAGGTGTGATGGCACACACCTTTAATCTGGGTTACACCTTCTGCTGGAGACTATATAAGGACACTGGAAGAAGGGAGACTAGCACTCGCTCCTTCACCTGTTCACCGTGTGGGACTGAGTAATTGCTAGATCCTTGGACTTCCATTCACAGCTACTACTGAACCATTGTTGGGAATTGGGCTACAGACTGTAAGTCATCAATAAATTCCTTTACTCCGTAAGTTCTGTGACTCTAGAGAACCCTAACTAATACAGAAGTTGGTACCAGGAGTGGTTCTAGAGGAACAGAAGTATAAGGATGAATCTTTTAAAATACTGGAGTTGGCTTGTTGATCCAATACCACTTTCAACTACTGAAACCTCTCCAGATTCTCCCTCTTCT
>LR753817.1:0-78771 GCA_902729485.2 Mus minutoides | reverse complement strand
AGGAAAATTTTTGCTTCCTGTCCCCATAACTCTAGGTTCTGCTGGCCTAGAAGTTTTGGCTCCAGAGGGGGGAGTGCTCTTATCGGGAGCTACAACAAACATTCCATTGAACTGGAAACTCAGACTTCCCCCTGGTCATTTTGGGCTTCTAATGCCCCTAAACCAACAGGCTAAGAAAGGAATAACAGTGTTAGGAGGGTTGATAGATCCAGATTACCATGAGGAAATTGGATTACCTCTCCACAATGGAGGTAAGCAGGATTATGTCTGGAGTGCAGGATATCCCTTAGGGCGTCTCTTAGTACTACCATGTCCTGTGATTAAAGTCAATGGGAAACTACAACAGCCTAATCCAAGCAGGATGACAAAGGACACAGACCCATCAGGAATGAAAGTATGGGTCAATCCTCCAGGAAAACAGCCAAGACCTGCTGAGGTGCTTGCCGAAGGTGAAGGAAATACAGAATGGGTAGTAGAGGAAGGTAGTTATAAATACCAATTAAGGCCACGTAACCAGTTGCAGAAGCGAGGATTATAAAGTAATATGAATGCTCCTGTCTTATTTTGCTAATGAATACATTTGTCTTTCTCTCAATTTCCTTAACATCAATTTGTATTTAAGTTAAGACACTAAAAGGATGTTCCCAAGGGACATTGCTCCATTGTAAATTTATAAATGCGTTTGCGATTGTATGAGGGATAGTTATATTATGTTAGGCGTATCCACAACATTGTTATTGTATATTATTTGTGTCAAGTTGACAAGGGGTGGATTGTAGTGGCTATCTCTGGTTGTCAACTTGACTAAATTTGGAATGAGCTACAATCCAGATTTGGAAGGCTCACCAGTGACCCTAACCTGGAGGCTTGGATATAGAAGTCTCTGATCTGGATCTTGGTATGGAGGTCTTGATAGCATATCGGCTATGGATTCTAGAAGATTAAGACAGAGAGATCTCCAAGCTCAAGATCATCTAGGATTAAAGGTGTGAGATTAAGACAGAGATCTCCGAGCTCAAGATCACCTGGGATTAAAGGTGTGATGGCACACACCTTTAATCTGGGTTACACCTTCTGCTGGAGACTATATAAGGATACTGGAAGAAGGGAGACTAGCACTCGCTCCTTCACCTGTTCACCGTGTGGGACTGAGTAATTGCTAGATCCTTGGACTTCCATTCACAGCTACTACTGAACCATTGTTGGGAATTGGGCTGCAGACTGTAAGTCATCAATAAATTCCTTTACTCCGTAAGTTCTGTGACTCTAGAGAACCCTAACTAATACAGGGACTCATTGGAATCTCTCTTGCTGACCCTCACATGTAGAGATTGCCTCATAAATCTTGCAAACAAGGACGGGATCAGAGGGAGGCTGCCCACCTGGAAAACCACCCTACAGCCCTCCTTTGTACTTATCTTTTCTAGGACTGTGAATGATAACATGATTGCTTTTTGCTTCTCAACTAATATCCACTTACAAAGAAGCACATACCAGATTTTTTTGGGGGGGGTCTGGATTACCCCACTCAGGATGGTCTTTTCTAGTTCCATCCAATTGACTTCAAATTTCATGATACTAATATTTTTAATAGCTGAGTAATACTCTATCATATAAATGGATCACATTTTCTTTATCAACTCTCCAGTTGAGGGGCATCTAGGCTATTTGCAGTTTCTGGACATTATGAATTAAGCTGCTATGAACCCACTATGCAAGTGTCATTGTAGTATGGTGGGGCATTCTTTGGTTATATGCCTAGGAGTAGTATATCTGGACCTTGTGGTAGTTTGATTTTCAATTTTCTGAGCAATTTCCATACTAATATCAAAAGTGGCTGTAGAATATTGGAAGAATGTTCCCCTTGCTGACATGAGCTGTCATTTGTCTTTTGATATCAGCCATTCTGATTCTGTCAAGTGCAAGATGAAATGTCATTTTATTTGCAGTTCCATGATTGCTATCATCAAGGATGTTGAACATTTTCTAAGTGCTTTCTGTTCACTTGACATTCTTCTCTTGAGAATGCTCTTTATATCTGTACTCCAGTCTTAATTAGGTTGTTTGGTTTGTGAGTGCTTAAATTCTTGAGTTCTTATATTTTGGATATTAACTCCCTGTCAAACATAAAGTTTGTGAAAATCTTTTGCCATTCTGTGGGCTACCATTTTGTCCTATTGATGAGGTCTTTTACCTTAAAGAACCATTTTTGTTTCATGACATTCAATTTATTCATTGATGGCATAACTGCCTGTACTATTGGTGTTCTGTTCAAGAAGTCTCTTCTACCAATGTGTTTCAAACTATTCCCCACTCTCTCTTTTATCAGACTCAGTGTATCTGGTTTATGTTGAGGTCTTTGATCTAATTGGATTTGAGGTTTGTCCATGGTAATAAATATAGTTCTATTTGAAGTCTTCTGCATATGGACACCTAGCTAGAATAACAACATTTATTCAAGACGCTTTCGGTTTCCTGTTGTTTATGTCACACATTTTAATCAAAAATCAAGTGTCCATAGTATTATAAAATAAAGTCTGGGTTTTCAATTCTGTCCTGTTGACTAACATGTCTGTTTTTGTGATAATGTTATTCCATTTTTCTTACTGTAACTCCGTAGCACACCTTGCCAATCTTTTTTTTTCTCCTTTTGTGGTTTTTCAAGATAGAATCTCTATGTAGCCCTGAATGTCCTGCAATTAACTCTGTAGACCAGGCTGTCCTTGAACTCTCAAAGATTGGCCTGCCTCTGCCTCCCTGTACTGGTACTAAAGACATGTATCACCACCACCCCAGGTTGCCATTCTCAAGAGGCAACAGCATACTGTTTTCTAAATAACTGTGGCATCACTAAGCCATGAGCAGCAGCCTCAAATGTCTTTACAGGGTCTGTATCCACACTTTTTAGGTTGTTTTATTCATATATCTCATTGTTAGTTTTACTTTCATTTGCCCATTTCCAAAATAAAAAAAAAAAGAACGATTGTTCTAGTTCCATCCAATTGACTTCAAATTTCATGATACTAATATTTTTAATAGCTGAGTAATACTCTATCATATAAATGGATCACATTTTCTTTATCAACTCTCCAGTTGAGGGGACAATTGTCCTGTTTGTTTGTTTGTTTGTTTGTTTGTTTTTGTTTTTCAAGACAGGGTTTCTCTGTATAGCTCTGGCTGTCCTGGAACTCACTCTGTAGACCAGGCTGGCCTCGAACTCAGAAATCCACCTGCCACTGACTCCTGAGTGCTGGGATTAAAGGCGTGTTCCACCATGCCTGGCTGTCCTTATCTTCTTTTGAAAATAGTTAAATATTGTTGTAAATCTCTGATTTAATTCTTAGCCTATTAACTAATAAAGTATCTATGAGATTTCTCTGCACATTACAGAAAATATTACTTGGTGACCAGATATGAAACATTTGAGGATTTTGTTCTCATTTTATACTTCTTGTCAGTAATTTATCTTAGTGAATCTTTGATAAAATACAATTTGGGAGAACAGGTGAGGGAGCCATCTTGTCTCCCAGGTCGCTCTGAGACCAGTCTGCACAGGTGAGAGTGCTGACTGCAGAAGCGACACAGCTTCTGTAAGAGGCAGAAGCAACACAGCTTCTGGGACAGGCCCTGTTTTGGGCTGCACACACCCTGGCACCTTCCCTGTGAGAGAGAGGAGGCATCCCTGTAGGGCTGTGACTCCCAGAGCAAGTGAAGGAGCCATCTTGTCTCCCTGCTCCCTCTTAGACCAGTGTGCTCAGATCAGCTCGAGGACTGCAAAGGGTGAGTAAGCAGACTGCAGAAGCAACACAGCTTCTGGGACAGGCAGAAGTGACACAGCTTCTGAGATAGGCCGCCATTTCAGGCTCCAGACACCCAGGTACCTTCCCAGCCAGAGGAGAGGTGGCCAGCCAGGAGGGCATTGACCCCCAGAGCAGGTGAGGGAGCCATCTTTTCTCCCAAGTTCCTCTGAGACCAACCTGCTCAGATCAGCTCAGAGTCTGCAGAGTGTGAGCCAGCAGACTGCAGAAGCAACACAGCTTCTGGGAAAAACCGCCATTTCGGGCTCCACACATCCAGAGACTTTCAGTGCCAGAGGAGAGTTGTCTGCATCGGAGGTCTCTGACAGCCAGAGCAGGTGAGATAGCCAGCTTGAGTCTTGGGTTCCCTCAGAGACCAGACTGTGCAGATGAGCATACAGACTGCAAAAGCAACACATCTTCTGAGACAGGACCTGTTTCAGGCCTTCATCTTCAGCCAGGAGGCAGGTCTAAGGGCCAGACATCTGTGCACCTTCCCAGCAAGAGGAGAGCTTGCCTAAAGAGAGTACTCTGACCACTGAGACTCAGAAGAGAGCTGGACTCCCAGAACAGCTGACAGAGAGAATCACAGGAGGAACAGGCTCCAGCCAGAGACAACTATAACAACTAACACCAGAGATTACCAAATGTCAAAAGGCAAATATTAGAATCTTACCAATAGAAACCAAGACCACTCACCATCATCAGAACGCAACACTCTCACCTCAGCCAGTCCCGGTTATTCCAACACACCCGAAAAGCAAGATTTAGATTCAAAATCATATCTCATGATGCTGGTAGAGGAGCATAAGAAGGGCATTAATAACTCACTTAAAGAAATACAGGATAACACTGCTAAACAGGTAGAAGCCCTTAAAGAGGAAACAGAAAATCCCTTTAAAGAATTACAGGAAAACACAACCAAACAGGTAATGGAATAGAACAAAACCATCCAAGACCTAAAAAGGGAAGTAGAAACAATAAAGAAAACCCAAAGTGAGACAACTCTGGAGATAGAAACCCTAGGAAAGAAATCAGGAACAATAGAAATGAACATCAGCAACAGAGTACAAGAGATGGAAGAGAGAATCTCGGGTGCAGAAGATTCTATAGGGAACATGGACACAACAAACAAAGAAAATGCAAAATGCAAAAAGATCCTAACTCAAAACATCCAGGAAATCTAGGACACAATGAGAAGACCAAACCTATGTATAACAGGAGTAGATGAGAATGAAGATTTTCAATTTAAAGGGACAGCAAATATCTTCAACAAAATCATAGAAAAAAACTTCCCAAACCTAAAGAAAGAGATGCCCACGAACATACAAGAAGTCTACAGAACTCCAAACAGACTGGACCAGAAAAGAAATTCCTCCCGACACATAATAATCAGAACAACAAATGCACTAAACAATAGTCTCCCAATAAAAAAAAGCCCAGGACCAGATAGGTTTAGTGCAGAGTTCTATTGGACCTTCAAAGAAGACCTAATTCCAACTCTCCTCAAACTATTCCACAAAATAGAATCAGAAGGTACTCTACTCAATTCATTCTATGAAGCCAAAATTACTCTGATACATAAACCACACAAAGATCCAACAAATAAAGAGAACTTCAGACCAATTTCCCTTATGTATATTGATGTAAAAATATGCAATAAATTCCTCACAAACCAAATCCAAGAACACATCAAAATGATCATCCATCAAGACCAAGTAGGCTTCAACCCAGGGATGCAGGGATGGTTTAATAAATAGATTCCATCAACATAATTCACTATATAAACAAACTCAAAGACAAAAAAACACATGCTCATCTCATTATACGCTGAGAAAACATTTGACAAAATCCAAATTTTCCTCAACAGAGGAATGGACACAGAATATGTGGTACATTTACATAAAGGAGTACTACTCAGCTGTTAAAAACAATGAATTTATGACATTCTTGGGCAAATGGATAAATGGATGTATCTGGAGGATATCATCCTTAGTGAGGTAACCCAATCACAAAAGAAGTCACTTGGTATGCACTCACTGATAAGTGGATATTAGCCCAGAAACTTAGAACACCCAAGATACAATTTGCAAAACACAAGAATATCAAGAAGAAAAAAGACCAGAGTGTTAATACTTCATTCCTCCTTAGAATAGGGAACAAAACACCCATGGAAAGAGTTACAGAGACAAAGTTTGGAGCTAAGATGAAAGGATAGACCATCCAGACTACCCCACCCAGGGATCCATCCCATAATCTGCCAATAAACCCAGACACTATTGCATATGTCAGTAAGATTTTGCCAAAAGGACCCTGATATAGCTGTCTCCTGTGAGGCTTTATCAGTGCCTGGCAAATACAGAAGTGGATGATCACAGTCATCTCTAGGAAGGAACACAGGGTCCCCAATGTAGGAGCTAGAGAGAATACCCAAGAGCCAAAGGGGTCTGCAACCCTATAGGTGGAACAACAATATGAACTAATCAGAACCCTCAGAGCTCATTCTCTGGCTGCATATGTATTAGAAGATGGCCTAGTCGGCCATTATTGGGAAGAGAGGCCCCTTGCTCTAGCAAACTTTATGTGCCCCAGTAGAGGGGAAAGCCAGAAGCAAGAAGTGGGAGTGGGTGGTTAGGGGAGCAGGGCAGGGGGAGGGTATAGGGGACTTTTGGGATAGCATTTGAAATGTAAATGAAGAAAATACCTTTAAAAAGTTATTTTAACTAATTAAATAATAAAAATTTCATCTGAATGAAATTATAGTATATCCAAAAGGTGTTTATGCCAATGAGTGAGAAACAGACATGTATTCTACATGTAGAATAAGGTGTTCTTAATCAAATATTTTCCCTTGGTGATTAGAACAGTTAGGTTTTAGGCACATTCATCTTCCTTCTCTCTGAGTAGTTGGCAAAGGAAGAAGAAATTTCTGTGATTTAAGCACATCATTCTTAGTCAGAATGCATAATGTTTTGCAGAAGAAACTCAAGCTCTCCAGTGACTATCTATCTTTAAAAAAAATTTTAAAAAGGTTTACTTTTATGTATGTGACTATTTTGTTCTATATTTATTTGTGTACCACTTGTACTCCTGTTGCCCATAGAGGTCAGAATATAGTGTAGATTCATCTGGGATGGGTTTATCCAATGAGTCCTTGAAACTCAGCCTATTTCTCTGTAAAAGTAATAAATACTATTGTAATTTTATGTATCTCCAAACCATGTAATAGAAAACTGATTTAAATTCAGCTACCATAAAGCATCAACAAAGACAGATCAAAGAGCAAACTTTAGTTATGGCTCCTGGAAATATTGCTACTATTATAATTATTTCTTAAATCTTCTGTCATATATTCTAAAAGGGAAATCCCAATATATAGTTATACTTAATCAAAGCTTAAGCTTTGATCCCAAAGCATCTTTAGAAAACAAGAAAAAAAAAAAAAAAAAAAAAAAAAAAAAAAAAAAAAAAAAAAAAAAAAAAAAAAAAAAAAAAAAAAAAAAAAAAAAAAAAAAAAAAAAAGAGAGTGAGAAAAAGAAAAAGAAAAATATATATTATATTATATATATTTATATGATATATATTCAGTTTTATATATATCCAGTTATATTCATATATATATATATATATGTATATATATATATATAAAACAAAAGCAAAATTCACAGCAACCTCATTCATTATAGCTCACATTAAAAAAATTAAGCTATCAGTTGTCTGTATATATTTTTTAATAGCTATGTAATGGATTTACTGCCACATGGAAGCCAACAAAAGCGACACACACACAGCTTGTATGAATCATTTTGAAATGTTTTTACCTTAAGGATATGTTGCACACAGACCTATGAGCTCTCTCTTCTCCCATACCCCATAATATTTGGGCACTTTTATTGGCAATACGGACATGAACAATCCAAGGGATCATTTGGGAAAAGGGTTATATTGTATGTATGTGGTATAAAATATCCATAAGTATCAGAAAGAGTCAAAAGCAGATTAAGAAGGTAGTAGAGTACATGGGCAGTTATACTTGACTGCATGGGCCATGATGGGTGTGAAAAGGGGGTGGAGAAGAAAAAGAGAAGAGAGAGGAGAGAGGAGCTAACAGAAGCAAAAGACATAGACAAGAAAGAACAGAAGGAGAACCAAGAGAAGAGCCAGGAAACAAAGAGCACATGGTGAAAACGTCTGCGCTTATAGGAATGAGAAGCAAGGGAAAAGCAATGAGGCTCCTAGGCAACAGAGGTTTAGGGTAGGGGACTGGGCTGAGAAGTGCTTAGAGGAGCCAGGACTCTGGGAAAAGGACTTGCTTGCTGAGATCCTGGCAGCCAGCCTCTGCTCTGATATGTTAATAGGCAATTCAGCTAGCCCTCTGTCCTGAATTTCTTTGGGATCAAAGGAATTTGGAATACTGAAATTGTCTGGGTTGCCTAGGTTATATGGAAAGGCCCTCCAGGAAAAAACTAAAAAAAAAAAAAAAAAAAAAAAAAAAAGAAGTTCTATACTCTGCCACTAACTTTGTGCTCTCAGAACTGACAAAAAAGTTCCTGTCCAGATTCCTAATTACTTCTTTGAAGAAGTGGCTCATTTACTTTGAACTTCTTAATTTGTTTACTTTTTAAAATTATTTTCTGTTAGAAAGGTAATTAAAAGTTACTTCAGATCATTATGGAGATGCTATAATCAAAGTATAGAGCAGAGTTGAAAATCACCACTCTTGGGAAAGAATACCAGAAGATCATAAACCTTTAAGTGAGGGACAGTGTCTTACAACAGTTTCAGCACACACTTACTTCTGATAGTGACCATCCTCATCATGGGGTCATCCAGGGCTGAGGTGAGTGTCCAGAGCATAGGGCTAATAAAAACTAAAGACACTAGAAAACAATCCTAAGGGAATCCATGTTCCTGCTCTTCATGAATGCTGCACAGGAGAAGGAAGAAAGAAGAAAAAGGGGGAAGAGGAGAAAGAAGACAGACAGACAGACAGACAGACAGACAGACAGACAGACAGACAGACGGACGGACGGACGGACGGACGGACGGACGGACGGACGGACAGACGGACGGACGGACGGGCAGGCGGACAGACAGACGGGAGAGAAAGTCGGGAGGGAGGAAGGTAGGAAGGGAAGGATGAAGGTATGGAAGGAGAGATAGAGGAAGGGGAGGAGGATAGAAGGGAGGAAAAGATCTCAAGACAACAAGGTAGGAAAAAGGTTCTCTGGTATTGCTTAGCAAGTGGGGAGTGGAATGGACTTTTGGGTGAAATTGCAGGTGTTTTCAGCCTAGGACAGAGTAGACTTTCTGAGTTCTCCCTAAGCTGTGTAAGCCCTGATCTTCCAGTAAGAAGCTTCTGTCTCTATTATCACTAATACAACCTCATTTTCTTCTTCAGTTCCTTCGGTTATCCTCTGTCTCTGTCTGTCTTTATCTCCATCTTTCTCACCCTATGCACATCTCATTTTGTGTGTCTTCTTTTTTAGTTTTTAGTTTTTAAAAAAAGGAATTACTTGGATTCTTTCTTTTTTAAAAAACTACGGGCACTAGGGATCACACCTAGGGCCTTGCAACAGCATAAGCCATGAGATACATGCCCATCTTATGCTAAGTAGTTTAAAGTGTTATTACTTTAAACCCTTCTTCTCACAGATTTATATACTTCTGGAAAATTAAATCCCATGTTTGTGTTTGAATAGATGCAATCTAATAATGGTTTGTATATAATATTGAAAATATTAATTGTAATTGTTTTATCAACGATAAAATTATACTGTAATTTTCTATGAAGAAAAAGGAATTTTTTGGAAGATTGTAGATTGAGTTAAAAAAGGATGTTTAATTTCTTGATAGTTCAGCTATTTTGTAATTTAATAGATATTTTCCTAACTGCTTCTATGTTACACTTAATGAAGTCCTACAATGGTTTATATAGGAACCCAGCGTACTTGTTAGAAAAAACCTGCAGACACAGTGTTCTTGTGATGTAAAGAGTTTGGCATGTCCACTTCTGGAAAATTTACACAGGTATTTGGCTTTCTGTGTTCCTCATGTTATGGTCACTGTTGGGAGTTTCAGAAGCTATCATAGATCTTTCTGAGGTCAGGGACCTCAGAATAAGTTAATAAGTGAACCCCCAAAAACAACAACAGTAAACTTTATCATAGTATATGCTAATTTAATATTCTTTTCTAAATACTTTTTAATTCTTTCTAAATATTTTTATTCTAATATTCTTTCTAAATTCTTTTCGAACATACAAAAATGAACACTCATCATTGTGACCTGAATTTTTGTTTCACAAATCTGTGAGTCCAAGTCAGTGTCCTGTTTATGTAACTGTGATGAATGTACCTGCCTACCACACAATACAGCAAGAACTCCTCACTTATAAACCACAATGCCCTTATTGTAAAACTTAGAGGTCAAGCTACAAACATTTTCAATGTTAACAATCTTGGATTTCCTAAGTTCAATCCTGAGAAAAAGAATCCTATTATTTTGCAGGCAAACTCCAGAACATTTTCATCACAAATCCAAAACTCTGTGTCAATGAAATAAACATGCATTAATCTCTCCTTGCTTCTCCATCAATCATTATTCTAATGGCATTCAAATTTTCATTACATGATTTATTTATTGTAGGTGAGGGCTTATGCACCTAAAACGACAAACATGTGTGGATATTAGAGAATACATTTATGGAACTGGTTCACTCCTTTCACTTCATGGGTCCATGGATTAAATTCTAGGCATTGGGCGTTTTGGAAAGAACATGTACCTGCTGAGTAGCCTTGCTGGGTCTCATCAGCTTACCTTCTGTAAGTCTGTAGTTCTTCACTCTATTTACACTAGATGGAATCAAACAGAAGTATAATTGACCATGGGAGTTAATGCAAGAACTCTTGTGGTAATTTATCTTGTAGCATGTATTAAAATTCTTTCCAAAGGACAAATGGTATACCTGTGTGTGTGTGTGTGTGTGTGTGTGTGTGTGTGTGTGTGTGTGTGTGTGTGTATCATGCTTTCTTCATGTTACTGTTGGTTGATGTGCATGCGTAATGACTACATCTTTCGGCTGCTTAGGAAGTTCTGTTGTGGAAGTGGCAAAGGTACTATCTATTCAAGACTCTAATTTTGCTTCTGTCTGAATCATAGCAAGAGTAGAAGTAGTAGTTCAAATAGCAATTCCTTTTCCATTTAAAAATACTTTATATACATAAGTTATATACGCCATAATAATTTCTTCCAGAAATGTATTATATAAGCAGCAAAATTAATAAAGCATAAAAAGTATTTTAGGAGAAGCATTTCTTTTAGGAATAAAATTATTAACATTGGAAATATATTCTATAAAATAAAGAAAAATGCACATTTTTGCCATAGAGGATAAAAAAACACAAGAACGGTCATGATAATATAAGTATTGCATGTGAGTTTTTAAAATTTCTTTGACTATAAGAACTATCATTATTCAGTGGCCACATTTAGTATAAAACAATAATCCATTTTTGGTTTGGTTTTTAAAATTTTAATCACCATACAGAGTATTAATTTCATTATGAGATTTTCAAACAATTTATTTTATTTTATTTTTTTAGATTTATTTATTTATTATATGTAAGTACACTGTAGCTGTCTTCAGACACTCCAGAAGAGGGCATCAGATTTCATTACGGATGGTTGTAAGCCACCATGTGGTTGCTGGGATTTGAACTTGGGACCTTCGGAAGAGCAGTCGGGTGCTCTTACCGGCTGAGCCATCTCACCAGCCCAACAAATTTATTTTTTATTCTCTTCTTTAACATTTTTCCCCAGTCCTCCCAATATCTCCTTGCACTTCTATGCATCCTTTATCATCTTTTTCATTTTAATGCCACATTTGCTCTCTTACTCTCCCCTGGATTCCTCAATGTCATTTCTTTGCATCTTTTGATCTCCTTTCTGCTTTCATAATCCAAACCACTTTCTCTCCACTTACATTTATATGCAAATGTGCCTGTTTGACAAATGGCATGCGACCTTAGATTTCCTGAGTCTCTAACCTTTGTGAATTGTTTGCAAGTCCATCTAGTACCTCATTTTTTTTTCACAATTTCATTTCTGTCTATAGATGAACACAATTCCACTGTACAGATACTCCTTATTGCCATTATGTACTGATGAACATCAAAGATGGACATCATCATTTTGCTATTGCGAATAAAACAGCAGCTTACATGGATGTGGAAGCATCTCTGTGGTAGGACACTGAGTACTTTCGGTATAGCACAGAAATTATTTAACTATGTTATATGGTAATTTTATTTTTAATTTCTTGAGATATCTTTATATTTATTTCTATAATAAATGTAGTAATGTTTCCTCATACCAGTATATAATAATGATTACATCTCCACTGTGGTCAGTATTTTTATTGTTTCTTATCCTGATAATCATTCTAAGATGTGCAATGTCTCAAAGTATTTATAACTTCATTTCCTAGAAAGCTGTTAATGTTGAACAATTCTAAAAAGCATTTACTGTACATTTATAAATTTTTAAAGGAATCTGTGCCTTTCTTATTACCATGTATGTTGACTGAAAGTTTGTGAAGAGAGAATTTAATCATTATTTTACTCTATAAATTTTAGGTATTAAACTCCTAATTGACTTGGAGAAATCAATGTTTATCTCCCACTTGGTAGGTAATATTTTCATTCTGCAGTCACTTATTCTTAAAAGCCAAGAACTTTTAGTTTCACACAGTTCCAACTCAATTTTTTGGTAGATTGTCAGTGTTATTGACAACAGGTAGTTCTGTTGCCTCTACCTGTATCTTGAATTACTAATACTTTCCTGTAAGAGTTTTAGCATTTAGTGTTTGAATAATTTAGCATTAATTTTTGTGCATGGTTAGGGTATATAAATGCAATCCTGTTTTCTACATGTGAATATGAATTCTACACAAGTCATTCAGGATCACAAGTTCTAACCACAAAGTCCTTCTAAACAAACATTCTAGAAATTATGATAGTGTATATTCAAATTCTTCCTGAGAACTTCTGAGGTTAAGCAGGGCAATGACACAGAAACTCAGATCCCTTATTTATCCATTTTAGTCAAAACTGGTCATCCCCAGTGTGGCTTTGAATCCTTTCAAATCCCATGTTCTTTGTAACATAATTGGAACTAATTTTGCTATTGCAAAATTATTAGCTATTAGCCAATTATTTCAGAATAAAACTGTACTAATTTAAATTGTTCCTGCAAAATATTATTTTTTTATATTTCATGATATTCTCTGCAACTTAAACTGGCACTTTTAAATATCTTAATTTTTTATTGGATATTTTCTTTATTTCCCCTTTCCATGCTGCCCCTTCGGATATCTCCATCCAATTCCCCTACCCCTTGCTTCTATGAGGGTGCTTCTCCACCAACTCACTCTGGTCTTCCTGCCCTGACATTGGGTCATCAAACACCCTCAGGCCCAAGGGCCTCTTCTCCCACTGATGTCCAACAAGGCCATGCTCTGCCACATATGCAGACAACACGATGGGTCCCTCCATGTGTATTCTTTGGTTGTTAATCCAACCCCCGGGTGCTCTGGGGGGGGGGGGTCTGGCCTATTGTCACCTTTGCTCCCTCCATGAGGCTATAAACCCCCTCAGATCCTTCAGTCCCTTCTCCATCTCCTCCACTGGGGACCCATGTGCTCAATCCAATGGTTGACTGAGAGCATCTGCCTCTGTATTTGTCAGGCTCTGGCAGAGCCTTTCAGGAGACAGCCATATGAGACTTCCACCAGCATTCACTTCCTAGCAACCCACAATAAAGTCCAGGTTTGGTGGCTGTATATGGGATGGATTCCCAGGTAGGACAATCTCTGGATGGACTTTCCTTCAGTCTCTGCTCCTCACTTTGTCTCCATATTTCCTCCTGTGAGATTTGTTCATGCTTCTAAGAAGGACTAAAGCATCCACATTTTGGCCTTCCTTTTTCTTAGGCTTCATATGGTCCATGAATTGAATCTTGGGCACTCCAAACTGTTGGGCTAATATCCACTTATCAGTGAGTACATACTGTGTGTGTTCTTTTGTGATTGTGTTACTTCACTCAGGATGATATTTTCAAGATTCATCCATTTGCCTGCGGATTTCATGAAGTCACTATTTTTAATAGATGAACAGTATTCCACTGTTTAAATGTACCACATTTTCTGCATCTATTCCTCTGTTGAGGGACACCTGGGTTGTTTCCAGCTTCTGGCTATTAAAAATATGGCTGATATGAACATAGTAGGGCATGTCTCCTTATTGCATATTAGAACATCTTATGGGTATATGCCAAGGAGTGGTATAGTCCTCAGGTAGTACTTGGTCCAATTTCCTGAAACCATCAGACCTATTTCCAGAGTGGTTATACCAGTTTGCAATCCCACCAGCAATGGAGGAATATTCCTCTTTATATACATCTTTGCCAGCATCTACTGTCACCTGAGTTTTTTATCTTAGCCATTTGGATTGGTGTGAGGTAGAATCTCAGGGTTGTTTTGAATTAAATTTCCCTGATGACTAGGAATGATTAACATTTTTTATATGCTTCTCAGACATTTGAGTTTAGCTCTGCTTACCATTTTTAATAGGGTTATTTGGTTCTCTGGAGTCTAAATTCTTAAGTTCTTTGTATATACTATATAATAGCCCACTCTCAGATGTGAGATTGGTAAAGATCTTTTCCCAATATGTTGGTTGCCGTTTTGTCCTATTGAGAGTGTCCTTTGCTTTACAGAAAGAAGCTTTGCAATTTTATGAGGTCCCACTCATCAATTCTTGATCTTAGAGCATAAGTCATTGATCTTTTGTTCATGAACTTTTCCCCTGTGCTCATGAGTTTGAGACTTTTCCCCACTTTCTTTTCTATTAGTCTTCGTGTATCTGGTATTATATGGAGATCCTTGATCTACTTGGATTTAAGCTTTATATAAAGAGATAAGAATGGATCAATTTGCCTTCTACTTGTTGACTGCCAGTTGAACCAGCATCATTTGTTTAATATGCTGTTTTATTTCCACTGGATGGTTTTAGATGATTTGTCAAAGATCAAGTGAGCATAGGTGTGTGGCTTCATTTCTGTGTCTTCAATTCTATTCTATTGAACTACCTGCCTTTCACTGTACCAATGCCATGCAGTATTTATCACTATTGCTCTCTATTACAGCTTGAGATCAGCGATGGATAGTTTTCACTATCCTGGGTTTTTAAATGAAGTTAAAAATTGCTCTTTCTAACTCTATGAAGAATTGACTTTGATATTTTTCTGGGGATTACAATGAATCTGTAGATTGCTTTCAGCAAGATGGACATTTTTACTATATTAATCTTTCCAGTCGATGAGTGTGGAAGATCTATTCACCTTCTGAGGTCTTTCAAATTCTTTCTTCAGATACTTGAACTTCTTGTCATATAGATCTTCTATTTGCTTAGTTAGAGTCACACCAAGATATTTTATATTGTTTGACTATTGTGAAGGATGTTGTTTCCCTAATTTCTTTCTCAACCTGTTTATCCTTTGAGTATAGGAAGGCTACTGATTCATTTCAGTTAATTTTATGACTGGCCAATTTGATGAAGTTGTTTATTAGGTTTAGGAGTTCTCTAGTGGAGTTTTGGGGGTCACTTTAGTATACTACTATGTCATCTGCAAACAGTGATATTTTGACTTATTCCTTTTCAATTTGTATCCCTTTGAAGTCCTTTTGTTGTCTAATTGCTCTAGCTAGAACTTCAAGTATTAATACTGAATAGGTAGGGAGAGAGAGGGTAGCTTTGTCTAGTCCCTGATTTTAGTGTGATTGCTTCAAGTTTCTCTCTATTTAGTTTGTTGTTGGCTACTGGTTTGCTGTATATTACTTTTACTATCTCTAGTTATGGGTCTTGAATTCTTGATCTTTCCAAGATTTTTATCAAGAATGGATGTTGAATTTTGTCAAAATTTTTTTCAGCATCTAATGAAATGTTCATGTTTTTTTTCTTTAGAGTTTGTTCATGTAGTGGATTACGCTGATGGATTTCAGTATATTGAACCATCCCTGCATCCCTGGGAGGAAGCCTACTTGATCGTGATGAATGATCATTTTGATGTGCTCTTGGATTCACTTGGTGAGAATTTTATTGAGTATTTGTGCACCAATATTCATAAGGGAAATTGGTATGAAGTTCTCATTGTTTGTTGGGTCTTTGTGAGGTTTTTGTATCAGTGTAACTGTGGCTTTATAGAACGAATTGCATAGTATTCATTCTGTTTCTGTTTTGTGGATGGATAAAATATTGGTATTAGGACTTCTGTGAAGGTCTGACAGAATTCTGCACTAAACCCATCTGGTCCTGGGCTTTGGTTGAGAGACTATTAATGAATGCTTCTATTTCTTTAAGAGATATAGGCCTGTTTAGATGATTTATCAGATCCTGATTTAACTTTGATATTCTATATCTGTCTAGAAAATTGTCCATTTCATCCAGATTTTCCAGTTTTGTTGAGTATAAGCTTTTATAGTAGGATCAGATGATTTTTCTGAATTTCCTCAGTTTCTGTTCTTATGTCTCCCTTTTTATTTCTCATTTTGTTAATTTGGATACTGTCTCTGTGTTCTCTGGCTAAGGGTTTATCTGTCTTGTTGATTTTCTAAAAGAACCAGCTCTTGGTTTTGTTGATTCTTTGTACAGTTATTTCTGTTTCTACTTGGTTGATTTCAGTCCTGAGTTTGATTATTCCTTGCCCTCTACTCCTCTTGGGAAAATTTGCTTCTCTTTGTACTAGCGCTTTCAGGTGTGCTGTTAAGCTTCTAATATATGCTTTCTTCATTTTCTTTTTGGAGTCACTCAGATCTATGAGTTTTCCTCTTAGCACTAGTTTCATTGTGACCCATAAGTTAGGGTATATTGTACTTTCATTTTCATAATATTTTTAAAGGTCTTTAATTTCTTTATTTCTTTTTTGACCAAGTTACCATTGAGTAGGGTTTGTGTAAGTTTGGGTATATTGTACCTTCATTTTTATAATATTTTAAAAGGTCTTTAATTTCTTTATTTCTTTTTTGACCAAGTTGCCATTGAGTAGAGATGGTTGTTGAGCTTCGATGTTTATGTGGGCTTTCTGTTGTTTTTGTTGCTATTGAAGACCAGCCTTAATACATGGTGATCTGATAGGACATATGGGATTATTTCAATCTTCTTATATTTGTTAAAGTTTGTTTTGTGACTGATTATATGGTCAATTTTTGAGAAGGTACCTTGAGGTACTGAGAAGAAGGTATATTCTTTTGTTTTAGGATGAAATGTTCTATAAATATCTGTTAAATCTATTTGGTTCATAACTTCTGTTAGTTTTACTGTGTCTATATTTAGTTCCTGTTGCCATGATCTGTCTGCTGATGAGAGTGGGGTGTTGAATTCTCCCACTATTATTGTGTGATATGCAATGAGTGCTTTGAACTTTAGTAATGTTTCTTTTATAAATGTGGGGCCCTTGCATTTGGAACATAGACATTCAAAATTGAGAGTTCTTCTTGGTAGATTTTTTCCTTTGATGAGTATGAAGTGTCCTTTCTTATCTTTTTTGATAACTTTTGGTTGAAAGTCAATTTTATCCTATATTAGAATGGCTACTCCAGCTTGTTTTATGGAACCATTTGCTTGGAAAATTGCTTTCTAGGCCTTTCCTATGAGTTAGTGTCTGTCTTTGACACTGAGATGCATTTCCTATATGCAGCAAAATGCTGGGTCCTATTTACATGTCCAATACGTTACTCTATGTCTTTTTATTGGGGAATTGAATCCATTGATGTTAAGAGATATTAAAGAATAGTGACTGTTGCCTCCTGTTATATTTGATGTTACTTTTACATTTGTGTGGCTATCTTCTTTTGGGTTTGTTGAAAGATTAACTTCTTGTTTTTTCTAGGGTGTAGTTTCCCTTTTTGTATTGGTGTTTTCCATCTATTATCCTTTGAAGGGCTAGATTTGTAGAAAGATATTATGTAAATTTGTTTTTGTCATGAAATATCTTGGTTTGTGCATCTATGCTAATTTAGAGTTTTGCTGGGTATAGTAGCCTGGGCTGGCATTTATGTTCTGTTAGGGTCTGTATTAGATTTGCCCAGGATCTTCTAGCTTTCATAGTTTTTGGTGAGAAGTCTGGTGTAATTCTGACAGGTCTACCTTTATTTTTTACTTGACATTTTTCCTCTACTGCTTTTAATATTCTTTGTTTTGTGCATTTGGTGTTTTGACTATTATGTGAAGGGAGGAATTTTCTAGTCCAATCTAGTGGGAGTTCTGTAGGCTTATTGTATGTTTATGTGCATCACTTTCTTTATGTTAGTGACATTTTCTTCTATAAATTTGTTGAAGACATTTACTGGCCCTTTAAGTTGGGCATCTTCACACTCTTTTATACCTATTATCCTTAGGTTTTGTCTAATTATTGTATCATGTATTTCCTGGATTTTTGGATTAGGTGCTTTTTGCACTTTGCATTTTCTTTGACTGTTGTGTCACTGTCTTCTATGGTATCTTCTGCACCTGAGATTCTATCTCTTGTATTCTGTTGATGATATTTGCATCAATGACTCCTGATCTCTTTCCTACACTTTCTATCTCCATGGTTGTCTCCCTTTGTGATTTCTTTATTGTTTATATTTCCAACTTAAGATCCTGGATAGTTTTGTTCAATTCCTTCACTGGTTTGCTTGTGTTTTCCTGTAATTCTTTAAGGGATTTTGTGTTTCCTCTTAAGGGGTTAAATCTTTTTACCTGTGTTCTCATGTATTTCTTTAAGGGAGTTATTAATGCACTTCTTAAAATCCTCTATCATCCTTATGATATGTGATTTGAAATCAGAGTCTTGTTTTTCTGGAGTGTTGCTCTATCCAGGACTCACTGTGGTGGGAGGACTGAGTTCTAATGATGCCAAGTACCCCTGTTTTCTGTTGCTTATGTTTTTGCCCTTGCCTCTTGCCATCTGGCTATCTCTGGTGTTAGCTGGTCTTGCTGTCTCTAGGGTATAGACAGGAACCAGAAGTATCCTGTTCCTAGCTCTTCCTTGGTTCCTGTATTGTTATGGCTCTGTGCAGGTCCCTCTCAGACCAGGGATTTGAACAGAAGTGTTGGTCTTACCTTTGCTCACAAGCTTGTTCCTCTGGGAGCAGAGAGAGACTGGAAGGCTCTTGTCCCAGACTGCTCCTCGGTTCCTGGGTTTTAAGGGTTCCTGGAGGGTTCCTCTGAGCAGCAGTGATGGTCTTACCTGCACTCATAAGCTTTTTTGCACTTTTGAGAGGCTAGCTCTCTCTGAGCAGTATTTGAGTATGTATTACTGTGGCAGGGGATCAGTTCTGGGAGCTTTGGCACAGAATCCTGTTAATTTATTCTATTTTATATGTGTATATTTATTTATTTATTTGCAAAAGAACTTTTTAAAATTAGGAACTCAATACATTTGGTGTATTTTAAAGGTGCAATTCTTTTTGTTTTTCAATGAAAGAAGTTAGAAATTATCCCCTCCTCAAATCAGCAAATGGCAAACAAATACCCTTGAAAGTCACAATCACATATAAAGTGCATCCTAGAAAGAGGGGCGAAAGCTGGGTGTGGTGGCGCACTCCTTTAATCCCAGCACTCAGGAGGTAGAGGCAGGCAAATTTCTGAGTTCAAGGCCAGCCTGGTCTACAAAGTTAGTGCCAGGACAGCCAGGGCTATACAGAGAAACCCTGTCAAAAAAAGAAAGAAAGAAAGAAAGAAAGAAAGAAAGAAAGAAAGAAAGAAAGAAAGAAAGAAAGAAAGGTGAACAGCTTCCACCCACCTTCATGAGTTTCATCAAAGGCTGGATCCATTCAAAGGTGGAGAGAAAAGGCAACTTTCAAGGAGTATGTTGTTAATTAAGGCATTTCTATACTCCTTCCTAAGAGCACCAGGTGGGGACATATTTGCTAAACTAGACCTAGGGAGTGGAATGGGGAAATAATCTGTCCTCCTTCCAAACAGGCTGTCCTATGGTTAACAAATTTTAAAATACAAGTCTAAGAAACAACCCCATATACACCCCAAAAGGAGAGCAAGTTTGAAGAATAAAAAAACAAAAACAAAACAAAAACAGAAGACCCTAAGATGCCCCAGATTACTCTCCAAAATGGAACCAGGGAGCAGCTTTGACAATTTGAATTAGTCTGTTACAGTCAATACAAGCATGCTTGCTTTTAAACAATCAAAAACAAAATGTTTGTGGGGGATGTTTGTTGTTGTTTTTAAACAAGGAAAACAAAAACTAGCACTCATCGCTTTTCAGATAATACATAATTATTCAAAATTAACTATTACTGGAAAGGCAAGGAGGGGCCATACTAATGGGCCTCGTCTCACATGAGTGCATGTGGGTAGGTGCAGGGTGTTCGTCATTATTGCAGGAACAAATTTTAATTTTTAATCTTTAGTTTGATTTAAACATTGCTTTTAGTATGACGACAATACCAACTGTGCAGAAAGGACTCTGGAGATGCGTTCATAGCAGCACACACCTGCAGCTCTCCTTTGGTTCTGGAGGCTCCAGGGCAGCCAATATTGCTTCATCAAACGCATTCTTTAGGCCTTCCTGTGTGAGGTCAGTGCACTCCACATACTTGACAGCCTTCAGATCCCACACCAGCTTTTCAGCAGTCTCTGGAGTAATAGTCTTCCGTTTGTTCTTGGCACGTTTCTCAATAGTAGAGGGGTCATCTCTGAGATCAATTTGGGTCCCAACAAGCAAGAAAGGAATCTTTGAACAGTGGTGAGTTATCTCAGGCACACACGTTTCTTTCACATTTTCAAATGAGGATGGAGAGACCACGAAGAAGCATACTAGAAAAACATCTGTCTGTGTTAAACTTAGTGATTGTAGTCTGTCATCATCCTCTTGCCTTGCAGTATCAAAAAGTCCAAAAATGTATAGCTCTCCATCAATCTTAACTGTGACTGCATAATTGTCAAAAATCTCAGCTTCTCCACTGGGGCATTGGCAGCACTCTAATTTATTTTTATTAATATCTATTTATGCAGTATGTGTTGATCAGTCATTGCAAATTTGATTTGCATTTCCTCATTATATTCCATTAATTAATGGTGATGTTGAGCCTGATTTTGCACACATTTTGAACATCTGAGTTATGGATAGGAAATTGATTCAAGTGTAGAACCCATTTGTCATTTGTGTTGTTTCAGTGTTTTTTCAAATATACTTTCAATATTTTTTATTGGATTGAACTCTGTTCTTAGCTCCTGTCAGTGACTCGCAGCTGTCTTCACATCCAGGTGTAGGAGATCCCAACATTCTGCCCTGGCTAGCTCTCATCTCACATGCACCCAACCCCAGCACACACACATAATGAAAGAGAAAGTAAAAACTAAAATTCAATATTTTTATACATCCACAAACACTGTCAGATTATGGATATAAAAATTTCCTAGATGACTTTGGATGTCAATTGATAATGTATATTTACAGAATAACAAGGGGGATGTCTCTTTATGCTATGTGTCTATTGAGTTGCTTCCAAGCAATTTACAAAAGCACAATCAGTGCTTTGGAGTATTGAAGCCCTCTTTCTACATAAGATTTTTAAGTATCTGTTGTTTCTTTTAATGAATTTTGAATTCCATTTCTTGTGAATTTTCAAAAATAATACCATATCTTAAAACTTCTTTTGGAAATTTTCTTCAATAATCAACCCCAAATCATTGTGTTTGTTCAAAAGCAATGCCACTGTTATTCATTTTGGGAGCTATTTGTGACAGGGTTTTGCTTTTATAGCCTTGACTGTCCTGATACTTACAGTGTGGACCAAGTTAGACTCAAATTCATAACTAGAACATGTAGCACCTTTTCCAGTGAAAACATAGGTCTTCAGTAAGTACTTCTAAATCTTTCCATTTAATAATAGAGGATATTTGCTTTAATAAAGAGCAAAGTTTAGACATTCTTCCTCAAGGGGAAATGTATATAAATACAATAAAGTGACGAATATATTATTTTAGTTAACAATATGAAATAATGCACACTTATATTGTATTTCTCCAGTCTCACATCAATAATAAAATTATTTTCTTCTTTACTAGGAATCAGGATGGCTTTTGAAAATATTGTACTGGGAATTTTCCTCTTCTCCCAGATTGCCATGGGAATAATTGGCAATTCTTCAATACTAGTTTATTATGTCAGTTTGAAACTCATGGGAAAACATTTAATGCCCAAAGGCCTGATTATAGAGCACTTGACTTTTGCCAATTGCTTGTTTATCATCTCAAAAGGTATTCCACAAACACTGTCAGATTATGGATATAA
Organism: Mus minutoides; assembly: GCA_902729485.2. Lineage (NCBI taxonomy): Eukaryota > Metazoa > Chordata > Mammalia > Rodentia > Muridae > Mus > Mus minutoides. Next base: position 56,617 of record LR753817.1, on the reverse strand, counting down.
AAATTTCCTAGATGACTTTGGATGTAAATTGATAATGTATATTTACAGAATAACAAGGGGGATGTCTCTTTATGCTATGTGTCTATTGAGTTGCTTCCAAGCAATCACAATCAGCCCCAACAATTCCAGATGGATGATGTTTAAACACAGAGCCACCAAGTACCTTGGTCCCTCCTGCTCACTTAGCTGGCTTGTACAATTATTTCTAAACATATTGTCTGCAGCAAGAGTGTCAGGTCCCCATAACAACAAAAATACAACTAACAGGATGATTCATGGGTACTGTTCATGGTTTGCTTCAGGCAACTTTGCAACTGCACTGTATTTATTCTTGCTGTGCTTCTGTGATGGACTGTGTCTGGGTTTCATGGCCTATTCAAGTGTCTCCATGGTGAGTATTCTCTACAGACATAAGAAACAAGTCAAGCATATCCACAGTGCTCAGCACTTTTTAAAAGTCTCTCCTGAAGACAGAGCCACACAGACTATCCTCATCCTGGTCTGCACATTTGTCCTATCTTACTCATTCTCCTCTATTTTGGTCATCTTTACAACCTACTCCAAATATCCAATGCTATGGGTGGTAAGTGTATTTACATTCCTAGAAATATGTTTTCCTATATTTTGCCCCTTTGTTCTCATCAGTAGCATGAAGTTTAGGTTCAGCATATTTTTACCTTGCTTTGGTAAGAGATAGCTTTCTCAAAGAATGAAATGAAGCCTCATTGTCTGAACTTTATTATATATTGCCGTATGCTGTTACCTGTTGTGAAATGCTAAGACATCATTTTAAAAATATAAAACTTTCTATAACTGACTTAGATGTTATGTAGTATCATCAATAGTTTTTCCTTTTTATTTATTTTTATTTTTTATTACTGCATATGCTGTTTTATTAGATATTTTCTTCATTTGCATTTCAAATACTATCCCAAAAGTCTCCTATACCCTTCCCTGCCCTGCTCCCCAACCCACTCACTCCTGCTTCCTGGCCCTGGCATTCCCCTGTACTGGGACATATAATCTTCGCAAGACCAAGGACTTCTCACAATGATGGCTGAGTAGGCCATCTTCTGCTACATATGCAGCTAGAGACACAAGCTCTGGGGGTACCAGTTAGTTCATATTGTTGTTCCCACTATAGGGTTGCAGACCACTTCAGATCCTTGGGTACTTTCTCTAGGTCCTCCATTGGGGTCCTGTGTTCCACCCAATAAATGACTGTGAGCATCCACTTCTGTATTTGCCAGGCACTGGCATCGTCTAGTTTTTTTTCTTTTTTAATCATAAGATATTTTTACAGAACTTATTAGCCAATAATTATAATATTATACAAAATGTTAGTCAAAGTATGGGTGAACATGAGAAAATACATTGGGAAGACCAGATATTAGCTAATGGCTCATGAAATAAAAGTGTGTGTGTGTGCGTGTGTGTGTATGTGTGTGTGTGTGTGCGTGTGTGTGTGTACATATAAAACATCATTTTTATTTTTGAATTAATGGTTATTTTCATGCATATGTTTGTGCATGACAGGTATAAGATATGTGCATAGTGTGGATTATAGCATTACCTCTTAGGACTGCAGTTACTTATAGATTTGAGCCATTATTAAGTGATGGAAAGAAAAACTGGGACTTCTAGAAGAGCAGTCAGTGCTGTTAAGTAGCAAAATTTTTGTCTATCCCCAAACTGTTCTGATAATATTTTAAATTTTTAATTTTGTATATATTTGTGTGCATAATGTAAGTATGTACAGAACAGGCATCCCTGCTGCCCACAGAGACAAAAAAAAAGTGTGTTAGATCCTCTGGAAATGTGGTTATAAGTGCTGGTGAGACACTATATGTTTGCTGGGAGCTAAACTCAGGTCCTTTGCAAAATCACTAAAGGCTTTTTAAATGTGAGTCCGTTCTCCATCTCCAAGCTGGTGCTTATTGTCTCACATTTTTGGATGGAGGGCTATTCATTAAAACTCTACACCAGCGATGGGATCATATCACCCAAATTCAAGTGGGACTTCTGTCCTCAGTTGAACCTTGCTGAAACACCCAAACAGTCATATGGAAAATGAAGACTAAAAAATACAAATAAATACTGTCAAGTTGATACTCATACATATGATTTTTAACTATAATAACCATTCTTTTAATAAAAGCCTATAATTTTTGGTTAAAGTGGCACAGAGTTCCCAACTCTAAAATTCATAATTAAATATGAGGATATAAAATAATACATACCATAATGGATGGAACAATCCCAAAACAGTATATATATTTACACATAAATATATATATATATATATATATATATATATATATATATATATATATATACATACACACACACAAGCATGTGTGCATACATCCACCTCCTCTACATATCTATTTATGTAAACCCCCAAATATTTTCACTTATGATACATTTTAGTCCCATTCCAGAATTGAGTGTCTACTGGCTATGACAGGACCACTTCACTCAGGAACTCACAAAAGTTGTGGGTGCATTCTATTATATAATCATGGAGATGAGCATGGACCAGGGTGGGGATGTGGGGAATGGTAACTAAAACTATGAATCCTTGCAAAATCCATAAGGTAGGTCTACAAATGATTGTCTATGGGAGGGGTTTTTTTGGGGGGGAGGTATGCTATGCAGAATATTATGCCCATCTCTGAAGCCATAAAAAGCAATATGTGAGAAGCTTCCACTGAGTTTTTGGTCTGAATGTTTGGAGACCCCCCAAAACAATACATACTATTCCCATTGCTCTTGGTTATAAACCACAAGTTGATGCCAAGACCCACTTGCTGAGTACAACGTACACTTTGGATATAGAAAATGAAAAATCAAGTTCACCAAGACCAAGATGATTTATTCTTACCATATATATTCCATACTACCTGAGATGCATTCAGGATATTGGTGGAAGGAAGTCATTAATAGTCTTACCATGCTGTGAATATTATGAACTACAACAATGACTGTCTTAGTAAAACACTTCCATTGATATATTGTTAACACAATATTTATTGTGGTAAGCAGCCACTTTTTGTTTGGATTTGGTGCTTCCTGTATAGTAACAGTTCTCAATTAATGAGTTGTCAGAATTGGAAAACAATTATTTCCAATGATGTTAGAAATTGAGTCACTACTCAGTAGCAAAATTAGACCTGTGACAACAAAATTAAATTTGTGGTGGCATATCCCTAAGACCATATGATGCATGTGTTCTGTGATCCACAGATTGAGAACCATTGCTCTACAGGAAACTTCGGGTTGACAATTTGACCAAAAATTCATGGTGGATGACCTCACAGGACCCATGGATGCTGTTATTTTGCTAAATAGACATAGTGTCAAATTCCCCTTCAAATTCTTATATCTATAAAAATAGAATTGTGCAAGATGCAGAACTCATCAAAAAAGTTTCTGGGTATTGTGAAGGTAGTTATCACACTGGCTAAATTGAAGAGAATGAGTTAGTCTGTAATGGTCAGTCACACATGGGCTATCTACATCATTCCACTCTCTAATGGTTCAGGTAACATCATGGTAAATACAATGGAAAATTCCAAAGAACCAGACATGATGGTGGATCAGATGAATTGAGTGTCTACTGGCTATGACAGGACCACTTCACTCAGGAACTCACAAAAGTTGTGGGTGCCTCCACAAGACATACACAGAATATTGGCCAGTCAACATTAGAGTATGACAAAGGGCTTCATGGTAGCCCAGCCCTAACTGAGAAGCTATTGACAGTTCATGTCTTCTGGGCAGAGAGTGGAAGTGTTTCATAAGGGTATCCCTAGGAGGTTAGCCAAGCATTGGTGAATAAACTTACATATTTATTGTAATACATATATACATATATAAATATATGTATACAAGAACTTGACATGGTGGATTATAAAATTCAAATATATGAAAATGAGTGTATTTGGTAATGTGGCCATAAATCTACAAGACTTAGGAGGGTTGGAAAAGGAGTAGAAATGACTGTAATGTATTGTACATATATGTAACATTAAAAATTCATCAACATACTATATTTTAAAGTATTCCTATGACCATAATCTGCTCTTGTCTATACAGAAAAACATGTATATTATAAACCATTTGCAAGGAATTTCAGAGCAAACTAACCCCAAATAAGGGGTTACACATTTAACTATCCATACCAATTAGTTTATAAACATGACATGGTCTACAACATAGTTTATATATAATATGTGACAACTGTACATTTTCTAAAAATCAATCTATCTTTTAGAAAATGTGGCTTGAAGAAAGGAAGAGAGAGACTATTCAACGCATCTTTTTTCTTCATGACTATCAACTTAGTTGTCCTTCAGAGTTTAAAGAAATCCTCAAGGATGTCTTGGCATTGGGAAAAGCTCTTGGTTCTTCCACATTTATCATTGCCATGCAACCAACTTCATGTTCTTAGCTTTGTTTCTTATTTCCACCTTTATCCTTCCCTGTGACTCTGTGAAATCACAGAGATGGTTTCTTCCCAATTACTACTAATTGATTGATTCCTTTTGTTCCTGTGACTCAGACATATTTGCACTGACAAATAATTGGTAGAAAGTAATTTTAAAGTTTTTCAGTCTCTTATGTAGACAATGTTGTGAATATACACTTGAGTTGGAAAGCACACCTATCAGCAAATAACATTGCACAGAAATAGGCAATGTCAGAGACAGACAGGACCTGGTAGTGAGTGAGGAGCATTACAGATGGAATATTATAGCATAGCAGACTTAAAATTGCCAGTTATCTCCCATGAATTCTGATCCTGTGTTCTCATACATGACTCATTCCATAATTATAAAAATTGTCCTGATTTACACAGTTTTGTATCCCAAATGCTCCAGTGAACAAGGTTTAACAATTACCAGGGAATGAGACAAAGAACTGGAGGCACTCAAGAGGAGTATGAAGCACAATATAAAAGACAGAGGATGAACCAGGCTAATATCTCTCCAGAGAAAAAGGGTTACTTTTCCTTCTGGTGAAACATGGCAGTTGATAAACATTATGTGAAGATTGTGGTCTGACTAGAAATTACAATGCTTTGACCAAACTGAGTAGATTCATGTTCTATCTTCTTTTACTTTCTTTTCTTTTTTTTTTTTTTTTGCTATTTTAATTAAGAATTTCATGACTAACCCCAAGTCCAGTAAACTACTTCTATAAAGTACAGTCATGAGACAAGGAACAGAGTCAATGTGCATATTGTGGAGACATAGGTGATGAACTGGTTTTAGTCAGCAATGAGCTCTGTTGAGAACTCAATAATAAACTACATCCCACCCCCAATTAAAGCTACAGATAGCTAGGGATATTAGAGATAGACAAATAATTATAAATGTTAGGAACAAAGCCCAGTCAAACAACATTGTGAAGTAAAAGTTGGAGAGGAATGGGCCACTGATAAACTAATGAATGGAGATGGAGGATAAGAAAGCCTCAGCTACCTGAGAATGAAAAATTGCAGAGTGACGATGTTTCAAGATATAAAGTCATAATTATAAAGACCATCTTAAGCTAGGACAATAAAATACCAGCAACAACATAATTAAAATAGAGATAATGAGAACTCCGACAGAAAATAACAATTTTGCATTATTGGTCTAGATGCTAATATAGGAGCTTCTTCTTGAATAGAAGCAACAACCAGAGTACAATGTATATAAGCCAAGGGTTCAAGGCACAGAGGTACAGCTATAGATCCTGTGGGCAAATGAAAAGAAAGATAAATGGTAGATAGATAGATAGATAGATAGATAGATAGATAGATAGATAGATAGATAGATAGATAGATGGTATATAGATAGATCCAATAACCATAACATGTTCTTAAGTGTATATGATAAAACATACATATATGTGTGGTATAATCCTTTTAAAAGAAAGGTGAGAGCAAAACAACCTCAAATAAGAATCTATACATTTAAATGTCTAAATAAATTAATTTAAAAACATGGAGTTAATCACAGAATAGTTAATATAGAATTAATAACTACACAGTAAAAATTAATATATCTATTAGAAAGTATGGCTTCAAGAAAAGAATACAAAGATTATTCATTGTCTCACCTTCCTTCATGACTCCCAATTAGGTTATAGTTCCAAGTTTAAAGAAATACCCAAGGATGTCTGGACATTGGAGAGGCTCCATGCTTGGCCCATATATTTCCATGGCCGTACAACCAACTTCATTTACTTTGACCATATATGTGATGGAGAGATTGTCTGCCAGAAAGTGGACCAGATGCCTAGATCTGAAATAATGGCACATGTAGATTCTGGGAACTGAATCTGGATCATCTGAGGAAATAAGAAAGGCTTTTGACCAGAAGGCCTCAGAGCCATCTGTGCAGGTCTTAGATTTGACTTCTGCAATGTTCCTTAGATCCCAATTAATGTTATCAGAATTCTAAGTTAAGCATTTTTCTTCTGAAATATTTTTCAGTGTGCTTAAAATTCATGAATGTAGCTCATGTAAGAGAACAGTGAGTTCCAACTAGGAAGAAATGAAGACCAAAGGCTCACAGTGTTCCAAAGAGTCTTCAAGTATGTACATGGGAATTGGTTTTTCCTTTCACATTTTTGGTTCCTCAGATAAAATTCTGTTCCTCACATTGGGGAGCAAGGGCTGTGGTACTCTGATCCTTTCACTCTTCCCATCCAGAATTTGACATGTACTCCAAGTACTACAAAGTAAATAGATGGTGATAATGGCTGGTGGTAGAAGCTTGGCAAAGAAATATTATCTACAAAGAGACATACCAAAGGGGCAAATATTTTGTAATCATTGATTTCACAATGACAGAAGGAAGGAAAGGAAGCTACCTTGGGAAAGTATGTTAAGCCTGTTAGAGAAAAACTTCTGTGCAAATGATAGTAATGGGTTTAGACTCATGTTTGCTCACATCTACTAGTAAACTATTATTATACAGGAAAGAAAAAGGTGTCCATTTAGAAAGGATTAAATATTGACAGGGGAATAGTCTAATGTCTGCCTGATGACAAACTCCTTATGTATTAATCATGTACCTATGCAGTATTTGGTCCTTGATGACAGCAGAAGCTTGCCTGTTTCAGACTACAACCTTATATATGTTGTTATTAGCACATTATTATAAAAACTTCTTGCCAAAGATGACTTATTTTGTTGTTTCTTTTCTTTTCTTTTCTTTTCTTTTCTTTTCTTTTCCTTTCTTTTCTTTTCTTTTCTTTTCTTTTCTTTTCTTATAGAAACCCTTTGCATAGTTTTGTTTGAAGCATATGAGAATGTTTTGGCTGAAGTTTTGTATGTTGTTAAGAGGTTTTCTTTTGGATTTAGCCAAAAAAAAAAAAAAAAAAAAAAAAAAAAAACCATTTGGCAACAAAGCCTTGAATGTCCAAATCATCTCCAACACTGTCTAGGATACTGCTTAGCATTGATCCTTTGTGTCATGTATGCTTCTTCAAGAAAACACTGAGCACTCTGATAACGCACAGGATAAGGGTTCTACCAACTCTTCATAACTGCTTTCTTGAATATATCTGTGTAATTTGTTCTGGTTTATTCTTTAAGATAATATTACATGAAAGTGATTGGAAATAACTTTCAATATTTCAGGTAGATGGTGTTATGGATACACATTTGATATGAAAATTATAATTGGACTTTTTGGAAAGAGGCTAGGATATAAGAAATTTTTAGGGTCGGGCGTGGTGGCGCACGCCTTTAATCCCAGCACTCGGGAGGCAGAGGCAGGCGGATTTCTGAGTTCAAGGCCAGCCTGGTCTACAAAGTGAGTTCCAGGACAGCCAGGGCTACACATAGAAACCCTGTCTCGAAAAAAAAAAAAAAAAAAAGAAAAAGAAATTTTTAGTTGGATACACATATCTGATCATAATCACAGGACAAAATAAGTCATTCACTATGTGATTTCAGGTGTAAATTCGAGTATCTTTTCTTTCGTATCAAGATTGGAATCCATTGCCATTTCATGGAACATTTTGCTGAGCACTTTGGGAGATAGAATTTTCTTCTTCACAATACACAGCAGAATCCTGGTTTTGAATAAACTCTTGAGTGTCTATTTGAAGGTCTAATGGTTGTGACTCAGGCTTAAAGATTTCTCTGAGCTATGAAGCCATTCTGGAAAGAATCCACAGAAAGTTTCAAAAATAGCAATTCAGTATATGTATGGTGACTTTAGGACACGTTTCAATAGTTGGTGATGTCCAAAATTATAAATTTTAAAGGGAAAAGATGGATCCTATGCCAAAGCATTCCATACCCAAAATAACGCCAGGAGAGAGCAGGTCTCCCAAGAGTGCTAACAAGCCTGTGAGCCCAGGTAAGAACACCGCTTCTGCTCCAAGGGACCCTGCAGGAGACCTCAGGACACAGGAACTAAGGAGCAGCCTGGGACAGGATCCTACTGGTTTCCTTCTGTGGCCATATATGCTCCTGTGCCACAGAACCTGGGGCTGATCCTGCATTACAGCATTCCATACCCAAATACCATCAGGAGATAGCTGGTCTCCCATGAGTGCCATCACACCTGTGAGCAAAGGTAAGACCACTACTTCTGCTCAAATTTCTGGCCCAAGAGGGACCTGTCCAGAGCCATCAGAACACAGGAACCAAGGAACAGCCTAGGACAGAATTCTTCCTGTTTCCTTCTGCAACCTGGAGCTGACCCTGTGCCACAGCTCTCTATACCCAATTCCTCCTAGAGATAACTGGTCTCCAGGGGTACTGAGATACAGGCTTGCAGGAAGGACAAGCCACAGTCAGAGATAGCCAGACCAGCTAACACCAGAGATAACCAGATGGCAAGAGGCAAGAGGAAGAACATAAGCAAAAGACATCAAGGCTATTTGGCATCATCACAAACCAGTTCACCCACCACAGCAAGTCCTGGATACTCCAATACACCAGAAGAGCAAGAATATGATATAAAATCACATCTGATGATAATGAGAGGGGACTTTAAGAAGGACATAAATAACTCCCTTAAAGAATTACAGGAGAACACAGGTAAACTGCTAGAAGCCCTTAAAGAAGAAACACAAAAACCCCTTAAAGAATTACAGGGAAACATAAGCAAACAGGTGAAGGAATTAAACAAAACCTTCCAGGATCTAAACATGGAAATAGAAACAATAAACAAATCACAAAGAGGGACAACTCTAGAGATAGAAAACCTAGCAAAGAGATCAGGAGTCATAGATAAAAGCATCACCAATAGTATACAAGAGACAGGAGAATCTCAGGTGCAGAAGATAACAGAAAACATTGACACAACAGTAAAAGAAAATGCAAGACACAAAAAAGATCCTAACCCCCCAAAATCCAGGAAATCCAGGAGACAATGAGAAGACCAATCCTAAGGATAATAGGTAAGAAGAGAGTGAACATTCCCAACTTAAAGGGCCAGTAAATATCTTCAACAAAATTGTAGAAGAAAACTTCCCTAACCTAAAGAAAGAGATGCCCATAAACATACCAGAGGCCTACAGAATTCCAAATATATTGAACCAGAAAAGAAATTCCTCCTGTCACATTATAGTCAAAACACCAAATGCATTAAATAAAGAAACAATACTGAAAACAGTAAGGGAAAAAGGTCAAGTAACATAAAAGGCAGACCTATCAGAATCACACCAGACTTCTCACCAGAGAATATGAAAGTAGAAGATCCTGGACAGATGTTATACAAATGCTAAGAGAACACAAATGCCAGCCAAGGCGACTATACCCAGCAAAATTCTCAATTACCCTACATGGAGAAAACAAGATATTCCAAGACAAAACCAAATTTACATAATATCTTTCCACAAACTCAGCCCTACAAAGGATAATAGATGGATAACACCAACACAAGGAGGGAAACTACATCCTAGAAAAAGCAAGAAAGTATTCTTCTTTCAACAAAACCAAAAGCAGATACCCTACCCAAACATAAAATATCAAAATAACAGGGAGAAACAATTACTATTCCTTAATATTTCTTAACATCAGTGAACTAAATTTCCCAATAAAAAGACATATTAAAACAGAACAGATATGTAAAAATGGACCCAGAATTTTGCTGCATACAGGAAACACACCTCAGTGTTAAACACAGACACAACCTCAGAGTAAAGGGTTGGAAAACAAATTTCCAATCAAATGGTCCCAAGAAACAAGCTGGAGAAGCCATTCTAATATCAAATGAAAACAACTTTCAACAAAAAGTTATCCAAAAAGATAAGGAAGAACAATTCATACCGGTCAAAGGAAAAATCTACCAAGAACTCTTAATTCTGAACATCTATGCTCCAAATGCAAAGGCACCCACTTTCATAAAAGAAACTTTTGTAAAGCTCAAAGTACACATTGTACCTCACACAATAATAGTGGGAGAATTCAAGACCCCATTTGCAGCAATGGACAGATCATGGAACCACAATCAAAACAGAAACACAGTGAAACTAACAAAAGATATGGACCAAATGGATTTAACAGATATCTATAGAACATTTCATCCTAAAGCTAAAGAATATACCTTGTTCTCAGCACCTCATGGTACCTTCTCCAAAGCCTCAACAGATACAAGAAGATTGAAATAATCCCATGCATCCTATCAGATCACCATGGACTAATGCTAGTCTTCCGTAGCAAAAGAAACAACAGAAAGCCCACATACACATGGAAGTTGAACAATGAGTGATAACTTGGTCAAAGAGAGAAAGAAAGAAAGAAAGAAAGAAAGAAAGAAAGAAAGAAAGAAAGAAAGAAAGAAAGAAAGAAAGAAAGAAAGAAAGTAAGTGTTGGGGTCCACTGCCCGCAGTGGACGGGGTTCCTAGAGGATTGGCCCGAAGCTGAAATGAAACTAATGGAGTGGGGGAAGAAAGAAGAACTCCGAGGCTACATGGTTGCTTCTGCTTAGAACGACTGTTTAATGGTGGACAAGCATTTGGGGATAAAGGAAGGGGAGGCCCCGCCCCCAGTCTTCTGTGCAGGTGTTCTGGAGTTTGGCGGGAACCCTGAAGTTTCCTGACATCTCGCAGGTTGTGCAGGTGGGCTGGTCGTAGGTGGGCCGCTGGTAAGCTGGGCAGAGCCGGGGGATCTGGCAGACACACAGAACCTGGCTGCTGCATTTGAAATGTAAATGAAGAAAATATCTAATAAATTTTGTTTAAAATTAAAAAAGAACATGTCACATGAATTCTCTTGAAGAATTAAAAACAATAGATCTACATGTCCATTTCTCACATATTGACATAAAATATTTTTATATACACTGTAAATTTTCCTTTAGATAGAATTTTTATCATTTAATTAGTTAAATTATCTTAATAATTGTGTAAATGTCTAGTTCTGTACTTATAACTTGTAGCAGACGGCTATTTATTGAACATAGGGGGAGAAAGTAGGTAACAGATATTACAACTTCCAAAGGTATACTATAACAGAGAAGCTCTGGTTACATAAGGAATCATATTTGCACAGGGTACAGAGAATTTGGACACTCCCCCTACCAGGGAGAATCTTCCACACACACTGAGTAATTTTCATATACCAGCGAGCACCTTCCATATATCAAGAAGCAGACCCTAGAGCAAGAACTAGTCTCCATATAGAGAAAACTGTCTCTCATAGAAGGAATTATTGCCTATTACATATGAGCATCCCTTTAGGATCTTAAGTCAAAATCTATAAACAGAACCAACCTGCCCCTAATACATCTGTTTTTACAGTCTTGATATGAAAAGAAAAACACTCAGCTGCTGTATACCATGAACACAGTTGTGTGTCCTGTGGCATAAGCCTCAGACTATCCTGCACTTATGATCAGACTCAGAGTCCCTAATTCATAAATTTGTTATTCCATGGCCTCTTTTCAAACAGACTAAAATCTCTGTCCATAACATCCCTACCTGAAGGATAGAAAATTACTTTCAAGTCACTTTGTGTTAACGTTTGCTTGGAGTAAAATAAGAACAAATTAGACAAACAAATTCAAAAGAACAACTAGGAATACTTAAGAGAAACTTTTTCCTTGAGTCCCTAGAGTTTCTTGTATGTTAGAGGATGCATAAGATGGCACAAAGGATCATTGTTAAGCAATAACCAGTGCTTGACATGGCATGAACACTCAAGACTTTGTTATCAGTGGTGCCGTGTTGCAAGATTTTCCCTGTCTAATCACATTAGGGCAGTGGGAGGCTTGTGATTGGACGGAGAAGGGAGGTGAAGTGAGGAGTTGGGGAGACAGGGAGAGAGGTCTGAAGAAGAGAGAGAGAACCAGAAGGGAGGCCGATGTGGTGTTATCAAAAGGTTAGAATAATTGGGTTAAAGCTTTATCATTATCACTTGGCTTTGAAATTTTTGTATTGGCATCTTGTAAATTGTGATTAAATGGATACATAAATTTAATTGGTTAACTATAAGCTTAAGAGTCTTGTTTCTACCATGTAATTAGGTGTTGAGATGGCTGATCATGGGGTGTGTGGGCGTTGCTTGAAAACAAGAGGAACTCAGGGGGCACCTGTCTGAGAGAATGCCTGGTGGGAGCCATGTGGCCTTGCAGGGCTGGCAAGTTGGTTGACCAAGAGACTGAGCGAATGAGATCACCTGGCACAGGGGCTAGCTCTAGAGAGTTGTTGGTGGCGGTGGCAGGAGCACAGGAGTGTGGCCTGGCCCTGCTGAGAGTTGGAGGGTTCATTTTTTAATATTTCCCACAACAGTGCTGTAGTGTGTATATCCACACAAAATAACTTCTTAAAAGCAACATACATATACAGGCAAAACATATCTAAAAAAACAAAAACAACACAGTTGACAAAAGGAAAAAAAATCCCTCCTGTTTGCAAAGATGCTCGTATAACAATGTGAAAATCTGTACAGCACCGGACAATCATCTAGATTTGTGCTTTCCGACCTTCCTAATGCTGTGACCATTTAATACAGTTCCTCGTGTTGTGACTGAACCATACAATTATTTTAGTTGCTACTCCATAACTGTAATTTTCCTACTGTTGAGAATAAAATATGCATTATATCTGATATTGGACCCACATGGGGTTATGATGCACAGATTGAAAATGATTAGTCTAGAAGAAACAAAATTCTGCTGGCAGCTAGGATATCATAATGCATAGCTACATAATTAGCAGAATTGAGATTTGAAGGGGGACATCAGGCAGACATCAGGATTTCCCCTCTGCTCTTATTTAACCTTTTTAACATGGACACCTTCTCCCTGCCTGTTTAGTAAATGTTAAACAGTAGATGTAAACTGATAGTGAAAACATCAACCATCCCAAACCCAGCACCTACATTTGCACAGAATTCCTTTTCTCTATCCTGTTTATGTGAGTCTATAAATTGGCTTCCTTTCCTTAATACTGTCATTGTAGGTGAGTTCTGCTGTAATGATAGGGCTCTCAAACATGGCTGTCATCTACAAATGGTGGAGTATAGCTGCTTGGGTAAAAAACCTATGACTTGATGGGAGGATCCAACAATTGAGGTAAAACATCTCTGGCCACCCCCATCCTCTCATCTGTAAAGAGCTGATAGGGACAAGTAGAGTCTGGCAGTGCCAGGACAGGGCCCAGTAAGAGGGAATCCCACAGTAAAGAAAAGTGACAGCAGACTGTGTCTGGGTGGGTGAGGGACCTCATGGGAGTCTCTCTGGCTGCCTGGTATAGTTTCTTAGCCATATTGGCAAAATTGGTCATCTATTGTCTGAAGAACCTCACTAGACCCTAGAATGATAGAATCTGGTCAGCCATGGGCTGCAAGTTCAGCAAAGTCTGGACTCTGTCACAGGTGAAGGTCTTAGACACTGGGTTGAGTATGATGCCCAAGTACACAACAGTTGGAGAGCATGGCTGAGCTTTAGACAAAGAGACATGGTCACCCAGAGAACTGAGGTAGTTTAGGAGTAAAGCAGTGGGTTTTGGGTCAGAGACAAAGAATTTCAGAGTAAAATGTCATCTATATAATAAAGTGTGCTAGGATTAAGGTCTAAAGAGGAAGCTGGGTAGTGGTGGCACATGCCTTTCATCCCAGCATTTGGTAGGCAGAGGCAGGTCTACAGAGTGAGTTCCAGGACAGCCAGGGCTATACAGTGAAGCCCTGTCAAGAAAAGAAAACAAAAGAAAACAAAAAAAACCCCAAACAACAACAAAAAAGAAGTCTAAGGAGGAGAGATAGCAACCCAAATCTTGGCAAAAAAAAAAAAAAAAAAAAATTATGTACTGTCCTGAAAGCCTTGAGGGAGAACTGTTCAGGTGACCTGTGTTGCAACCCACATATCAGGATCCTCCCTGGTGAAGAGAAAGTGAAAACACCAGTCAGGCTTTATGAGGACAGTAAAAGAAGGTATCCTTTAGTTCAAGAACAGTAAAGTGGGAGGTTTTAGGAGGAATATTTGAGAGGAGGGTGTAAGGGTTGGTGGCCACAGAGTGACTGGGATAATTGCCTCAATAATGAGGCAGAAATCCTGAACTTAACAGTAGGCACCTTGTAACATGATGAGTCCGTAGGAATTATAAGGAATTAGGAGTCAGAGGCGGGTAATGATAGGCCGGAGACCACAGCAGTGGGTTTCAGAGATGGGAAATTGGAGTCTGGGGGAGGGAGGTAGAAGGGTCCTTCAGGCGATTGACGACTGACTGAGATATCCCACACTTGTGAGTCAACCGGATCTGGTAAGGTAGTCTGAGGTGGGGATCTGTGAGGCAACTAGAAAAAGAAGATGGGAGTCAGGAGAGGTTATGAAGTCCGCGTTATAGGGTACAGAGAGAGGGTGGCTCTAAAGCAGCTGAGGGTATCACAGACGAGTAAAGGAACCTGGCAGACAGGCAAGACTAGAAAAGACAGTTAAAAATAAAATTAACTTAAAAAACAAAACAAAACAAAAAAACCACAACATCCTGCAAGAAGACAGGGCAACGGGGCAGAGTCTTAGGTGAAAAAGAGGGGGTCCTGTCTACATCCCCACCCTTGTGACAGAGTTGGTGATGGGACTGTGGGACCTGAGTGGAAAGTTATAACAGAGAAGGTAGAAGGTAGCCCCCCAAACCCCCGTGTCCACCGGGAATGAAATTGACTTACCAGTTACCTGGGCTCAGCAAGGGTATTGGAGGTCGCTGAGTCTAGGAGCTGTCAGTCCTCCACTAAGTCAGAGAGCACAGAGGCTGGAATGGTCTGTGGTGCCTGTGCTGGCGGGGCTAGGCCTCCATGGCTGGGCAAAGAGGGCAAGCCAGGATTGGGGCATTCTGACTTCCAGTGGTCAGGCTATCTGCAGGCAGGGCGTGGCTTGCTGGTCTGCTTTGGGTTGAGAAGCTGTGATACCAATGTCCTTCTCGGCCGCACTTGAAACATATTCTTGGCAGCGTTGACTTAGGCTTGACCCCAGGAGGATGAGGCATGGCAGATCTCCTTAGATCCCTCTCTGGGTATGTCATTGGCCTCAGGGTAGCTGCTAAGCCTTTGGTTGGAGCGTGGCTTTCTGCTGTAGCAGAGCTTGTTGGGGAAGACTCAGCCGGGTGTTAAAGACTTCAAAAGTCATTTCACCATCTCCTGCATGAGTGGCTGGAGACCATCCTCAGCCTATTTTAGATTTTTCGAATATCTGGCCATGACTGAGAAATAAAATGAGTAGGAAAAACCATGGCTTCCACTGAGGAGGTGGAGTCCAAGTGGGTATATCAGATCATGGTCTACTGTTTTAGAAAAATGACCTGATTTTCATCTGCTTGTTGCATAATTTTGCGAAGCTTATTAAAGTCAACTTTACTTGAAACTGATTCAATATCCAGAACGAGGTAGCAGACCTAGAGGTCCCTCCTCTGGTGGGCATTTTGACCTGGCTGGTAATTTCTGTTGGGTTCTCTAGCTGGCACTGCCACGTTACCCACGAGGACTGTATTGTCTACTAAGTGGGTCTGGTCTGCATACTGCCTGGCGGCTGCCTGAACCCATCCACAATCTTCAGGAGTAAGGGTGGAAGCTTGTGTGACATAAAGGTTGTGCCAAGTTAGGTCATAGGCCTGGCAAAGGTAGCAGAACTCTTTTAATATACGCGGATGGTTTGGCAGAGAAAGAACCTAACTATTTTTCAATATAGAAGAGGTCATACACAGAGAAAGAAATATGGACTCGAACAAGCCCCTCAGCTTTTGAAAACTAGGGGACAGTGGGCAGAGGAGATCAAAGGCCTGCTTCAACTGCAGGAGAGAATTCTTGTGGGGCAGGCAAGTGAGACCAGGGTGTATGTTGTGGAGTTGTAGAAGAGGAAGAGGGCAGAGTAAGCATTGAGGAAGGAAGAGGATAGGAAGAAGGGTAAACGGGAGAAAATTGATTATCAGATGAAGCATATGGTGGTGAGGAAGAGGGAGGGGCAGTGGGAAGAGAGACAGAGGTGAAGGGAGGTGGGTAAGTTGGGTCTTGGCCTGTGTCTCAGAAAAGAGGGGAGAAGTAGATTGAGGTCAAGGAAGGCAATGACTCTGGTAGCTCAGTCATGGCAGATGACTCTGGGTTCCCAGATAAAAGAGGATTCACGGGTGCTGTAACCTTGGCCAATAAGAATTGAGCCATTAAGCATGGACTACAGGGCAAGCTGAAAAACCTGAGTATTAAAGTCTAGGGTGCCCTCTGGTGGCCACGTAGATCGATTATCTAGAGTGCATTGGGTCCAAGCCAAGGAGGAAAATAGGATCAGACATTTAGGAGGGCAAGTTCTGAGAGGACCCCAATTTGGATAAATTTCGCAGCAGATATCCAAGAGGTGTCTGGGGATCAATTTTGAACCCAGTGGTACCCATCTTTCCAGAATTTGCTGCAGATCTCAAGACTATTGAATTGGCGTCCCAGTTGATAATCTGGGATCGAAAGAACTGTTTATGCAGGGGTGGTAACTTCAATATATAGAGACATCTTATAAGAGGTTCCCCCAAAACAAAGACTTAGTCTTTATTCCGATGGGGGCTAACTCTGGCACGGCTGTGAGTCAGCAGAGAGAGCCAATGAGGTCCTGAACCCAGAATTAGGCAGTAGCTGGGAACAGGTAGGTTATTTACCCAATCCAAAAGTTGATGTTTCCAGCAGAGAAAAATGAAGGGAGAGAAAGTAATCCTCACGTGACCAGGAAGGATCCAGGCCACCTGCTGGGGACTCAACTTTTCCTGGATTTCCGCACCAAGATGATAGTTTTTTCTCCACCGAAGGAATAAGCCAATTCAGCCATTTTAAAGAAAAAGGCAAGTTTCTTTGGAAACAGGCTCCAGGGTCAATTCATCAGTCTCAGGGAACAAAACCAGAAGAAGTTACGGGCAGACTACGGCTTGGGAGCCTATTGTAGACTGTGTGGAGGCAGGAGACCAACTTAGAGAATCCAGTCAAACATCTCCGAGGTTTAAATCCCAGTGATTTTGGTCGGCTTTCAGAAAAATGCAGTACCTCAACATAAAAAAAAAAAAAAAAAAAAAAAACAAAACCTAAATGCCACAATCCCAAAGAAGGTTGGAAGCTCAGTGATTAACAATCTGAATTTTCTCTATGACTACAACACTGATGTATTTTAGTGTTGAAAACAAGTTGCAGTTCTCCTGAAATAATAAAAACTGCCACGATGGGGTTAGAAAGACACATTCTTGGAATGGATTAGCCACAAGGTGTGTGATGTGAAGCATTGAATCTTCAGGGTACAAAAATCGCATCATACTTTTTCAATGCTTTTCATTCCTGCTGATAATATTCTGCATTTTAATAAATTGGGAAATATTGGTCAGAAGAAGAAGCATTCATATGAAAATATTTGTTTTCATGAAAAAAAAAAACCCCACTTATCTGAAGGTGTGTCACTGGTTGGAGAAAGCCTCTGGCTTTTAATCCCACTACACATTCAAGAAAGAACCTGTTGCATTTCTGTGATTGTGAGGCCAGTCTGGACTATATTATTTCCAGGACAGTTCAGGTGACATAAGGAGACACTTGGTCAAAGAAAAAAACTAAATCAAACAGACAAACAGAAAGGATGTGCAAGGTAGTGAGGCAGTCCTGGAATGACGTAAGAAGCCATAGGATTGAGGTGCAAAGTAAATTGCTACTTCTTTTTTTTTTTTTTTTAATTTCTCTTTTAATTGGATATTTTATTTATTTACATTTCAAATGTTATCCCCTTTCCTGATTTTCCCTGAGAAACCTCCTTTGCCCCCTCCTGCTTCTATGAGGGTGTGCCCCCACCAACCTACACAATCCCACCTCCGAGCCCTCAAATTCCCCTACACTGGGGCATCGAACCTTAACAGGACCAGGGTTTTCTTCTCCCATTGATGCCCAACAAGGCCAACCTCCACTATATATACAGCTGGAGCAATGGGTCTCTCCATGTGTACTCCTTGGTTGGTGGTATAGATCCTGGGAGCTCTGGTTGGTAGATACTGTTGTTCTTCCTAGGGGGTTGCAAAGCCATTCAGCTCCTTCAGTACTTTCTCTAACTCCTCCATTGAGGACCCTATGATCAGTACAATGGTTGGCTGAGAGCATCTTCCTCTGTATATGTCAGGCTCTGGCAGAGCCTCTCAGGAGAAAGCTATAACAGGATCTTATCAGCATGCACATCATGGTGTCCAAAATAGTGTCTGGGTTTGGTGACTATACTTGGGTTTGATCCTCAGGTAGGGCAGTGTCTGGATGGACATTCCTTCAGTCTGTGCTCCATACTGTCTCCATATTTGCTCCCATGAGTATTTTGTTCCCCCTTCCTAAGAAGGACTTAAGCAGCAACACTTTGGTCTTCCTTCTTCTTGAGCTTCATGTGGTGTGTGAATTGTATCTTGGGTATTCTGAGCCTTTGGGCTAATATCCACTTGTCAGTGAGTGCATACCATATGTGTTCTTTTGTGATTGGGTAACCTCACTTAGGATGATATTTTCTAGTTCCATCCATTTACCTGTGAATTTCGTGAAGTCATTGTTTTTGATAGCTAAATAGTACTCCATTGTATAAATGTACCACAATTTTTGTATCCATTCCTTTGTTGGAGGACACCTGGGTTCTTTCCAGCTTCTAGCTGCTATGAACATAATGGAGCATGTGTCATTGTTATATGTTGGAGTATCTATTGGGTATATGCCCAGGAGCGGTATAGCTGGGTCCTCAGGTAGTACTATGTACAATTTTCTGAGGAACCGCCAGACTGAATTCCAGGGTGGTTGTACCAGCTTGGAATCCAAACAACAATGGAGGAATGTTCCTCTTTTTCCACATCCTAGCCAGCATCTGCTGTCACCTGAGTTTTTATCATACCCATTCTAAATAGCATGAGGTGGAATCTCAGAGTTGTTTTGATTTGCATTTCCCTGATGACTAAGGATGTTGAACATTTCCTTAAGTGCTTCTCTACCATTTGAGTTTCCTCAGTTGAGAATTCCTTGTTTAGCTCTGTACCCCATTTTTAATAGGGCTATTTGATTATCTGGAGTCCAATTTTTTTAGTTATTTGCATATATTGGATATTAAATCCTCTATTGGATTTAGGATTGGTTAAATCTTTTCCTAATCTGTTGGTTGTCATTTTGTCCTATTGAAAGTGTCCTTTGCCTTACAGAAAGTTTGCACTTTTATGAGGACCACCTTGTCAATTCTTGATCCTAGAGCATAAGCCCTAGGTGTTCTGTTCAGGAAGTTTTACCCTGTGCTCTTCTAACCTTTCTCTTCTTCAATGTATCTGGTTTTATATGGAGGTCCTTGATCCACTTGGACTTGAGCTTTGTACAAAGAGATAAGAATGGATCGATGTGCATTGTTCTACATGCTGAACATCAGTTGAACCAGTAACATTTATTGAAAATGCTGTCCTTTTTCCACTGGATGGTTTTAGCTTCTTTGTCAAAGATCAAGTGACCATAGGTATGTGGGTTCATTTCTGGGTCTTCAATTCTATTCCATGAATCTACATGCATGTTTCTGTACCAATACCATGCAGTTTTTATCACAATTACTCTGTAGTCCAGCTTCAGGTTAGGGATGGTGATTTCCTCAGAAGTTCTTCTATAGTGGAGAATTTCACTATCCTGGGTTGTTGTTTTTTTGTTTTTGTTTTTTTTTTGTTTGTTTTTTTTTTGTTTTTGTTTTTGTTTTTTGTTATTCCAAATGAATTTGCAAATTGCTCTTACTAACTCTGAGAAGAATTGAGTTGGGATTTTGATGAGGATTGCATTGAATCTGTAGATTGCTTTGTCAAGAAAGCCATTTTTTTCTATATTAATCCTGGCAATCCACAAACATGGGAGATCTTTCCATCTTCTGAGGTCTTCTTTGATTTCTTTCTTCAAAGACTTGAAGTTGGTGTCTCTCTTAGTCAGGGTTTCTATTCCTAGACAAACATCATGACCAAGAAGCAAGTTGGGGAAGAAAGGGTTTATTCAGCTTACACTTCCATACAGCTGTTCATCACCAAAGGAAGTCAGGACTGAAACTCAAACAGGTCAGAAAGCAGGAGCTGATGCAGAAGCCATGGAGGGATGTTCCTTGCTGGCTTGCTTCCCCTGGCTTGCTCAGCTTGTTCTCTTATAGAACCCAAGACTGCCAGCCCAGAGATGGTCCCACCCACAAGGGGCCTTTTCCCTTGATCACTAATTGAGAAAATATCCCACAGCTATATCTCATGGAGGTACTTCCCCAACTGAATCTCCTTTCTCTGTGATAACCCCAGCTGTGTCAAGTTGACACAAAACTAGCCAGTACAGTGTCATACAGATTTTTTTACTTGGTTGGTTAGAATCATACCAAAATATTTTATTTTGTTTGTGACAATTGTGAAGGGTGTCATTTCCCTAATTTCTTTCTCAGCCTGTTTATCCTTTGAGAAGAAGGCTACTCATTTATTTGATTTAATTTTATATCCAGCCACTTTGCTGAAGTTGTTTATCAGGTTTAGGAGTTCTTTGGTGGAATTCTTGGGGTCACTTAAGAATACTACCATACCATCTGCAAATAGTGATATATTGATTTCTTCCTTTCTAATTAGTGTCTCTTTGACCTATTTTTGTTGTCTAATTGTTCCGACTAGGACTTCAAGTACTATATTGAAAAGGCAAGGAGAAAGTGGGCAGCCTTGTGTAATCCCTGATTTTAGTGGAATTATTTCAAGTCTCTCTCCATTTAGTTTGATGTTACCTATTGGTTTGCTGTATATTGCTTTTACTAGGTTTAGGTATGGGCCTTGAATTCCTGATCTCTCCAAAACTTTTACCATGAAGGGGCATTGAATTTTGTCAAATGCTTTCTCAGTGTCTAAAGAGATGATCATGTGTTTTTTGTTTTTTTGTTTTTTTTTTTTTTCCTTTGAGTTTGTTTATATAGTGGATTAAGTTGATGGACTTCCATGTATTGGACCACCCCTGCATTCCTTTGATAAAGACTACTTGATTGTGATGTATGATTGTTTTGATGTGTTCTTGGATTCGGTTTGCAAGAATTTATTGAGTATTTTTGCATTGATATTCACACAAAAAATTGGTCTGAAATTCTCTTTTTTGGGTCCTTGTGTGGTTTAGGTATAAGCATAATTGTGGCTTTATAGACCAAATTTGGTAGTTATCCTTCTGTTTCTATTTTGTGGAAGAGTTTGAAGAGAATTGGTATTAGGTCTTCTTTGACAGTCTGATAGAATTCTGCACTAAAACCATCTGGTCCTAGGCTTTTTTGTTTGAAAAACTTTTAATGACTTCACTTATTTCTTTAGGGGTTATGAGACTGTTTATATCATTTATATGGTCCTGATTTAACTTTGGTACCTGGTATCTGTCTAGAAAATTGTCATTTTATCCAGATTTTCCAGTTGTATTGAATATAGGCTTTTATAGTAGGATCTGATGATTTTTTGAATTTCCCCGGTTTCTGTTTTTATGTCCCCTTTTCAGTTCTGATTTTATTAATTTGGATACTGTCTCTGTGCTCTCCAGTTAGTCTGGCTAAGGGTTTATCTATCTTGTTGATTTTTTTTCTCAAAAAACCAGCTCCTGGATTTGTTGATTCCCTGTATAGTTCTTTTTGTTTCTACTTGGTTGATGTCAGCCCTGAGTTTGATTATTTCCTGCCATCTACTCCTCTTAGTTGTATTTGTTTCTTTTTGTTCTAGATCTTTCAGGTATGCTGTTAAGCTGCAGGTATATGCTCTCTCCACTTTCTTTTTGGAGGTACTCAGACGTATAATTTTCCACAAAGGAAACACATACCCCTCTCTCTTTAGAAGGATATGAGCCTGATTCACCATCTGTCTTTTTTATATCTTGTTTCAGACTCCCCTTTGGAGCCTCCTGCCCTCTGCTGCATTCCACTAGCAATTGTTAAACGTTGTTCGCTGAAGCATTTGGGATCCAAAACTCTATGGAACTTAGTAAAATTTTACAACTATGGAAGGAGCCATATGTGATGACAGGATCACAATTCCTGTGAGACAAATGGCAATTCTAAAACCACTCTGCTGTAATACTCCATCTGCAGAGCTTTACACTCACTCCCAGGCCCTGATTGGGTCTGCGCCTGCCTGTTCCTGTCCCATGTTATTTGCTGACAGGATTGCTTTTCAACTCAAGTCTAGATCCACAACACCATCTACATAAAAGACTGAGAACTTTTAAATGACTTTCCACCAATTACATATCAGTGCAAACATTTGCAAGTCACAGGAGCAAATGCAATGAAGCAATTAGGATTAATTAGGAGTAATTAGGAAGAAACCATCTCTGTGTGCCCCAATGTCACAAGGAGGGATGCAGAAGGAAACAAGAGCCAATGCTAAGAACATCAAGTTGCCTCATGTCCTTGATGAATGTGGGACAACATGGGATCCTTTTTCAATGCTCAGACATTCTTGGAGATTTATTTAAACTCTGAAGAACAGCTGAATTGAAAGTCATAAAGGAAGGAGACACAGTGAATGGTCTTTGTTTCACTTTCTTTAAGTCACATTTTCTAAAAATGGATTAATTTTTATTGTGTGGTGGTTATTTATTCTTTAACTACACCATACATAAAAGTAATTTATATGGATACATTAAGTGTAGTCTCTTATTTTGGGTTATTTTGCTCTGAACATTCTTGTAAATGGAGAGTTCATACGTAGTGTTTGCTGTCATACACCTAAGAATATATAATGATTATTGGAGTATATTTAAAATACAATATGTTCATTATTCTTTGATAATGTCAGTATGCACTTAGATCATAATCACCTTTAAATACTGTAAATTCACCCTCAGATTCCCAAGCCTACCACCTTCCTATCCTCGATTATTTATAACCCACCAAGTCAATTTCTGTTGACCATACACACTCACAGGTTTGTGAGGCTACCCCTGGGATCTTGGTTGACCTACTAGATGCCACATTCTTATGGAAAACTGACTCTCTTTGCTTGGATGTCAGGAACTGTCCATAGCTACTCTGTTAGTATTGGGGTGTCATTAACCCCTCCCTCATGCAGGGAAGTTGCTTGTCCTACCTAGTATTGTGCCTGTTTTATAGACGATAACGATCCCAAATCTGACAGCATCTATGGAATGCCTTTTGGGATGATAGACAAGAAGTTGTCAAAAGTCAAGTACTCTATAATTAGGTCTTTGAGGATTAAGGGCTTTCCAGTGAATATAAAAATGACATAATAAAATAGTATTGAGGAATTGCCAACCATTCCTGCTGTTATCTGGGAGAAGAGGAAAATTCCCATTACAAAGTTTTCAGGAATCATTCACCTTCCAAGTAAAAGGTAAATAAATTCATTGTGGCCAAGAGACACTGAAAATATATTGAGTATCCATTACTTCATATAGTTAGCTTAAATAAGATGATCATCACTTTATTGAATTCATATAGCTCTTTCACAGAAGAATATTTAGAAGGTTTTTTTCTTTATATAAGTAAGGATTCTCTATTATTTCAATCAAAAATAGTATATATGTTTACAAAAATGTAATGCTTTCCATGAATGTGGTGTTGGATCCCTTTCATTCTACAACTCAAGAAACAGGAAGACAGAGGTATAAATTTGAAGCTAATTTTGTCTGAACAGACAGTTCCAGAACAGTCATTGCTACATACAGAGAATAATGTTCTCAAAAAGCATAAAAGGAAACAAAGAAGATTAATGTATTAATTACTTTTGACTATACTTATTAGTTTGGGGTCAATTTTTTAAGTAAAGCATTTTAAAAATATGCCATTATCTCCGAGGTTCAAATGAAACAATTAAAATTCATCATGAAAAACATAAAATATTTGCAAATAGTATCCACAATTTGAAAAAATATTTCATTTTAAGATTTATCTTGTTTTTAATGGCTGTTGCATGTGGGTGTGAGTGCCAGCAGAGAGCAGAAGCTTACGATCTCCTACACCCAGGTTTGTAGATGTTTGTGAGCCACCCATTGGAGCTAGGAACTGACCACAAATCCAAAGGAATAGCAGTATGCACTCTTAACCACTAATTCCCCTCTCTACCTTATGAAGAAGATTTAAAACTTAATTTGAAGGAAACAAAAATATAAAATAAATGAGAAATGGGTTCATGACTGGAATAATTTTTAAACTATTCAGAAATGTCCAAAATGTGTGAAAAATGAGACTCAATGTCACCAATAATTATGGAAATGCAGTAATGAGATGTTAATCAGAATAGCAAAGAGAGATCATTACATACCTTATAAACAGGTATTTAAAATTACCTGTTACATTAAAAAGAAACCAAGAGTTTAAAGGGCTGAACATATAGAGAAATAAGAATCCTAATACAGACTTTATTGAAAGTAAAATGTTGTAGACACTATACAATTTACAATTGTTCTTGCTTTAATAAAATTGAAGAATAATTACCAAGTTCCAATGTAGTTTTACTGCATCTCCCACACACTGAGTAATCAGATCTTGTTATTAATAATGGCAAATGCTGGGCAAGGATCTGGGGATATGAGAGGATAGTAAGTCACACATGGAATGATAAGTATTGAGTAAAGACAAACACGGCATCTGGTTTCCCTGCCATTGCTCTTCTGAGTTTCAGCAATTCTCAGGAAGAATTTGCAAAGATGAAATCATTCCTTTCTTGAATGTTTGGAGTGATTAGGTTCTTAGACCTTCTGAATATATTTGTGTAAAATGGGTATCCAACTGAAGACTAAAAGTTGTGTTTATAATTCTACACCTTGCACAAAATTAATGTTAAATTATTCAAAAGCTGAAATGCTTAAACTCTCAGAAGAAAATGCTAACCATACAAGATGTAGATAGAGGAAATAATACAAATAACACAGGAAAGACACCAAGAGTTAAGGAGTAGAAATACATTAAAAGATTTCTGCACATTAGAAGAAAATACCAGCCAAGTGGACATATAACTTACAGAATGGAGATCAAAGGTAAGGGGAAGAAAGATGTTGAAGAATCAAGGGGAGGATATCAGGACAGCATGCCATTAAACTACTAGTAAAGAAAAAAAAAGAATAAAATCAGGGTCTAGAAGAGGTACCTTCATAATCACTCCCATAGCAGAATCATTCCAACAGCTAAAAGATACAATCATTCCACGTGTTCACCAACAAAGACATGCATGAAGATAACACAGTGTGCACAAACAATGCTGAAGATGATTGCATCTTTTAGCTGTTGGAATGATTCTGCTATAACCACTGATGCTGATTTATGAGTCCATCTAGCTGTTGTAATTACAATGATCAGCTACAAATACACAGCAACTAAAATGATGAGGCCAGCAAGACTGCTCAGCAGGTAAATGTGTTTTCTAAGAAGCCCAATGACTAAAGTTCAATCCAGGCTCCCAATCATGGAAGGACAAACACAGTCCCAAAACAAATCTTCTAACCTCTGCGCATGTATGTGCTCTTACATGTTCACCCCAAGAACAAATGAATTATGTAATTAAAAATTTAAAGATATTAGAATGATGATAGATAGGAATACAATGTGAAAGGGACATATGTTTGTTCAAGGGCACAGAGTTGTGTGTTTGTGACAAAAATGTTCTGGAGATCAGCTGTAAAGCATCAGGATCATTATTCACATGAATCAACTGTATAATCATAATGGTTAAAATGATAAATATTTGTAAAATTAGTTCTCATCTTAAATACAAAAGGATTATGCTTAATATATGAAGAGTTCTGGTCATGTGGTATGGTGTAGCTACACTGATGGTGATAAACTAAAGTCAAAACTGACTTTGATTTATAATTTATTGATATTGAATTTAGGGTCATAATGACAAATTTATAGTTTTGTCTGTAAGAAGAATATAAAACTATATTAGTCAGGCATATAATATGGTAGAGATTTGTTGTTGTTGTTGTTGTTGTTTGGTTTCACTTAGTAACAGTAACCCCTGACATCAGGCAGATATATGATAGCTCTGAAACTCTAGGCAGTAGCAATAGAGAAAGCCTGTGTCTATTTTCCAAATGTGAACAGGTTAAATTAGGTAAGTTTCACATGACAAGAACACTCTGTTTATCCTTGCACATGAGCTGGATTCACATAATGACACATTTGGGGTTATATTCAATAAACATAAAAATAGAATCAGGAAAATCTCTCTCATAATTCAGAATAGCTAAAGTACAAAGATATTAAACATACATTAACATACATTAAACAAGCAAATACTCCTTTATTTGTAATTCATTGAATTTTTTCTAAATCTTCAAGCATCCTTAAAGGGTTTTTAATTTTGTTTTTTGTTTTTTTTTTTTTTTGGTAGAAAAGGCATCTTATACTTCTATCATTAGTAAGACAATTTAATTTACTATTATCAGTATTATAATTCCACTAATTCCTGTGATCTATTTAAGACAAAAAAAAATAGAATGCTTTCCTATCCAGATGTATTTATTGAGGAGGAGGAATGAAAGAATACAAGATATACCAAGCTATTTAACGTAAGATGGGGATGTAGCTCATGGCTTTTCCAGTTATGGCAAGGCCCTAGGTGTCCCATCAGTAAAGAAAAACGTAGAATCCAAATAAATCATTTTAAAACTAAAAACTAGAAAGAGTCATGCAAGAAGAGACAGACATAAGGTAAACGATATGAAGATGTTCAAAGAAATAGAGGCAACACGAAGAAAGGAAAGAAGATGAGATGATGTCATTTATGACACTCAGTAGCAGCTTATGGGAGGAAGAGGATCCCGCAGCTTAGGGATGATTGGAGACTGTGGACTCTGCCATGAGTTGAAAATATGCAAATTAATCCAAAAGCCCATTCAAGTTCCTACTCTTTAAACCATAACAGGGTTCCTTTTTCCTATTCTACTTATTCTGTCAATTTTCCTCACCCCCCATCTCTTTCTCTTCTTCACACTCTTCGTTCCTCGCTCTTTTCCTTCCTCATTTCTTTTTTCCTTCCTTTCTTTTCAGCAGAGCTTTTGAAGAATTTCATAATAAAGATTTTAAGTACAACTAAAAGAAAAATAGAGTCACTTGGGAAGAAATAAGATTTATCTAGATAAGGAGTGTGGCTTCTCCAAGGAGGGCTTCTTCTAGTCTTGCACATCCCGTTCTAGTTTTTAGTTTTTAGTTTTTAAAAAACTAAAAGAGCCCTGATTTAGTGAATTTAAACCATGTATTCGGGTGATCGTGGTGCTTCCTTTGGTTCTCCTCTCTGGGTTCCTTTCTTCCCACTTTGTTCTCTTGGATTCCTTGGCCTTCTCTTCGCTCTCTCTTCTCCCTTCTCCCCTCTCCCCTCCCCCCTCTCCCCTTTCTCTCTTTCCCCCTCTCTTGTACCCCTTCCCCTCTCCCATCCGTTCTCCATTCCCCCTCCCTCCTTCCACCCTCCATTGTATGAGTATAGAACAATTTATATTGACAATTGATAGCTAGACTTTCTTATGCTGAGCTATGATGAATGAGGCTGCTGTGAACTTGGCTGTAATTAAGTCCAGGTATGCATAGGCATGCATAAAGAATAACTTTCACTAAGTACATTAAATGTTGAGATTCACTTTTTAAAATATAATATCAGGAGATTTAAGAAAATTATTACAGATGACTCTGCAGGCCTCTGTCTGTGCTTGGATCGGGGCTACAACCATTGTTCCAGCAGGGGACAACAACAGGGCCTGGTGCTGACGCCCGCTTAGTGGCCGCTTCTGGAGACACTCAAGTCACGCCGCCGCCCTGTGTCCTCCTAGAAGTAGCAGCAGCAAGTTGGGGGCTGTGGGGACTGGGAACAGTTGGCCCTCTCTGCTCCGGGAGTTAGGAGCTGCTGCGATGTGCTCTGCCTGAGGTATCATGGCCCTCCTCGCCTCCCAAGACTCTTCTATGCTCCAGAGTTTCATCCCTTGAGTCTGTCTGAAGGGAGGGAAGAGCAGGCCAAACAAGGTGGGCCAAACAAGAAAAAGGCGCTCTGTTCGGTCAGGAGTTGTTCTCCAGGAACCTAGGTTTTCTGCGCATGCTCACCTCGTTGGTCCTGTATTGGGCCTAGAGCAGACGCGGTACGGGGCTGGTTGATGCTGCTCTCACTGCTGCTGCACTTCCTTCTAGGCTAGGGCTGGACTGCTGATTGTGCCCGCACAGGCCAGAGGCAAAGGAGCTGCTCTGGCCCAAGGACTGGGGCACACAGGAGAGTATCAGAAGCCAAGAGCAAAAGAACAACCGAAGAGGCTGCCTGAAAAGCCCAAACCAAATAGACTGATAGTTGAAGTACAGGAGGATGAAGTTGTTAGAATTTCCTGAAGTATACCAGCAAAGCAGCCACCAAAGAGAGACACGGAAAACAAAAAGTCAAAGAAAAATAAGAAATCATCAAAGTCAGATGCTGAGCCAAACAGTCTGTGCCATACTGGTAAGGAAGTTGATGAAGGAGCCTGGGAAAGAAACAGTAGTCACAGTGATAAATGACTACGCCATAAATGGGATAAAGTATTGACTGATTCTGGTTCATTTGGATTCAACTAGCCCTGGGATAGAAAAATACCATCACAGTTACCACCTAGCAACTAAAAACTTTATCATTTCCTGTTGGTTCCAAGAAGAATAAAGGTGATTCTCATCTAAATGTTCAAATTAGCAAATTTTAGTCTGGAAAAGGGGATACTACAATTCAGGATTCTTCAGGGCAGAAGAAAAATCTTACTGTTAATGGAGGAGGCTGGAGTGAAAACTCTATAAAACTCACCTCACCCTTGAGTACAGGTGAGGGGAAGTCGAGCTCTGTCCCACCTGCCTCTGCAGACAAGGAAAGCAGAGCCATCTGCTTGGATTCAA
The DNA here is from genome assembly GCA_902729485.2 of Mus minutoides. Classification (NCBI taxonomy): domain Eukaryota; kingdom Metazoa; phylum Chordata; class Mammalia; order Rodentia; family Muridae; genus Mus; species Mus minutoides. Next base: position 27,326 of record LR753817.1, on the reverse strand, counting down.
GAAGCCAGTGATGGTAATGCAAATGATAAAAGCTGGGGAAAGAATCGGAGTGATTACTCAGTATTTTCTGGCATTTGAGTCTGCTGAGCCAGTTTTTCAGACTACCGCTTCTGATTATCAATGGGATGTTAGCCGTTCTGATTATCAATGGGATGTTAGCCGTAATCAACCCTGAATCAGCTCAGACTGCAATGCACCAGCAGAAGCAGGGAGGGGGGGGCTGGGCGGGGGGGGGGGGGAGCTGGGTAGATGAGGAAAGAGCTTCGCTTCTGAAGTCCCAGGAAATGATTTCTAATAATCAAAAGTTTTCAGATGATGATAAAGAAAAAGGAGAGGGAGTTCTACCTAATCTGGACAATCTAAAAGAAAAAAAAAGAAAAAAGAAAAAAAGAAAAAAGAAAAAGAAGAAGCAAGGTGAAGACAACTATTTCATACAGAACACTGAAGAACTAGAAAAGGACATTAGAGAAGAACTTGTAGTGAATACCTTCAAAGCAGTTCAAAAACAGGAAAAGGCTTGTTCCCCGAAGACCATGAGTACACGTGATCCAGCTGAAGTACAGGTCAAAACCTGGCATCATATCCAGACTCTTCTGCCTGCTATCTCTGCGGAGCTCTTTTCAAGTGCCACAGATGTTACACGGTTCACAGACAAGCACAAGTCAAATGCTAAGCAAAACAGTATGCCTCCCTCACCTCTGTCTCAGATCAGGTCTGAAACTAACCACAATTCTCCCCAACAAATAAAAAAGAAAAAAATCATGATGGGAAGTGTGATTTTACTTTTTTTTTTTCTTAAATTGGACATGAGTTTACAAACACTATCTTGAAGATTATGCTCTTTATGCAATTGTTTGTTAACATGTACAAAGTTGTATACAAATTTAAACCAACTTTTAAAAACAAAACTGAACACAAACACATAAAATGGAATCAAGGGGAAGTTAATATATGAAATTAAGAGGTCAACAAAATACATCCTCTAGACACTTGGAAGACACTTCCAAGCTGGAAGACACTTGGGAGAGTCTTTTAAAGTGAACAAGAATGATTTTAATTTAAGACTATTATCCTGTTTTTACAACAGTTCTCTATTTATAACAGATTGTACCTTGTCTCATCTGCAGCTGAGGAATAATGGTTTCTGATTAGAGAGAAGACTGTCTAGAGGCCAGTAGGCAAGTCCTTGGATCTTGTGCATGAACTAAGACCATTTGGATCTATTTTAGGCTTAAATCACAGTGCTTTGATCAAATGCATAATCTGCCATATCTTACGTATTTGTTGTATCGATTTGTATTAAAAGAATCAGAAGTGCAAATAAAAAGTCATTTATCATCTGTTTAACTAAACTGCCTTGGTTTAGTTTACAGTTCTTTAAAAGTTCTTAATTAAAACACTGAGAAATGCAATTGACAGACACTTGTATATCTTACAAAGTTATTTTTGATAGTCTTACATCAGTTAAATTATTCCAAGTAACAACGGATTGTGAATTTAAAAAGGTAAACTGTATTATTTGTTTCACATACTTAAAACTGAGAGTAACTAATAATGCTCTTGTTTATGATTTGAAGACTTTTCAGGCAAAATCCAACTTAATTTTTCCCTTTTCCTGCCAATTTCCCAGTGTCCACTCTTAGTTGCTAGACCTTTTTATTTTTAACCTTAAGAATGAAGTTATTCACAACTCTTGAGCATATGAGAGTGGAAGCATAGTCAGACAGCCTTAATTGACATTGTCTTCAGTCCTCCAGTTATCAGGAATATTTTTTTTACAGCCTTACCTGTACTGCATTAAATATGCATCAATTTCTTGAAGGGGTTTCATGTTTTTACAAAAATTTTCATGTAACTATTGCAAGTGTGGTCAAGGAAGGAAAATTTTCTGCTTGAAACTGTTGATTTAAGTGATGTGTGAACTGTCACTATGATCAGACACTATATGAACCCTAAGAAACTGGCAGGCCTCTGTTTCTGTAAGCAGTGCATGCTCGACCATGTGAACTATAAATAGCAACTTTGTTTTCTGGTGTCATGAGGAATGACACTGTTTAAAAGCTATAACCAGGGGTACTGATCTATCCATTAAATACTGTATTTTTGTCTGTAGTCTGAGCTACTTTCCTCATCAATCAGTATTAGGGTGTGCATTCAATAAACCATCCCTGTTGGACACACAAACTGGTGTTTTTGTGGATTGTGGGTAACTCTTGGTATCCTAGTAAGCTTACAAACTAAGTATGTGAGCCTGACTTTGCTCTATAGCTTTACCTCCAGGACTGTTCTATGTCCTCAAGCGCTCTTTTTATTCTTTTTGTATGCTTGTCTGTTTTGTGATGTCCTTTAGATGCTCTCTCTCTCTCTCTCTCTCTCTCTCTCTCTCTCTCTCTCTCTCTCTCTCTCTCTCTCTCTCTCTCTCTCACCCTGGCTTTATTGAACTCCCTAAGTAGACTGGACTGGCTTCGTAGTCACAGAGATTCTTCTGCCTCTGTATCCTGAGTGCTGAAATTAAAGTTAACTTTGGTTAACTTTAATTAAAACTTTGGTTTTCAAATTTCACGGATTTAAAATGCTTCTGCTAAATTTATAGCAATGTTTCAATATTTTCTATAGATCAAAATGAGATATGTTGTTATTTTTGCTAATTGTTGAATTTTTTTAAATGTGTGAGATTACTTCAAGATGGTCGAAATTTTTCAAAAATTGAATAAAAATTTTTCTCATTCCACTTTATTCAGACTAAGTGAGACTCTGTTCTGGCTGTGAGGATAATTTGAAGGCGGAATGCTTGCCTTTCTAATGCAGTAAACAAGGACCCATACCTATCATGGTTTACACTATATGCTACAAAAAAAGATCTTACAATATAATTTCCTCCCCAAACCAGCATTATACCATATAAACCCAGTTGAATTGTCAAATCCAGATTATTATATCCATGTAGGAACATTATGTCATCTCTTAGCTCCTTGTGGCAAAAGAAAATAAAGCATCCTGGTGAAATTCTAAACCAGGATTAAATGTGGCTTTTAGCAACCTTCCTTCTTTAGAGTATGTTTACATCCAAACTTTATTTACTAAAAAACAGATTCCATAAGATAAAACAAACTACTGCCCAGAAGATAAACAAAATTAGAACAAAATCCTCCAATGTTTTGAAGCTGGTCACCAAATAATAATTTCTGTAATATGCGCAGAAACCTCACAGATAATTCAGTAGACTAGAGGCTGAGAATTAAATCAGAGAAGATTTAAAACAATGTTGAGGTTTATACAAAGAAAAATAATAAAAAACTATCTCTTTGTGAAATTGGAAAATGAAAGTAAAACTAAAAATGAAACATCTGAATAAAACAACTTTAAAAGTGTGGGTACAGACCATGTACACACACTTGAGCCTGGTCCTCCTGGCTTCAAGGGTCACGGTTTAGAGAACAGTAAAAAACAGCTCTAAGAACCAAAAAAAAAAAAAAAAAAAAAAAAAAAAAAAAAAAAAAAAAAAAAAAAAAAAAAAAAAAAAAAAAAAAAAAAAAAAAAAAAAAAAAAAAAAAAAAAAAAAAAGAACAGCATTAAGCTAGAATTGGAGCTTTTCCTCATATGGTTTCTTCTGCTATTATGTCTCCTCTCACCAAGGAGGTGAAGCAGCTCTTAGCTGCTAAAAATGGGAAGTACTTGGGTTATTAGGATGTGCACACTTCAGGGGATGATCATGTGCAAAACTGATTTCTTTCTTTGCACAAACAAATTTTTTCTAGAAACAGTTATTGTAAATTAAGTATGTTAGTAATGTCACTTCTCCTGTGAAAAGATGCCAGATATATTTTTTGAAGATATAAATATATACAAGAAGCATAATTTTACACAATTAAAGTATTTTGATGCAGCTCCTAGAAAGTGGATGTTTCTGGGCTCATTAAGATTGACATAGAAGTAAAATGAACGGAGTGGGCCGCAGCGCTGTGGTGACAGGTTTTTGTTACTTTTTAACTTGAAGAGTATTCATATTTTACTCCAGTTCACATAATAGAAAAGGTAACATTTGCCTTTCTGAGGATAATTTTCTTAAGGTGATCTCCATTTACATAACTTTTAGAACATTTTCAGACCAATGGTGACATTTGGAGGACTGTAGTGTCTACATATGAGAACAACAGCTGACTTAGAGGTTAAAAGCATGTAGTGATCATCTAGAAGATCCAGGGTTTATTTTCAGCATTCAGTAATTGCTCAAAACTCACTCCTTAGGGGAGTAACTTCACCCCTAAGGGGTCCCATGCCCTCTTCTGACATTTTTAGGTATTTTATGCATGTGGTACAGACATACATGCAGGAAAAAAAATGCCCATACATATAAAATAAAAATGAAGGTGTGGGGCTGGTGAGATGGCTCAGCAGGTAAGAGCATCTGACTGCTCTTCCGAAGGTGATACGTTCAAATCCCAGCATCCACATGGTGGCTCACAACCATCTGTAACGAGATCTGGCGCCCTCTTCTGGACTGTCTGAAGACAGCTACAGTGTACTTACATATAATAAATAAAATAAATCTTTAAAAAAAAAAATGAAGGTGTAAACACACACACACTTCCCTGACACACGTATTCTTTCCTCCTTCTAATTTATCATCTTCATTTACATATTGTTTAATTTCATGTAAAAATTTTGTATAAATTTGTATACTTCTATAGTATTTCTCTAGATAAATTTATTTGAAAAATTATATATTGTTGGATAGTAAAGTCTGTAAGGAAAATGCCATGACCAAATGACTCATGTGCTCCACACTGAAAAAGTCAGTTACTAGAAGCTTAAGTGTTTCCATACTATTGTCTTAGTATCGTAGGACTGACAAAAAGATTATGCATATTTAGAAGTAAAAGGAGAACCAGAGTTCATGATATACTTGAAAGTAGCTATCTTTTACCACAGCAGGGTAAAACAGGCTAGAACTCAACTTCCTATTGCTAATTACACCAAAGGCACAAAATGTGGGAAAACATATTTCTAGAAATATAAATACGCTTAACTCTCCTTAGCACTGGATATTTGGAATAGTTTGTAAAGATGACCACAGTAGAAGAGAATGAGTAAGAGATGACATATGTGCACAGCAGGATGAGGATAATTTGAGTGGCTCTGTCCTCAGAGGAGACTTTCAGAAAGTACTGAGTACTGTGGATATACTTTACTTGTGTCTTGCATCTGTAGCAGATATGCACCATAGAGACACTTGAGCAAGACATGAGTCGCAGACGCAGTCCATAAGAGAGGGACAGTAAAAACATAATGGAAGCAGGTGCTACAGTACCAGAAGCAAACAGTGAGCAGTACCCATATTGCATCCTGTCAAGTCAAATTTTATTTTACCTGTGGTCTGACACTCTTGCTGGAGTCAAGATGTTTAGAAGCAAGTGGACAAACTACCTCTGTGACTAACAGGGAACAATGTACTTGGTAGCTCTGTGCTTAAGCTTCATTCACTTGGAGTTGTTGGGGCTGACTGTCATTTCTTGGAAGCTACTCAGTATACACATGGCATGCACAGACATCCCCCTTGTTATTCAGCATCAATTTATATCCAATATCATCCAAGAAATCCTTAAATCCAAAATAAAACCTTGTCTGTGGAATGCTATTTGAGATGATAGACAAGCAACTGGCAAAAGTAACTTGCTTTATAATCAGGTCTTTGGGCATTAAATGCTTTGCAGTAAGTATGAAAAAGACATATAATAATACTGAGGACTTGCCAAGCATTCCCACCGAAATCTGGGGGTTGGGAAGTTTGCCAAGCTTGCCATTGCCAAGTTTGTAGTAGCCATTTCTATTCCTATTAAAAAATAAATTTAATAGGGTCAACAGACCATAGAAATGCATTATGAGTGTGCATTATTTCATGAAGTTAGTTTAAATAAAAGTCATTACCCCATTGTATTTATATAGCCCTCTCAGTGAAGAAATGTCTACATTTTGTTCTTTATAGATGTTCTCTATTATTTAAGTGGAAAGTAATAGATATGTTTCCTAAAGATTAATATTTTCACTAGATGTGGTAGCATAAGCCTTAATCCTAGCACCCAAGAGGCAGAGGCAGAGACAGACAGACCAATGAATTTGAGGCTAACCTGGATTACCACGTCACTTACAGAAAAGCCAGGCTACCTGCAGAGTAATACCCACTCCGTCTAAAAAAGGGGGCAGGGTTGATTTCATTAGTTTTGACTAAATACTAATCATTTTTACAAAGAGAGACTTTTAAAACATGCCATTGTTTCATAAATTAACATAACTGAAATTCAAAATCCATCAAAAGAAACAACAGAAAATATTTCACAATCATATTTCAAATGAGTGGCTAAACATTCACCTTTAACAAAGATTAATTTCATCTAAGACTTATTTTGGTTTTGATTATGTTTGCTGGAGGGGGCTGTATGTAAGTGTGAGGGTCAACAGAGGCCACAGGCATGAGACCTGCTACAGCTGAATTTATAGACACTTGTGAGTCACTGGCAGGAGCTCGGTACTAAACTCAGATGCAACATAAGAGCAGTATGTACTCTTACCCTGACATGACTCTACCAAAAAGAAAATATATAAAGCTAAATTTGAAAATAAACCCTAGCTGGGCGGTGGTGGCGCACGCCTTTAATCCCAGCACTTGGGAGGCAGAGGCAGGCAGATTTCTGAGTTCTAGGCCAGCCTGGTCTGCAGAGTGAGTTCCAGGACAGCCAGGGCTACACAGAGAAACCCTGTCTCGAAAAAAACAACAAAAAAAGAAAGAAAAGAAAGAAAAGAAACCCTAAAAACTCTTATCCTCTGACTTGTCTCTATGATACAGAAAATATTTTAAACTAAATTGAAACAAAAATAAAATATAAAACAAATGAGGAATGGATTAACACTTGGATAAATTTCCTATAAGCAACTCAGAAAGGTCCAAACTTTATGCAAAATGAAACATATCCTCCAAAATTAAGGCAATACTATGAAAGATGCAAGTCAGACTACAAGGTGAGATCACATTCTGCGTAGATCAGCTTCTAGTCAAAACAAATTAAAATAAGCAAAAGCAGTATATCTGATAAACATATAAACCAGGAAGTGCAAATATATACACTCAAGCACACAAGCACACATACATAAAATAAAATTTTTTGAAAGGCAGAGAATGAAGACAAAAGGATTTGTATGCTCTTCAGGGTCACCTTTCCTGGAGAACAAATTGTTAAACAAGAAAGACTGTCTCAAATAAGGTAGAAGGTAAGACACAATAGCCCCGCCCACTGGCACCCATTAACACACAAGATACACAAATACACAAGAAACATAACACACAGGAGAAACAGAACCATCAACATTTATTTACTGCTGGAATATCAGTTAACAACCAGCATTTAGGCACTTGAAAAACTTTGGTGAACAAACTGACAAAAACCTCATTTTACCCTCACATGCCAATGGCATGGGACAACACATGGAAGGAAACAATCTGAATGTTAAATGAAACAACTTCACTGGCTAAGTCCTACTGAAAAGCTACATGCTTCTTCATGTGCAGATGAGACGCTGAGGCTGAAACCATGATTGCCTCTGGAGAGGAAGGTCCACAGTTCATTCTGATTTGTGGAATTTCCTCAAGTGACGGTAGAATGTGGATGACTGGCGGAAGCGACTATCACACAGGGAGCAGGAGTAAGGCTTCTCTCCTGTGTGAATCCTCTCATGAGCCTGCAGGTTGATCTTGTATTTGAAGGCCCTTCCACATGTACTGCACGGGAAAGACTTCTCTCCCTTGTGTATGACCTCATGAACTTTAAGTTCTGACTTGTGGTAAAAGCCTATCTGGCACTCCTTACAGAAAAATGGCCTCTCCTTCCGGTGTGTTTTCTGGTGGATGGAGAGGTTGCAGGGATATTTGAAGGTTCTGGGACATTCCTCACATTTGTATGGTTTGGGGTCTTTCTGGAGTATCTCTTGGTAACCCTCAAAGGTGGAATTTGCCTCATGTTTCTGGAAAAGAGGGACAGGCTTAGGGGTAGGCTGCTCTGGCCTGGAGAGGTAACCTGGTACCTCCACAGGGACAAGTTCAGAAGAAGCTGTCCACAGGGACCTGGAGGTACCGCACATTGCTACTCTTAAATTCTGAGGCACTCCATAAGAAACACTTTTCACATCAGGTTCAGAATACTGTTCTCTCTGGATAATGAAAAAGGGATCTCCCTTATCTGTGGGACTAATAACACCAGGACTTACATCAGTAGTATTGTGGCTATCCCCAGTGTCTTCAGACTGCTTTGCTAGAGAGAGAAGCACTGGCTGTATGTCCATAAGGATACCTTCAGAAGAAGGTGCCCTCAGGGACATTTCATGGGGCCTGGAAGTACCTTGACTTGCTCTTCTGACAACCTGTGGAACTCCATAAGAAACATCCCCCTTTTCAAGCTCCTGATACTGTACTCTCTGGAAAGTTAGAAGGGAATCCCTCATAGTTCCAATACTATTAACACTGCCATTTCCAACACTAGCCTTCCAGGGACTTTGGCAGCCATCGTCTGTATTTTCATGTCCTGTGAAAATAAGACAATTGGTGAAAGTGTGCACAAGTAGGATCCACACAACATCCCTCTTCTGTCCAGCCTCCTGACTCACCTGATGCCAAGAACATTTCTTTGGGGATCTCCAAGAGTGCCGTTGCATTCTCCTGTGTCGGAGTTGTTGCTACTTTCTGTTGCTCCAAAAGTGTGATGACTTCTTTTAAGGGCATGTTCTCAGAAAAAAGGGCTTCCTGCCCATGCATGGCAACATGGATCTGTAAACAAAGCCAGGTGACCACCGTAAGCCTCTACTTTAACATCTAGCCTCTGGTCAGTGATGGACCAGCTTGACTCCATCTTAAGGTTAGAAACCTCATTACAAGTTCAAAATGGAATCACTGCTTTTTTTTTTTTTTTTTTTTTTTTTTTTTTTTTTTTTTTTTTTTTTTTTTTTTTTTGGTAAAGCTTGAATTGGACCATGTCTTGACCAATTTTCTGAAATATGACATTTTCTGAAGCCTATAATCTGACTACATCCTCATCTCCAGCCTATAATCTGACTACAACCATCTCCATAAGTTTTGAAATGTTCAGCCAAATTCCTATATAAACAAAAGAGCCCCCAAATCTTGGATTCTCCCCTGGTCCTGCAGTTTTTAAAGCTATATAAACCCCACTGTCTGTGAGTTTACTGCTATTTTCTCAAAGCCAACTTTTGAGAAATACCCTTGTCTGACATAAAACAGGACTTGTTAATTCAAGCAAAAAAAAAAAAATGTATGATTGTCTTTACTCTCATACTATCAGGAACTTAGCTATAGGTAGTTGTAACTTTCAGTCTGGAATCCTCAGGATCTCTATGTATACTCTGCAGTAGACACCACTGTGGCATCTTGGCCGCAGACAGACAGACAGGTGTTGCTTTCTGTCTTGGAGCTCCACGGCCTTCCACTTTCACTCTCAAGTCTATTCTGACTTCCACCCAGATAAGATAAATTTTGAAAGGTTCAGTCGAATTTCTTCATAAACAAAAAGCACCCAAATTTTGAAAACCCTCTGATCTTTCAGCATTTTAAGCTATAGAAACCCCATGCCTCTTTCTTCACAGCTACTTCTCAAAGCCCACTTAAGAGGAGATGGTCCTGTGTGAGAGAAAATAACAATTTGGGTGATGGTCTTTACTATCATTCATTCAGTGGATTTCACTATAGGTGATTATTATTTTCTGTCTAGAATGCTCAGGATCGCCCCATTAATTGTGCAGTGGATGCCCCTTTAATGTCTTGGCTTCAGACAGGCAACTGTTAGTTTCTGCCCTGGAACTTTGTGATGCTCCATATTCATTCTAAAGTAGCTGAGGTTTTCCCATCTCCCACCTCTAGCCATTAGTCTTTAAGTGGCCCCTCCCTATCAGCCAGTCACTCACTTTTATGTGTGAGTGGGCTTTATTTCTAACACTTAAAATTTTTTGTCCCTCTCATGACACCGTTGCCCTAGACAATGATCCTTGACCAAAGATGTCCTTAATATGAAAGCTGTAATTTGGGGAAAGGGGAGGTATTATTATTATTATTATTATTATTATTATTATTATTATTAATTATTATTATTATTATTATTATTATTATTATTATTATTATACCCTTAACAAAACTCACACCTGTCTGAATCAAGTCCAACACCTACATTTTATGAATAGGATGCTCACTGCCTCTGCTCTTAGGAACATGACTGGATATTATGGCAACAGTTTGCTTGGAATTTAGTTTCCATCATGAAATTCTTAATTTAAAACAAAGCCCAAGTGTGAACAAGGAAAAATACAATCTGAAATGAGAACTCAAACAAACAGTGGGGAGGGGACATTTCCCACACCTATAAGAGGGATTATGTTTTAGACCTGAGTTCTTGGCCAAGAAACCATATTTCAAATGGAAAAAACAAAAACAAAACCCTACAAACAAACTGAAATAGAAACTAAAATACATAAAACAAAAAGAAGTGATCTGCATAGCATTTATATCTTCCAATATGAGTATGAAGCTTTATTTCTAATGGGTATATGTATTTTTGTCCCTCCCACTGAATGCTAGCCCTAGACAAGTATCCTTAATCACAGATGTCCTTAACAAGAAAACTTTAATTGGAACCCCCCTGAATCCCCAAATTAAAATTGAAAAATTTCTCCACCTTGGCAATTTCTGTCTGTCACTGACTGAGAAATATGTAAATCAAGACCCTAGAAGAAGATTCAATGTACTTACATTTACATGAAGTCTTTCAAGATTTGAAAATCTGCATTGAGGTATTCATCAAGGCATTTCTTATGAAACTGTCACTGTTGTGTATGTATGTAATAGCAATATTTAACATCAGAATCCTTACTTATTATTGTGCAACCTCGGTTTTCTGGACAGAGTATCTTACTGACATATATTAGCCAGTTTGGAAAGCCAGGTAGTCACTTCAATCCCCAGATTCTGCCTTTTATGTACAGGGATTGAGAGATCAAATCTTCTGGATTCAGTCTCCATCTTAGAGAAGCTAACCCAAAGTTGCACTCAAGTTAACAAACAGGCTGGTACCTAGCACCAGTTTCCACACTACCCCACAAGAAAACCTGCATCTAGCACCAGTTTCCAGATTATTTCCCAACAAATCTGCAACCCCAGGTTATAAGCCCTGCCCTGACACTTCACTTCCTAATAACTATCAATCAGGAGGAAAACAGAAGTTAAGTTTATGGTTTAGTTCTCCGTACCAGCCAACTATGTTAAAGGCCATAATAGCGCCCCCCCCCCAATCAGATGTATGCTAGGCTAGATACCCCTTTCTTGCCTCTATAAATGCTTCCTAAAACTAGGCTCAGGGCTCTAACTTACAGCTGTATCTCAAGATCAAGCTTGAATAAAGAGACTAAAAAGCAATGGCATTGGATTCAGCTCTTTGGTGTTCTTTTGAGGTTCACAAACTTCATGGCACAACAGGACCAGAGACTAGTGCTGAGAGTCAAAAGTTTAGATGTGAGCTGAGGTTCCAACACAGTTCTCATAATTACAATATGATTGAGCCATCCTCAGACAAAAGGCATTTCCTCTAAAACCCTTAAGTTCTTGCCCATATGTCAACTCCCCAGTCTCTCTGAAACCATGTAAATATACTATATTTAGAATCTTGGTAGTTAGTAAACTACCCTAGGAAAGACTAATAAGTACGATTAAATCTCATGACGTTTAAGATCGTACATTACCAAAACCTCCCCCTTTTTGTTAGAGGGCTTATTATTTTTGATGTTGAAGAAAGTACCTTTTCCCATTACAAAGGACTGTCTTTCCTCCCCACATAGCCATTTCTTACTCCAGGAACTCACCATGACAGGAGGCTTCAAACACTCATCAGTCAGACTCTCCATGAATCTCCTCATGTTTCTGCCACTGGATTTCCACTTCTCTGTCAAGGCAAACTTGTCCTTGCAGTGCCCAGTGATGAGAAACTGCTCCAAGACCAGTTGAGAAATCATCTGTTCCTTGCTCTGCTTTTCTGGCTGCAACCAGGAGGTAAACATCTCCCAGAGTGTTTGCAGCTCTTGCTTTGCCAGGGAGCCATTGTTATTTGGGGAAAGATTGAACTGAGCACTTGGTGAGAGAGAGCTGTCTTCTCCCCACTGCATAGCAGAAGCCTGGGTTGGAATAAACTTTGCACCACCTAATTCAGAGTCATTTGATGATGACTTGGGCATAAAGGTTCCTCTGAACTGTGAAGCCATTGTGATGAGAATCCTCAGAAAAATTCAACTATGGCAATTTGGTATTTGTCTTCTTACTTGAGGCTCTATTTCAACAATTGGTGAATGTGTAAAACTATAAAGTAAAAAGAAGAGACACATAAGTAAAGTGAAAACTTAGCTGATATTTCTGACAGTTGGTTAACTAGTTACCTGCCAGTTCCATTACTATATCAGAAAAAAAATCAAAATACGCCTTTTCTCCTGATTAAATCACAACTGGAATCCTAACTCATTCTCAGGTCTGTATCTCTAATACAATGCTTGATGCTTCCCTGTGAGGAAAACATATTCTAAGCAAGCATAACATGTCACTGTGGTCAAGGGGGACAGTACCACACTGGAAGGGAATATCGAGATTGGCATTTATCTCCCACGACTTCCAATCCTGTGCTCATTCTAAAATTGTTAACTTTTTATCATTCCGGAGAGTTTTGGATCCCAGATGTTTCAGTGAACAAGGCTAAACCTGTAGAAGTGGAATGAGACAAAGGCAAGAGGCCCTCCTGAATTTCTCTCAATAACAACAAAGAAAAGAAGGAGGCTAAACTGCTAAACTGGGCTCATATCTGTAAGCAGAGACAGGCTTGTAGTTTATTTGTCGGAAATATATATGATGGTTGTCAGACATGATGTGACTACTATAGTCTGAGAGGAATTAAAATGTTGTAGCTCAAAAATCCCAGCACTTGGAAGGCAGAGGCAGGCGGATTTCTGAGTTTGAGGCCAGCCTGGTCTACAGAGTGAGTTCCAGGACAGCCAGGGCTATACAGAGAAACCCTGTCTCGGGGAAAAAAAAAAAGACTACTTGTTCTTTCCTTTTCTGTTTGTTTGGTGTGTGTGTGTGTGTGTGTGTGTGTGTGTGTGTGTGTGTGTGTTTGCTTGTTTTTGCAAAAGAGTATCTGCTCATAAACTTACTAAGTGGTTGAAAATGGCCTGTACTCTCATTTTATGGCTTTTACCTCCCCCGTGCTGGGGTTCTCTCACAAGTATCATTTTCTTTTGGTTTTTGATTTTGGTTTTGGTTTTGGTTTTCTGAGAAAGTGCCCCTCTAGTGCTGGCTGTTCTGGAACTCCCCATGTAGCCCAGGATGGTCTGGAACTCACAGAGATCTACCTGCTTCTGTCTCCTGTATGCTGGGATTTAAGAAGTAGGCCATCACTATTGGCTTTCTCCTGCTTCTGTCTCCTGTATGCTGGGATTTAAGAAGTAGGCCATCACTATTGGCATTCTAATAGTTAGGCTGAATTGCGTGCCCTGAAATTCAAGAGTTGAGAAATTAACCCTTAATACTTCACACTGTAGCCTTATTTCAAAGAGTGCTAAACCTCTGTCCAAAGTCAGAATTCTAAATACCATCAGCCTAAAGGAAAACAGCAGCTCAGGGATGAAAACTTTTGAAGTCTAAAGTCCCTTAGATTACAACACTGAAAAAAAATCTCAATGTTGAAACAACAAGCTAAAAATAGTTGTTTTCACAAGAATAAAAAAACACATGCCCAGGGGAGAGCCTCTACCCTCTCAGAGAAGAGATGCAGGTAGGAGGAGGGCCTTTGGGGGTTTGGGGGGAGAGGAAAGTGGGGAGCATCCATCAGGATGTAAAATGAATGAATAAATGAATAAATAAATAGAAAGAAAGAAAGAAAGAAAGAAAGAAAGAAAGAAAGAAAGAAAGAAAGAAAGGAAAAGCACCATATGCCACAGACTGTAACAACTTATTTCTTGCTAACTGACTTTTTGTTTGCATTAGTGCTTAGAACTTATTTTCACCTACTGGAAGCAACACAAAATCACGACACTAGTGAGATAGGAATTGAAAAAAAATTAACATTTGTGTACAGAGACTTCTAACCCTTGAGAAAAGGGGTCTTTTAGTCACATCTCTTATATCCCAGGCTTTCTTTGAACTTGATATGCAATTAAAGATGACCTATAACTTCTGATATTTGGGTATCCACCCAGGGATGACATGGTATGATATGAAACCCAGTGATTCTAGAATATTAGGCAAACACCTTACAAAAGACCTACAGTTTCTGCTCTGTTAGATTTTTTATTAAAGAGCAGAATGATGTTTAAAGAAAATGTGAATTGATTAGCTCAGCAGAGCCATCCATACTCTAAGGTATAAATGCTGATCCATCTGGTAGGGAGGTGTACAAAGCCAGTTAATCCCATCACAAATTGTCCATGATTATGGAGCTATATGGGATACCTATGTCTGTGCTACCTGTTTGAATGGGAGATTTTCTATTATTTTTCCTTAAACTCTTACGGTCATATTTTTGTTTGATCAATTTAACAGAAAGGGTATTTCATTTTTAAAGTTCTCACGTGAAAAAACAACCAAACCAACAAACAAAAACACCACCCGCAGATTAATGCATCGTTTTCCCAAGATGAAAGTGCTCACTTGGGAATCAAGCTTTTTCTGACTGATGTTTACCGGTGAAATATTTATGGATAAGAACACAACACACTTAGCACGGGAGATCAGGGTGGTGTTGGAGGGTAGAAGCGCTACAGAATCAGTTGCTAAAAACAACACAGTGCAGGCCCAGAGGGATTCCGAGAATCTCTACTTCTCTTGCAAAATTAGAAATGAACATTAACTCAGAGAAAAGAATATAAACCAAAGGAACTGGAACAAAGGAATATAAACCACCATGGCTGTACCCGGCATTGACAGTGGGCTGAGTGCAGCCTGCATCTGGCACTTGCCACACAATGTCTCACTTCTAAGAACTCTGACCAAACACTGTGGCGAACACTGAAGCTGTTGGCAAATGCCCTATACGCACAAGCAAATACCCAGGACCCGAAGACTAAGGAAGTTCGTATAAAAACCCCACGGGGATGGCGGATGTTCATCCCAGAGCAGCATAAGTTCACTTTTACTTAACTCTGGACTTCTACTCTTGCCCACTCCTGAACTTAGGGTGGGTTCTGGGGAAACTCACGGGGTGACATCAAGACAAAGAACCTCACTGGAAGCGCTTTGGAGCACCCTCAGCCATTTGTCCATTTGGGGCTGTTACGCACCGTCTAGAGAAGCCGGTTCCTGTGCCGGAGCTGAACAAGCCCGTGTAGGGTGTTTTTCAGAAACTTCGGGGTCTTAGCGAGAGACGCTGCTGCAACTGCATATGAAGAAACTTTTCTAGGCGTTTTCCAGAAATTTCGGAGTCTTACTGAGGAGAGTTGCCGGTACGTGTGAAAAAGCTTTTTTAGGCGTTTTCCAGAAACTTCGGGGTCTTGGTGGGCTTCGGCTGCAGTGACGTATAAGGATTGTAGCTGCCTGCTGCTTTTCCTGACTGGTCTGAATATGGCAGCCCTCCTTGCCTCCTTTTGCTCCATACAAGGGGTCCTGATGGTCTGGTTTCTAGACAGGCAGGTGAAATGGTCACTCTTGTGCAGCTGGCTAATTTTAGGCCCACTACACCCACGCTTCTGAGCCATGTTTTACTCTTTTGTTTCCATTTTAGTGTACGAGTGTTTTCTGTTGTAACACACTAAACTGTCCAACACAGACACACACATACACACACGCATACACACACACACACACACACACACACACACACACACACACACACACACACACACACACCGGCATGTGCGCAATAAATGCGTGCTCCCCCACTGCAAGACGTGTGCCGTCCCCTGCCCCCCAAACGTAACACAACAGGCACACCCGCGCATGCGTGCGTGTGTACATACACACACACACACACACACACACTCACACACACACACACATACACTCACACACACAGGCATGTGCGCAATAAATGCGTGCTCCCCCACCACAAGACGTGTGCCGCCTCCTGACCCCCACGTGTAACACATGCCGGCACATCCATACAGGCATGCCTGAGTGTATACACACACACACACACACACAAACAAACATGTGCGCACACAATCCACAATACCACATCCATTCACAGGAGGAACCATTGACTAAAGTCAACATTCCCTGGCTCTCAGCTTAAGTGTTTTTTAATCTCATGAAAACAACTATTTTCATAGGGTGCTTCTGATCGATGTTTCTATGACTTATTAAAATCCAGAATTTTATCAACAGGAAAGACTATCAATGCAACCAAATGATGAGAATTTCTTCCACTGAACTCAAACATTGGTATATCTTGTGACTGACTCCCAGAAATTGGATTTCTTAATTCTAAACAGTGACATTTTTTTTTCTCTCCCGGGAAAACTACAGCTTGTGATTTCAACATTCATGTTTTTCAGTATTGTAGTCTCAGGGACTTTAGATAAAAGTTCTTTTTTTCTTTTTTTCTTTTTCATCCCTGAACTTTCAGCCTTCTTTGGGCTGATGACATTAAGTGTTCTGACTTTTGTGAAGAGGTTCAGAACTCTTTTGAAATAAGGCCACCGTCTAAGGTCTTTGAGGTCAGTCTCTCAACTCCTGAATTTCAGGACACACATTTCAACCTAACAATTAGAATGCTTGGAGAGATTGGCCCAGGCCTTTGATTCCAGCATAGAGGAGACAGAAACAGGCAGATGTCTGTGAGTCCCACACCATCCTAGTCTACATGGGGTGTTCCAGGACAGCCAGTTCGAATGAGATACTTGCTCAGAAAAACAAAAACTATAAGAAAATGATTCTTGTGAGGGAATCCCAGAACTAGAGAGGTAAAAGCCATAAGATTGGAGTACAAGGTCATTTTCAACTGCTTAGTGACCTTGTGAGCAGAAAGACTAAAGACATCCTTTTGAGAAAACAAGCAAACAGACACACACACACACACACACATTATCGGAAAAGGAAGGAAAAAAAAAGAGAAAACAAGTTGTTGGTTTTTGGTCACAGCACTTTAATTCGATCCAGACCATAGTTTTCACACCATGTTTATCAAATATTATATATTTTCTACAAACAATATATAAACCCCTCTCTGCTTACAGAGAAGAGCCCTGTTCAGCAGCTGTGTCTTTTATTTTATTTACTGTTTATTTTTTCCCTGTTGTGATTCTGACACATTTAGGAGGGTCTCTGGCCCTTTGTCCCATTCCACTGCCAAAGCTTTGACCCTGGGATCCAAAACTCTCTGGAAATGATGAAATTTAACAGTTTTGGAATGAGCCATATGTAAGAGCACAGGATTAGAAGTCACAGCAGATACTTGCCAATCTCGACGTTCCCTTCCAGTGTGGTACTGTCCCCTTTGACCACAGTGACACGCTATGCTTGCTTAGGATGGGTTTTCCTCACAGTGAAGCATCAAACATTGCATTAGGGATATAGACCTGAGACTGAGTTAGGATTCCAGCTGTGATTCAATCAGCAGGGAAGTTCTCTTTCCAGTATTTTGTTTACTTTTTTTTTTCCTGATGTAGTAAGGCAATTGTCAGGTAACTAGTAAACTCACTGTGATAGAAATCCAGAAAGCTCAGCTGATCTTTCACTTTAATTATGTGTCTCTTTTCTTTTTAACTTAAAGCTCTCATACATTCACCAACTGTTGAAATTGGGCTAAACTCAGAACACAGATAACAAACAACCATCATTGAATTTTTCTGAGGATTCTCATCACAATGGTTTCACTGTACATTGAAACCTTAATGCCCAAGTCATCATCAAATGACTCTGAATTAAATGATACACAGTTTATTCCAACCCAGGCTTCTGCTATGCAGTGGGGAGAAGACAGCTCTCTCTCAACAAGTGCTCAGTTCAATCTTTCCCCAAATAACAATGGCTCCCTGGCAAAGCAAGAGCTGCAAACACTCTGGGAGATGTTTACCTCCTGGTTGCAGCCAGAAAAGCAGAGCAAGGAACAGATGATTTCTCAACTGGTCTTGGAGCAGTTTCTCATCACTGGGCACTGCAAGGACAAGTTTGCCTTGACAGAGAAGTGGAAATTCAGTGGCAGAAACATGAGGAGATTCATGGAGAGTCTGACTGATGAGTGTTTGAAGCCTCCTGTCATGGTGAGTTCCTGGAGTAAGAAATGGCTATGTGGGGAGGAAAGACAGTCCTTTGTAATGGGAAAAGGTACTAAGAAGTTGTAGTTTTTATTATTCGGGAGATTGTTTTTCCCCCTCCAAAACCATTACATGCTAGAATTTGCAGTACTCTAAATTAGCATGAATAATCAGAAAGGATCCCATCAAATGATTGATGGTTCTAANTAAATATAGTATATTTACATGGTTTCAGAGAGACTGGGGAGTTGACATATGGGCAAGAACTTAAGGGATTTTTTTCTTTTCTTTTTTTTTTTTTTACTGTTTTATTTTTTTCAATATTTTTATTAGATATTTTCTTAATTTACATTTCAAATGCTATCCTGAAAGTTCCCTCCCCCGGCCCTGCTCCTCTGCCCACCCACTCCCACTTCTTGGCCCTGGCATTCCCCTGTATTGGGATATATAAAGATTGCAATACCAAGGGGCCTCTCCTCCCAATGATGATCGACTAGGCCATCTTCTGCTACATGTGGAGCTAGAGACACGAGTTCTGGGGGTTCTGGTTAGTTCATATTGTTGTTCCTCTTCTAGGGTTGCAGACCCCTTCAGCTCCTGGGGTTCTAGCTCTAGCTTTTCCATTGTGGGCCCTGTGTTCCATCATATAGATGACTGTGAGCATCCACTTTTGTACGAGACAGCTATATCAGGGTCCCTTAAGTAGACACTTGCTGTCCTATGCAATAGTGTCTGAGTTTAGTGACTGATTATGGGATGGATCCCCCCTGGTGGGGTAGTGTCTGTATGGTCCATCCTTTCATCTTAGCTCTAAACTTTGTCTCTGTAACTCCTTTCATGGGTATTTTGTTTCCTGTTCAAAGGAGGAATGAAGTATCCACATGCTGGTCTTCCTTCTTGATTTTCTTGTGTTTTGCAAATTGTATCTTGGGTATTCTAAGTTTCTGGGCTAATATCCATTTATCAGTGAGCACATATCCAATGACTTCTTTTGTGATTGGGTTACCTCATTAAGGATTATATCCTCCAGATACATCCATTTGCCCAATAATTTCATAAATTCATTTTTTATAGCAGAATAGTACTCCATTGTGTAAATGTACCACATCTTATGTATCCATTCCTCTGTTGAGGGACATCATCAGGGAAATGCAAATCAAAACAACCCTGAGATTCCACCTCATACCAGTCAGAATGGCTAAGATCAAAAATTCGGGTGACAGCAGATGCTGGTGAGGATGTGGAGAAAGAGGAACACTCCTCCATTGCTGGTGGGATTGCAAGGTTGTACAACCACTCTGGAAATCAGTCTGGCGTTTTCTCAGAAAATTGGACATAAAACTACCGAAAGATCCTGCAATACCTCCCCTGGGCATATACCCAGAAGATGTTACAACTGGTAAAAAGGACACATGTTCCACTATGTTCATAGCAGCCTTATTTATAATAGCCAGAAGTTGGAAAGAACCCAGAACTTAAGGGTTTTAGAGGAAATGCTTTTTGTCTGAGGATGGCTCAGTCAGGCATATACTAATAATGCAATTATAAGAAATTTGTTCAAACCTTAGCTCACATCTAAATATCTGGCTCTCAGCACTGGTCTCTGATACCTGTACCTGAAAGGCAGAATCTGGGGATTAAAGTGGCTCCTGGGCTTTCCAAATTGGCTAATGCACATCAGAAAGGTGCCCTGTCCAAAGAAAACTGAGGTTACACAATGGTAGAGTAGGTTTCTGATGTTGAAATATAGCTGTCACATGCATATGCTACAGTTACAGACTCATAAGGAATGCCTTGATGAATATTGATGCTTCAGTGCAAATTTTCAAACCTTGAAAGACTTAATGTAAATGTAAATACATTGGATCTTCTTTTCAGGTTTAGATTTCTCTATTTCTCAGTCATTGACAGAAATCACCAAATGGGAGACATTGCTCAAACACTGTTGCTCACATCGTAAGAGGTCATTGTTATAAAAATCAGTTCCTCCTGTTTTATGTATTTTAATTTTTGATTTCAGTTTGTTTGTGGGTCCTTGGTTTTTTGTTTGTTTGTTTGTTTGTTTTTGTTATTGTTTTGTTTTCCCATTTGAGGTATGGTTTCATAGTATAACCCTAGCTGGCCAAGAACTTAGGCGTAAATTATAATCTCTATTATTATCAAGTGCATTTATCCTACAAAAACGAGCAGCTTGCAATTGGTCATTCAATCATCAAAATGGTGAGAGTTTGAGGGGCTCATTTGCCTCATTTTATGCAGGGCTTTGGTAATTTTACAGGGTAGCATCTCATAAAGTTTATAGGGGCAAATCAGTGACATTAGTACAATTTTGATTGGCTACTATGTTAGTTTCACTATATTTGGTGAGACCTTGAAGGGTTTCAGTGAGCAGCTCTGTTCTGACTTTGTTATCTCCTCCATCCTTCTGTACCAAGAGCTGAGTCAGGTCCCTAAGCCAGGACTATCATTAATAAAAGGCCCCTTGTCAATAGCTCCTCCTGAGGAGCTCATTATGCTTCCAGGGCAATTGAAAAATTGTATTCCTATGGTTCTTGGACTTGTGAGTACACAATTCAGAGAAGCCTTTCCCATGCAGTACATGTGGAAAGCCCTTCAGACAGAAGGTCAACCTGCAGACTTATGAGAGAATTTACACAGGACACAAGCACAACACCTGCTTCCTGTGCAAAAGTAGCTTCTGTCAATCATCCACATACCACCATCATCTGAAGAATTACCACAACTCTGACTGAACCACTTCCTCCCCAGAGAAAAGCAGGGCTTCATTCAGCCTCAGCATCTCACCTGCACATGAAGAAGCATGTAGCTTCTCAGTAGGAGTTAGCCAGTGAAGTTGCTTCATTTAACATTCAGATTGTTTCCTCCATGTGTTGTCCCATGCCATTGGCATGTGAGGGTAAAATGAGGTTTTTGTCAGTTTGTTCACTAAAGTTTTCTTTCTGCCAATTACCAGCTTCAGCATTCATGTGGCAGGTAAACTGAGGCAGGCAGCCATTAGAGGTCAGTGCTTAGAGCCACTGATGGAGATGAACCAAGATACCTATGGGGCTGCTGTTGTAATGTCCCAGAAAGAGACCCCACTCGAGTCTCAGGAGTTCGCACACCCAAGGAATCATGAGAGACCATCTTGATGTAATACACATGAGGGAGGTTTAATCATGGAGCTCCGCGGGATGACACCCACCCCATGCTAGAGGTAGAAGAGTCGACCACGAGGCTTGAAAATTAGAAGTTTATATAGTAATTGGGGTGGGGGGCTGGGAAATTGGCGCGGTTTCACATGATTGGCTAGTTCAAACATCAGCAATAGGCCCCAGGTAACAGACTGAGGTAATAGGTAACTCTAAGGGACAAGGGGGAGCCAGGATGGCCAGTTCTTCACTGTCAATAACAGCCAGTGATTAAATAATTTACTAATCTCACACCAGTCAGAATGGCTAAGATCAAAATCTCTCATGATAGCAGATGCTGGCAAGGATGTAGAGAAAGAGGAAAACTCCTCCATTGCTGGTGGGATTGCAAGCTGGTCCATTGCTGGTGGGATTGCAAGCTGGTACAATCACTCTGGAAATAAGTCTGGTGGTTCCTCAGAAAATTGTTCATAGTACTACCTGAGGACCCAGCTATACTACTCCTGGGCATATACTCAGAAGATGCTCCAACTTGTAATAATGACACATGCTCTACCATGTTTATAGCAGCCTTATTTACAATAGCCAGAAGCTGGAAAGAACCCAGATGTCCTTCAACAGAGGAATAGATACAGAAAATGTATCTATTTACACAGCTATTAAAAACAATGACTTCATGAAATGCTTAGGCAAATGGATGGAATTAGAAAATATCCTCAGTGAGGTAACCCGGTCGCAAAAGAACACACATGGTATGCACTTACTGATAAGTGGATATTAGCCAAAAATCTCAGAATACCCAAGAGACAATTCACTGACCATATGAAGCTCAAGAAGAAGTAAGACCAAAGTGTGGATGTTCTTAGAAGAGGGATCAAAATACTCATGGGAGGAAATAAAGAGACAAAGTGTGGAGCAGAGACTGAAGGAAAGGCTATCCAGAGATTCCCCCACCTGGGTATCCATCCCATATATAGTCACCAAACCCAGACACTATTGTGAATGCCAAGATGCACATGCTGACAGCAGCCTGATATAGCTGTCTCCTGAGACACTCTGCCAGAGCCTGGCCAATACAGAGGTGGATGCCCGCAACCAACCATTAGACTGAGCATGGGGTCCCCAATGGAGGAGTTAGAGAAAGGTCTGAAGGAGCAGAAGGTGTTTACAACCCCATAGGAAGAACAAAAATATCAACCAACCAGACCATCCAGAGTTCCCAAGGACTAAACCACCAACCAAAGAATACACATGGAAGGACCCATGACTCCAGTCATATGTAGCAGAGGCTGGCCTTGTTGGACGTCAATGGGAAGAAAGGCCCTTGGTCCTGTGAAGGCTAAATTCCCTAGTGTAGGGGAATGCCAGGGTGGGGAGGTGGGAGTGTGTGGGTTGAGGAGCACCCTCATAGAAGCAGAGGAAAGGGAATGGGATGTGGAGGGGCTTCAGGGGGGAAACTGGGAATGGGGATAGTATTTGGAATGTAAATAATGAAAATATCCAATAAAAAAAAACAGACAAAAAAATGAGAAGTTACTCAGAAGACTTTTTTCTGTGGCTGGCACTTCCTGTGGCCAGCAGAAAAACTATGAACTCTCTAAACTCCTTGGTACAGTTCAATTCACATACTGAATGTTTAGAGCAAAGCTTCAGCAACCAGGCTCCAAGTATTTCACACATACATATCCATACTTATATACATGCATACATACATACATACACACACACATTACTGGTCAATGGAGCAAGCTCCAACACAAACACAGAAAAGCTTTGCATGTATACATACATACTTGATGAGTGGAAGGAACAGTATTCCACGCTCACAAACCTTACACATGAGTGGAAGGAACAGTATTCCACCCTCACAAACCTTACACATGAGTGGAAGGAACAGTATTCCACGCTCACAAACCTTACACATGAGTGGAAGGAACAGTATTCCATGCTCACAAACCTTACACATGAGTGGAAGGAACAGTATTCCACGCTCACAAACCTTACACATGAGTGGAAGGAACAGTATTCCACGCTCACAAACCTTACACATGAGTGGAAGGAACAGTATTCCACGCTCACAAACCTCACACATATACAAACATACACATAGTTGATGGATGAAAAGAACAATGTTCCAATCCTCTGCACTTTATTTTTTCTTCCATAACTTATATATCCCGGCAAAACCTTTTAAGCAGTATAAAATTACAATGTGATTACATTTTACTTTTCTTTTAGTAAATAATTGTGAAAAAACGTGTTGCCCAATATGTTTACAAGAAATAACATTACGTAGTACAGGTAAAGAAAACAAACTATTCCCAAAAACCCATGTACATTTATAGCTAAGCAACTTGATATAGACTAACATAGTGTAAGCAAGCAACGTAGTTTTCTCAGTCATTTTCTCTTATGAGCAGGCAGCAATTTATGGTTACAAAGAAAGGAGTAATTATTTTATTATCTTTAAAAGCAATCTTGTAAGAATATTAAAGGATTTATAAAACTAACCTTATAGAAATCAGTCATATCTACCTTAAATTCTCAGGATACATATCTACTCATATGCAATTCTTAATAAATCATATCAGGAACCCAAGGGTGAAAATGGGTATACGAAATCAATCATCACTAGTCCAGCCTCAGTGAGAGTCACTTCAGCCAGTGCTGCCGTTGGTCTTACTCCCCAATTATAAAAGGTCCTAGCTTAACTAATAAAAGTGTGCCTTTCTGAACTTCAGATTGTTCCCTAAGATTTTTTTTTTACATCAGAGCCAGTAATAAAAACATCTCAACCTAGCTTTACTAACAACTTTATTTTTCCAAATGTTTTCTAAGGGGGGAGGGGTGGTCATTCTCTAGGGTGGTGACTGAGTCATTAATCTGCTCCAGCAGTAAGGCCTGAAAGAGATCAAGCATTATTAATTGTGAGTGTCAGAGATACTGCCCAGTGAGGGACTGAGAGCGCCCTTAAAGGCTTCATACAATTCTTAGATTAGGAGGGATGTGGGGTTAGCAAGCACAGCAAAACTCCGTAACAGCATGAAGTTCATGGGGTTATGCTATGCGGAGGCTCAGCCATGAGGCCGTGATAACCTGTGGGTAGCATTCCATGAGTTCTAAAGCCATTTGTAGTTCCTCCTGCATGGCCCTTGGTAGTTTTCCAAGTGTCTAAATATTGGATATTATCTGATTTCCCAGTAGTAAATAGATGTTGATGGTTCCGTGTTTCTCCTTTGTATATCCTGTGTGTTTGTGTATCCAGTGTGTGGGGTGCAAGGGTCAGCACCTTATCTTCCACCTTATTTGAGACTTTTAATGTTTAGCATTTTGTTTTCCAAGCAAGGTGAGTGTGAAGCACATACAAATCCTCTTGTATTCATTCTCCACATCTCCTAGGAAGCTGATATGGCAAATGTCTCTGCCATTGGACCTGCCCTTCCAAAATGTTATCGTGTGTGTGTGTGTGTGTGTGTGTGTGTGTGTGTGTGTGCTTGAGTGTATATATTTGCACTTCCTGTTTCAAGGAGCTTTTGTATGTCAGTGGTAATTTTTATGACATACTCCCAATATCTAAATCATTTCTATAAATATGCTTTCTGATATTTTGCTCCTTTGTTCTCATCACCAACATGAACTCTGGTGCCAGCCTGGTTTTACCATGCTGTGGTAAAAGATAGTTACCGCTAAGTGTGGTATGAGCCCTTCCTGTCTCTTTACTTATAGATATGCATAATCTTTTTGTCTGTTGTAGAATGCTGAGACATTTTTTACCTTGAAGCAGATGTCGTGTATTAATTAAAAGGCCAGAAACACACAGAAGCATTTATCAGCAAATGCACTGAACAATTAAAAAAATATTTTTTGCCCCAAGCACCTAGATTTTACAAACAGAAACATTAAATTCAGAGTCATCCAGGGACACTTCACACAAAAAAAGTCCAGAACTCACTGTTGAAAAGGGCTGTTATGTAATCAGGTACCAGAGTATCTTTTGCTGTGTGTGTGTGTGTGTGTGTGTGTGTGTGTGTGTGTGTGTGTGTATTTATTTATTTATTTATTTATTTATTGTTTTAATTTACTTATTTTATGTACATGAGTACACAGTTCCTCTCTTCAGACACACCAGAAGAGGGCATTGGATTCCATTACAGATGGCTGTGACCCACTATGTGTTTGCTGGGAATTGAACTCTGGACCTCTGGAAGAGCACTCGGTGCTATTATCTACTAAGCCATCTCTCCAGCCTGTGTGCGATCTGTGGGGTCTTTTTGTTTTGTTTTTTGATAATTCTGGGTACTGAACCCAGGACCTTGCATATGCAGGCAAAGTGTTATACCACCAAGCCCAGGACATAAATTTGACCTTATATACAGAATCTTGCTTCATTCCAGGTGCTCTCCTCAAACCCCCAACTCTCTTACCTTGACTTCCTGAACACGAGAAATGAAAGTATGCATACTCAGTTCTGGCCACATTTGTCTATCTGCTGGGACAAGCTCTCACTAAGTAGTTTGGTGACTCCCAACAACCTTAGTAGACAACTAGGCTAGCCTCAAACTCACTCACATCTGCCTATCTCTGCATCTCACAGGGTATGCCACTTCACCCTGGCTAGTTATTCTTGGAAAGTTCTTAGGTTAACTCTGCTGTCCTTCAGGCCAAGGTAGTACTTGGAGCATGAGTGGGCTGCCTGTAGTGTGTTGTCTTTGGGTGTGTTGGAAGCTTTTCTTTATGGATTTCCTGAGAGTAGAGATTTCCTCTGGCTTTCTGAGTTCTTGTACATATTTTTGGTTGTTTGTTTGTTTGTTTGTTTGTTTGTTCTCCAAAGTCCCAGGCTCCTGAGTTCTTGCCCTAAAGTGTACTTGGGTCAGATCTTATTTTTTAGGGTTTTTTTTTCTTGTGATATTTTCTTGCATCATCTGGAGTTTCTTCTCTCAGAACCACCTGTGGAACTGTTCCTTCACACTCAGCTGTCCCTTTTGCCTGTATGTTTACGTAACTGGCCTTTGTCTTCTCTGGTCCTGTGCCCTTCCTTCCCTGGAACACTGCTGGTTTTACAAACCACCTTGAGTTAAAAGAGATGCAGCTTTCTTGGACTTTTTCCTTAACATTTCTTCTTCTTCAACTTTTCTCTTTCATTCTTCCTATTTTTTTTAGTTCATTTTTCTTCAAATATGGAAGAATATGATGTTTTTGTCCTGAGACTTGACAAAGCAGGAAAAGATAAGAACAAGTGTTTCACACACTGCCATTTCTCTGGCAATTTTTAAAAAAATTTTTTTCTCTTTATTAGATATTTTCTTCATTTACATTTCACATGTTATTCAGAAATTTTCCCTTACCCTCCCGCGTCCCCGCCCTGCTCCCCTACCCACCCCCTCCCACGTAATGGCCCTGGCATTCCCCTATTCTGGGGCATATAGAGTCTGTAGGACCAAGGGGCCTCTCCTCCCAATGATGGCCAACTAGGCCATCTCCTTCCATATATGCAGCTAGAGACATGAGCGCAGGGGGAACTAGTTAGTTCATGTTGTTCTTCCACCTAGAGGGTTGAAGACCCCTTCCGCTCCTTGGGTACTTTCTCTAGCTCCTACCTTGGAGGTCCTGTGTTCCAACTAATAGCTGACTGTGAGCATCCACTTCTGTGTTTACCAGGCACTGGTATAGCCTCCCACAAGAAAGCTATATCAGGGCCCTTTCAGCATTATCTTGCTGGCATATGCTATAGTGTTTATTTTGGTGGCTGATTATGGGAGGGATCCCTGGCAGCCGCCATCACTGGTTGGTCCATCCTTTTGATTCAGCTTCACACATGATCTCTGTAGCTCCTTCAGTGTGTGCTTTGTTCTTAATTCTAGGAAGGGGCACAGAGACCACATTTTGAACTTCATT
>LR753818.1:65188-132419 GCA_902729485.2 Mus minutoides | reverse complement strand
GGATCCCAGCTCTTACTTGCTGGTTAGGTGGACAGCAGCTAATATGAAACTACTCCCTCTCTCATATATAATCTCGTGGCCCAGAGATAATAAAATCAGATAATGTGAGGAAATGGCCACGTTCACAAAATGATTAAAGATTGCTGTTATTTATAGGTGATAGTAACTAGCAGAGCTGTGCTCTAAGTGGGTACGCTCAACATGAAACAGAAACGAGGAGGTCCCCGTGACAGCTATTTCTTTGCATATATTGAAACACCAGGATTCCTGCTGATTGCTGTCATAAGCATGAGTACAACCAGGCAGACAGACTCTGACAATGGGCTCTTTACAGACCACCTTGCAGGATGTCTCTTTTTTTGGTTGTTTTTGTTTTTGTTTTTCAAGACAGGCTTTCTCTGTGTAGCTCTGGCTATCCTGGAATTCTCTCTGTAGACCAGGCTGGCCTTGAACTCAGAAATCCTCCTGCCTCTGCCTCCCAAGTGCTGGGATCAAAGGTGTGCACCACCACTATTTCTATTATCATCATCGTCATCATTACTAATATTCGTATACAAAAAAGATAACTCTTGAGCTACTTCGAGACTTTTCCCCCTATTCTGTTGAGAGTGTGGCTGCTTCACACAGGGGGGAAACTACCCTAAATACGATTTCTAACCTGTGTCTGATTAAAACGCACGTGTCTTCTGTATGTAGTAATACTTTCTTCCACAAGGGGGCAGAAAAAGGCTGCATATAACGTTCTTTTAAAAAGGGAAGAAGTTCATAATACATCGTAAGAGACACTGTATTCCAGTCATTGTTTAAACTTGATTTTTTATTTCCTACATACATGGATTAATTGTATTCTCTAAGGCAAGAGAGATGGAAATCGCAAAATCATTTGGGAAAATGTTGTTCTTAGCCGACAGCTGGTTAAATTAGTGTCTTAATTCTCTGTTTAAAAATGCTAAAAATTCATCAGCTTTTCTGGGAGTCATTTCCTATAGGTCCTGAAGAGGCTTTATGGCTCTAAATTGCTCTCCATTCCTAATTCTTGCTATGCTTCCTGCAGGCCATCAAGTTCATGGGTTTATTATAGCCTTGCAAATTAGTAGAAAAAAATTTACTAGCCCATAAACATTTTCCCTGTTCCATCATTCTCCCCGGGGCAGATCTATCGGCGATGGAAGCTGAAAGCATTATTATTCGTAACTCATTCAGCTGAAAAGCTGACGGCTGTTGTGCAAGCAGTCTCTGGCTTCCGTTCCTCTCCTCAGGCTGTGTGGATAGCACAAGTGGGAATATGTGTCCAGATGAACCCGTTGCTCAACACCTCATGTGAGAGCAGTTATGCACACAATCTAACTTCAGCATCAAATGGTGGCCACCCTGTACCGTGGTCTGAATGTTTGTACCTCTCAAATGTTATATAGTTGGGAAACTGAGGGGATTCCTCAGCTGGTAAAATGCTTGCCACCCAAGTATGAGTCCCCGAGGTCAGTCCTCAGAAGTCCTGTAAAAATGGGGATCCCAGCACTGTGGAGGTCAAAACAAGCAGATTCCTGGGGATCGCTGGCCAGCCAGCCTAACTTACTTCTTAAGTTCCAAGACAGTGAGAGAGAAGAGATTCTATCTCAAAAACTAAGGTGGACAGCTCTGGTAGAGAGAGAAGGTAGTGTGGGGTAGTCAAAGTCTGTGCTCATGTGATTCTGGGCCTACAGGAACTTCCTGTAGAGTGTCCCAAGGTCAGCCTGTGTTGAGTTGGTCCAAAAGGTGTTCAGCAGGGTTCATCCCTAAAGCCAGAATCAAATAGGCATTTGGAGCAATCAGAGTTTGACCTTAAGACCCAAAACTGAGTGAGCTCGGCAGTACGCATCTGTGAGACTAAGGCAGGAGGATTGCCATGGGGGCGGGGGGTCTTTTGTTTCATCCGAGACATAGAAAGAAATCACAGACCCTCATAGCCACATGCACTAAGGACTTAAATGGTCCAAGAAGAAAATACACCATTCTAAGTGGAGAAGAAAACAGCTATTGTTTAGAAATTAGAGTAAAAAAAATTCCTGCATAAACAGTGGACAGCTGTTCTCAGCCTTTGCTTTTAGAGCCAATGGAAGCGGGGAGGGGGGAGATATTCTTTCAAATGTGGTTTTTGTTCAGAGCCCAGATTTTCTTCAACTAATTTCCAACCCAGAATTAGGGCCTGGTCCAAAGTTTTATTTTGAAGATTATAGACAACAGCAGATTTCCATCGACCACGAAGGTCCAGACAGAGGCGGCAGCCGGCAGCTTCACCACACCCAGGGGGAGATGGGCAAGTCTGTGTTAAGGACAGCAAGGCTTCCACGTCTGCAAGCATCAGGAAGATAGGACACTGGCCCACCCAAGCGGAAGACAGCCCTTCATGATCATGTTTGACTTCAGCCCCTTAGTCCATGGGAAAAGCTGTCCTATAGGACCTGGGCTCTATTGAACACTCCCCCTCTAGTAAACAAGGTAATTATAGAGGTTTCCTACCAGGATATTCATATAAAAAATTACTAGCTAAGTCTTACAATTATAAAGGCAAAGGGGTAAACAGTGGGACAAATCTCTCTGTAAACAGACTTGGGAATGACCCCTTAGTTCTTCCTTGCTTCTTGGTTACTGCTCTTTGTGCCCCCCAAATACCTCTCTGCCCTTTATAGAGGTCTTACACTATAAGAAATCTCTCTTTCCCCGAATCTTCTTGAGTTACATACAAACGTTGTTAACAAGAGAGAGAGCAAGATCTGAATGGTTCTCTGTTTCCCGGATAATTGTTTTCTTCTCAAATATTTGATGTGAGGACCATGACGCTGGCCGATGTGTATCTTGCCACTGTGTCTATATGTCCCCGACATTCTGCGTACACAGCCTTCACTTCCACTATTATGCCAGAGCCAAGTCCCTGAAGGCTGTCCTGCCACCATGCAAGATGCCCTGACACACAAGGTGATTTTAGTGCACAGCTGGGCTCCCAGGGAGCAGACAAACTTTCTAAAGTCCAAGAAACATACAGTGAGAAGAAATCTGGACAGAAGTCAGTGAGGTGGAAGGCAGTCTGCACAGAGACCTAGGCCTCCTGAAAGGTGGGAGAGCTTGCGTTTCCCTCCTTAAACCTTTAAGGAGGAGCAAACTAGCCTTCTGCATTCTGAAAGAAACTTGTAGAATCTTCTGGATTCTCAACCTCCAGTCTTCCATGGACCATGCAAAATCAGTTTAGAATCAAAGAACACTAAATAGCAAAGAGAGAAAGACAGAGTTGAAAAAAAATTGGCTGTATCTGAAAATTACCCACGATATAGCATGAAGAGATGAAAATATGAAAGAAAGGTTAAGACCTGGACCATGATGGGAGGCTAGTCTCCTGGAGCAAGATGGGAGGCTAGTCTCCTGGAGCATGATGGGAGGCTAGTCTCCTGGAGCATGATGGGAGGCTAGTCTCCTGGAGCATGATTGGAAGACTAGTCTCCTGGAGCCATGGGAGGCTAGTCTCCTGGAGCATGATGGGAGGCTCTTCTTAATACCAACCTAGTCCCCAGGAAAGACTAGTGATATCAGAGAAAAGGCGAGATTTGGACGAATAAAACAATAAATGAGTTTCCAGAGCTGACGTAGGCCGCAGCTCCATGCACACCAGAAACTCAGCCGACCGACATGGCACCATGAATCTGTACAACAGCCAGACTCTTCATTTAAAATGCTAAGTTGCCAAACTCAAAGGGAAGATTTTAAAGGAAATAAGAAAAACAAGATAGCTCTCCTACAAAGAAAACAATTGGACTGCCACCAGGCACTGCTTCAGAGCCCAGCATCCTGTGTAAGGAGAGATTCAGCATGAGAAGAGAGAAACGGGTGTTACACACCACATCCAACCCCTTTTAAGAATGAGTGGGAGACAATGAAAATTTTGAAATAAGCATTATGTATAGACAAGAAAACGAGCGCTCTAAGGTAGTACGAAGCTTAAGATTCCTTTGGAACATACTCCAGGGATCCTTCTCTGTGAAAAACAGATTTAATAGGAGGTTAGCATTTCCCGAGTTGACTGACAAAGACGGGCTTTCGTGCTCCCAACGCTGGGAATTCAGGAAGCAGCTGAGTGATTGGTGGTTTACAATGTCAGAGAGCAGTAATCACAATGAGCTCCCCACTCTCAATTACTTCCAGCATTGTCTGGCTCAGAGGCTATTCTTGAGAACTGAGATGTTTTTCTAAGCCATATTGTGTAGTTTCCACGTGCTCGGCCTGACTAATGCATTAGTCACAGGTTACAACATGAGAGACTCAAGAAAATAGTCTCCATCCTTAACAACCTTGCTTCCCCAGTCCCACGGTCTCCATTCAATGTTCCCCCAGCCTGTGTCTCCCAGACTCCCCTTGGCAGGATCTGTTTATTAAGCTGAACTGCCTGCTTGTGGAAACCTTTAGCTCCGTGTTGCTGTTGTTGTTGTTGTTGTTGTTGTTGTTAATCTCCACATCCTGTCTTATGTAAACCTTCACCGAAGAACATCACTCATTCTTTGCTGGACTCTGTTGTCTCCCGTCAGATAGTATGTGCCCCCAGCTGCCAAGAGAAGCTAAGAGCAGGAGACCATGCATGATGTGGAGAGCAAACATGGATGTGGAGCTGAGGCCACAGGAGCAAAGAGATCTTAAGCTATGCTTTCCGAAAGGCAGGGAGAGTGTGAGCTAACCCAAGAATCCGAATCAGCTCGGCAAACAAATGGAGCCATGTGTGGCTATGACTGAGATAAATGCAAAGGCTGAGGGATCGTAGCTGCCTGTGGCTTCAGGAGCCAGAGAACTGTTCTCATAAAGTAGTGACAGGACGTAAGCACAAGGGACAGACTACCCACAGAGCCCAACTGTGCTCAGGGCCCCCAAGCGGCAATCATCAAGCCAATGACAGAAGTAAAGGCTGGAAGAAAAAGTGGACTCTTCTAGCTCTCTGTATACTTGTATCGTCGTCCTTTCTGCTGCTTCTGTGATTCTTGTGTGTTTATCCACACAAAGGGGCCTGTACTTATTGTAATTGGTGGTCTGAAAACACTATGATCGGAATCAGGAGAGCCGTGTACAATAATAGCTTAGCTGTCACAGACCACTGAACTCTGAAAACTTCCCCTTTTGATTCCTGACTATTTTATGGATATAGAGGATTGGGAAAGGTCTTAAAAAGGAGTTTCAAGATCAGACTCAACCACTGGAGTCACAATTCTGTAGAGTGATCACTGGGGCAGGGACATTGACAGGCTGTGTCCTGAGGCTTTGAGGACCCCAGCCATGTTAAGTTTGATGTGGGAAAGGCACTTGATCCATTTGTTTGTTTGTTTGTTTGTTTGTTTGTATTGGAGACAGAGTTTTACTGTGTCTCTCTATATGACTTGGAACTCACTATGTAGACTAGGCTGGCCTTGAACTCACAGAGATATGCCTGTTTCTGCCTTCTGAGTGCTGGGTTTAAAGGTGTGCACCAAGACACTCGGCTTATCTTGTTTTAGTTTGTCTCAAGTCAGGGTCTTCCTACGTTGTTGAGGCTCAAATGTCTGGGCTTCTGTCTCAGTCACCCAAGTAGCTGGAACAGCAGGCATTCATCATGGCTGCCAGCTCATGTTTAAGTATGTTTTAGACATTTTTTTTGCAACTATGTTTTATGTTGGACTTCCTGCTATAAACGAAGACGTGGTGAAATTATATATAATTATTATATTCAAGTTATGATAGATAGATAGATAGATAGATAGATAGATAGATAGATAGATAGATACCAATGAAGAGGCAAAAACCACATAGTAAACTTTAAAGAGTACTTTTCAGGAGACTGACATTAGCAGGACTAGGTCAGTGAGACATAAGGTAGCACGAAGGAATATCAGAAGAGCAGAGGAAGAGACAGCGGCTTACATACTCAGTCCCTACGCCCAGATAGATCATTCAAGACAGAGGCCATCTTGTCCCAGACCACATGGGTGGAAAAGGTCATGAAGGGATTGACCTTTCCAGAAACCCACTCTCTGGAGTGCTGAAGAAGCCATCTGCCAAGAAGCTGTGAAAGGGGTTGCCAGGGAAGCTGGCCAAGGGGAGGCACCCACTCTTGGCAAGCTACTGCAAAGCCTGAAGCATTGCAGCAGAATCCATTCACTGGAAGGTGCCAGGAGGCTGCCGCAGGAAGACATGGTGTGCTGCTGACACTGTGAAAACCTACAAGTTAGCCCCTAGACTAGAGAGAGAAGTCCTCCCCCAGGTTCTGTCCACCCTAACAAAGCTCAACCCATTCTGCTTAGCAAAGCAGAATTGCTTCAGGAGTCCTGACCTTCTGGCACAGAGCAGGTACTGAAGGGTGGATCTGGAACAGACAGGTAACCACACTCATGACCGCCCTAACTGGTAGCTTATGGTATTAGAAAATATTTGTTGAACAAAGAAAACTGCAAGGTAAAGAGACATTAGAGCCTCTACAGACTGATCAGCAAGAATTCTAGATGAAGTAATATTTACACGGGCATCAAGAAAGTCAGATGAAGAGTAGGAAAAGCAGGCACTCGGGAGAGGCAGTAATACATAATACCTAAAATCCTACTTGGCCTCACAGCAATGACAAAATGTCCTGGAGAATAGCGGAGAGACAGGGAGCAGTCCTCTCTGAGTCTGGCAGGCCCAGGTGGAAGGAAGTTGGACACCATCAAGGTTTCCTGAACATCCACCAGCTAGGTGTATCTGAGGTTTTGAAGCTACTAAGACAGACAACAAATGAAAACTGTCAGGCATGAGCCTCTCTGCTGCACCCTCTTCTTTCCTGGGACCTCCATTTCCCTGTGCAGATCCATGCCTGCCTTGTTGTCATAGCAACATACTAGCCGGGGCATCTGATGGGTGCTTCGACCAGAGGACAGACACGAGGCTGAACGTTCTCTCTTGAGGTCTGTGCTTGCTTCGTTTTCAAATCCTTTCAGAGAGTAGCATCTTTATACCAATGATGTGAGATGTGAGAATCAGGGCTGGGACTGTAGCTTAATGATAGAGGGATGGAGTGCATGATAGCAGTGCGAGGTCCTGGATCCAGTCTCCAACAAAAAGAGAAAGGGGAAAGGAAGGGAGGGAGGGAGGGAGCGAGGAGGGAGGGAAGGGGGAGGGGAGAAAGGAAGGACAATAGAAAGAGGAAAAGGAAAAGTCCTGCTGCAATGTTTAGCAGCTAAATAACACCCTCGTCTTGGTTTGTGACTTTGTGTCAGTACCAAACAGCTGAAAGCCGGGCTGTGCTAGTTATATAACCTGGACAGATGATCTTTGTGAGTTTCAGTTTTCCAATCTATTAACTGAGGGAGAGAAAATGCCTACGTCACAAGATTGAGAGGATGACATGAGTTAAAATAGAGACGATTATTTAGGACCTAGCCTAGTACATAGTAAAATCACTCTGTGTCAAATAGTACTAATATTTGAAAACAGTAACACCCAGCAGCTGCAGGAGGTGGTGATGCCCATCTGTACTTCCAGCACTAGAGAGGCTGAAGCAGGAAGACCAGGGGTTTAAGGACAGCCTCAGCTACATAATTAGTCCAAATCCTACACGAGTTACCCGAGTCTCAATACAGAGGAAGGTGAACATCTACAGCGGTGACAAGCCTTCAAGGTGTGCAGGTGCAACCATGGCAGAGCGCACAGGGGAGACACCAAACAACACCTGATCCGAGGTAAGGCCACTCCAAGAGACGCAATCCATGCCCAACACCGCTTAGGCAGTCATACACCCGAGACGAGATAGACCATGGGCCTCAGGAAAGGTCAAATGTCACTGTTCTGCTAAAGGACATCGCAATAAAATGGCTCTTAGTGGCGTCATCTCCTACTCAGAGATCAGTGTCTTCTTGCACAGCCATTATCAGAGCAACTTCCTCCTGCAGAAAATGGAAACAGCCCGGCGTAGTGGCACATGCCTTTAATCCCAGCACTTGGGAGGCAGAGGCAGGCAGATCTCTGAGTTCGAGGCCAGCCTGGTCTACAGAGTGAGTTCCAGGACAGCCAAGGCTATACAGAGAAACCCTGTCTCGAAAAAAAAAAAAAATAGAAACAGATATAAACAGCTGAACAGTGTGTGGAGAGTGAGAGGGCTCAGAACACACGTATGTGCACATGCACACCACCCACAAACACACACACACACGCCACCCACAAATACACACACACACACACATATATACATACACAAACACACACCCATTCTCACAAATACACACACACATACACCACACACAAACACACTAACACACACACCCATACACACAAATACACACACACACACACACACACACACACACACACACACACACACAGAGGAATCTGATTCAAAACACAAAACCCAGAAGGATGTCTCCATTAGATCCCTCCCTCAGGGCACAGGGAGCCCCATGGAAGAGGAGGCAGAGAGAGTGTACAGCAGCATGCGCAGGACCTGCATGGGTCTGCACCTCATGGGGCCCAGGACTGAGAGGAAACGTGGGCACACATTCCATCCCTACCCCAGAAGCTATCTGCAATTGATAACCACTCTCTGGGGAATCAAACCTGTCTGAAAGCCAGGCTCCGGGGTCCATGCCTGGCTAGAATGGCCAATACAAGAGAATACAGTGGCACCTTTGGACAGTCTTCCTCTCATAATGTCGTGCCAGTCCCGCCCTCCTGCGTGCGCGCGCGCGCGCGCGCGCGCGCGCACACACACCCACACCCACACCCACCATTTTTTATCTTACATGTTCTTTGCTTGTACATTATGGCTTCTGGTTTTGTGTTTTTAATGGGATTCCTCTGTATGTGGTGTGTGTGCGTGTGTGTGTGTGTGTGTGTGTGTGTGTGTGTGTGTGTGTGTGTGTGTGTGTGTTTCTTGTGCTATTTCTTTGGCTTTTTCTTCTCTTTGTTTTGTTCTACTCCAACTTATTGTTTGTTTGTTTTACCTTATTTGTTTTATTATTATCCCTTAGAAGCCTGAAAGGGTATGGATCCAGCTGGAGAGGTAGAGAGGACCTGGGAGGACCTGAAGGAGGAGAAATCATAATCAGAATATATTGTAAGAAAATAACTCTATTTTCAATAAAGAAAAAAGAAAGAAAAAGAAGGGGGAAATTAACATATAATATGGAGACCCACTGGACCCCCAGGCTCTTCTCAGGATGTCATTCCCCACAGCTGTTCCTAAGGGACACCCCAGCACAGAATCTTTCTGTGTGGCCCATCACTGCCACCAGTCACACAAGACACCCAGCTCCCTCTTCTATCGTCAACTCTTGACAAAAAAAGCTGAAAACCAAACAAGAACTTGTCCCCAAGGAACTGATCCAAACAGCTCAGGGCCTGGCAGTGCCAGTGGAAAAGCAAAGACAAACAACACACAGGCTTTGCCTTTGTCATGACCCCCCCCCCCCCGCCCCACCTCCCAGCCAGACATGGGACAGCAGCTCTATGAGGTAACTGGATCCAGTTGTGGATTGAGGTTATATGTTAATGAGGTTTAAGAAAGCTGTGTGTCTTAGATTTATTTGCCTTTTCCCATCAGCTATCTTTTATCCCCCCTGGCTAACTCCTGATAAGCAGGATCCCAGAGCATCCCTGGACAATATAACCCTAAGGTACACTCACCCAAGAACTGTGGTGAGAATCCTTGAGACTGGCCCTGGACACTGAGTTCTGCTCTTTAATAAATAGACTTGGGGTGGTTTTCAAACAACTCAATTCCCAGAAATGCTCTAGATTGGCTTTATCATGGTTCCTTCCCGACGAAGCCTGGGGAATTGTCTGATTAACTACTTTTTCTGGGGAATCTCCTAAGGAATTAAGGGTGTGTGGAATAGCTGGTCAAGTCAGATTTGGATTTTATCTTGTCTCGAGGCTATTGCTGCTTGCTAACCCGGAAGTGAGGGGAAGGCAGCAGATCTGGTTCTAGCCTCTGCCACCCACCCACGACAGGACCGCAGGTCTTGCGCCACTCAACTGCCAGCCTGCCCTGGGGCCGGCATTCGTCCACCCTTTGCCTGAAGCTCTTCAGAGATACAGACTCTACTGTTTTCCACATGACTTTGGTGGTCTTACACTGGCAACATGCTCCTCACGGGACGCACAGCAAGCTGTGAATTCAGTTAAAGCCAGTGAGGTCTCTTCCTTAGACAGAAAAGCAAATGGTTCTTGGTAGCCGCACGGATCCCAGGAGTCTGTGTGTGGATACTACAGTGTGTGGCCATCCCTCCTGCCCTCCAGCTCCATGTGCTCAGTCCTCTGGCTTCTAATCTGGTGACTGCTTGACCACCCATATCGCTCAGGGTGTTTGGCACGTGTAAATGTGTCACAGTTTAGTAAAGTGATGATTTGTAGTGGTGTGGCATAGTACAGGGGAAGCCACAGGCCGAGTGGAGAGTTACCAGTGACAATGGGGCACTGTGACTTCCTCAGTCTGATGGTGACAGGAAGGCACAGGTGCTTCCTCCTGAGACAAACAGCCATGTTGAAAGGACCTCCTAAACAGACCTGTAAAACAGCCACCAAAGGGAACCCCATAGCAGAGAGCAGGGGGACCCCCACCTGAAGCCCCTGACCTCTGCTTTCCTATCCCATTCCCTGCTGGGGGCCACACAGAAACCAGAGAATAAGGGGACCTGTGGAGGACACCGTAAAAGTCATCCTCCTGGGGCATGAGCAGTGCAGAGGACAGACTAGAAGGGCCAGCAGGAACAAGCCAGCCTGCACACTGTACCTAAAGCTTCAAGTTCAGTGCCAGGCACGTAATATATGCTGCTCCCACCCCTGCCTCCTGAAACAAACACAGCAGAAGAAAGGTGATTGGTGGCCCATGCCTTTAATCCTAGCACTTGGGATGCAGAGGCAAATGGATTTCTGAGTTCGAGGCCAACCTGGTCTACAGAGTGAGCGAGTTCCAGGACAGCCAGGGCTATACAGAGAAACCCTGCCTTGGAAAAAGAATGAAAGAACGGAAGAATGAAAGAAGGAAGGAAGAAAGGAAGGAAGGAAGGAAGGAAGGAAGGAAAGAAAGAAAGAAAGAAAGAAAGAAAGAAAGAAAGAAAGAAAGAAAGAAAAAGAAAGAAAGAAAGGTGATTAAGTACAAGTGAGGTGTTAATACCTGAAAATTGTCAGAGGAGAGAGGGCCCTGTGGCCTAAAGTAAGCAGAGAGGTACAATATGGAGAGCTCAGAAAACTGGGCCTCAACGGGGTGCAGAGTGTGGTCAGCAGAGAGGAACAAGAGCCAGGAAGCAGTAGTGAGCACCTTCATGACAACATGGGGACCCAGAGTGTCACCACTGGGTGTGCAGCTTGAGCAAAGATGACAAGATGTCAGGAGACCAGGCTGCAAAGGGTGATGAGTGACGGCCACAGTACGGGAAGTTCCTCTCTGCAGCAGGTGGCATTGGTACCTAGTCTAAAGAACAATGGGGACAGTCTGGAAGGACAATCTGTCCCAGACTAGGATGAATGAGCTAGTGGGTACAAAGGGAAGGACAAAGGCATCGGGACCGAGACAGGGCCAAAAGGCTTGCTTCCTTGCTGGTT
The DNA here is from genome assembly GCA_902729485.2 of Mus minutoides. Lineage (NCBI taxonomy): Eukaryota > Metazoa > Chordata > Mammalia > Rodentia > Muridae > Mus > Mus minutoides. The sequence goes on along the minus strand of LR753818.1, from coordinate 120,860 downwards.
GGGGAAGACAAAGGAGAAAAGAGTCACTGTCCTTGTCAGTATTTGAAGATGAATTTGAAGATGGAAAATTACAGTGCTCATAACACAGAACCCTCCTGAGGTGGCCTGTATTCTCTTCAGGGACAAATCTGCCACTAGACTCCAGTGCTGTTCCTGACGGTCACAGAGAAGCCCATGGGAGGACAGCCACGCCAGCTCTTCCCAGACTGATTCCCCAGCCTCCTTGGTCCTCAAAGGGTCCACACAAGAGTCTAGAGTCAGGTGAAAAGATAAAATCTCTAGTGGTCAGTGGGCCTTCCTGAGGTTCCTGGTCAGCCTGGTTTGCATAATGGCTGGCTTTGACACCCCATGGCCCCAGAAGGAGAGCAGTATATATCACTAGTATATACAGCAGCAGATATGACAGGAATATCAGACTTGACCCTCCCTAATGTGGTCCAGCATCATCACGGACCCCCTTGTCACCTGGCCTGTGAGACACACAGCAGGAAGCAAGGCTCCTCAGGAAGAAAGCCTCCAGGACACCTTGGAGATCATCCTGGTTCAACTCTCAGAACTTGGAGGTCTAGAATCAGGTGGAAACCAGAAAGAAGAACATGAAGACACAATGACTTCTTCCTTGGAGTGCCTGTCAGAAGTGTTAGCACCTGCAGCGTCTAACCTCACAAGAACTGAGCTCCCAGCTGTGCTAGAGTTAGGTGGCATGGAGGACTGAATCACATGAGACACCTCAGTGCCTCAGGACCCATCACGGGGTCCAGTATCCCTGGCCTCAGGTCACTAGGATGCCACTGACAAAGAGCCACAACAAAGGTTGTCATTTCTGTCACCGCTGTAGAGAACAGACACCTGAAATCAAAGTGGTGCTCTGACACCCAACTCCCAAGGACCTCAAGGGATTGTTCCTGTCTGTCTTTCCAGCTCTTAGCAACATCAGACATTCCTTGGCATGTGGCTGCATCACTCTCATCTCCATATAGGATTCCCCATGTCTGGCCTCTCCCATCTCAGTCACTGGATTTCGGGGCCTCCTGGATAAACCAGGTGAATTAAAAATCCTTAATTATTTCTATGAATATTCTCTTTCCTAGTAAAGTCACATTCATTGTCCCAGGCATAGGATGTAGACCTCTTCCTAGGCACATTCTTCTCACTACCTGTCCTCCATCTTCATCCTCTCCTTCCCTGTGGGTCCTCACACTCTACCAAGAACTATGCCCAAGCTGTATCTCATCAAAAGAAAAGGAAGCCTTAGTCTCTTGCTATTCTCCATCCTTCGCTGCCCTAATCCCTATGAGAGGTCTGAATGGCTACTTCCTTTTCTGACTTCACCACTTCTCTCACGACTTAAAGAAACTCATTATGATAATGTATCAAGCATAGAGAAGAATCCAGAAGAGAATATACTTTTTCCATGTCTGCATTGTTATCCTGCTTGCTTTTTTTTTTTTTCCCCGAGACAGGGTTTCTCTGTATAGCCCTGGCTATCCTGGAACTCACTTTGTAGACCAGGCTGGCCTCGAACTCAGAAATCTGCCTGCCTCTGCCTCCCGAGTGCTGGGATTAAAGTCGTGCACTACCACGCCTGCTTGCTTTTTTTAATGGCAAAAATGTTTCCACTGTAACTGTTCTGAGATGGATAACTCAGTCAGATTTGGGTGTGGGGAGCAGAGGAGAGGTCAAGATCTTCCTGCTTCAGTCTCCCAAGCACTGAATTACAAGCCCGAGCTACCATTCCAGCCTATATGTTTAGATACTTTGTTAGCAGACAACTCAATTAGACCTACATCAAATAAACCATGAAAGGACACCTGCACTGTAGCTCTGTTACAGCATTTATCTGCCACTAGGCCTCCGTCCAATCCTTGGTACTAAGCAATCAATTATTGCTAAGTAGCCAGGTCTAGAGGTACATGTCTATTATCCCCGCACCTGAGTTACTGCAAATGTTGCGGATTTGAGGTCGATCTTGACTATATAATAAACTCAAGGACAGCCCAGTTACATGAAATCTCATCTTTGAAATCTGATAAAGAAAATCTCTGTAAATTGGCTTTGATCCTCACCTCTTGTCACTGGATTTCCTCAAGAGCAGTAGCTCCTAGATACTCAACCTTCACAACTCCTTTGCCGAAATACACATGATTGGTCCCCTCTCTTTAATACTGTTTCTATAAGTGTTAGCCCACCTCTCTGCTCCCTAAATCAGGACTTTCCCAGTTCCTGCTTTTGTTGTTTCTATGGAAACCTCCTTGGGTCCCACCCAGTGGTGAAGGCTGTAGCCCTGGTCTCCCATTTTCAGTTGACACCTTGGTGACTCACGAGGACTTCAAACTAGGATGCCCAGAGGAGTGGTCTTTCCTTTCGAATGTGTGCTTCTTCCACAATGTCTCGGATCCGGACAGGCACTGCTGCCCCCTCATGAAGCACCAAAATATGATTCTGTAATTTCATCTTGTCAACAAATGGCAAGCCCAGCCCTAAATCACTTGGTCAAGAACTGTCATCATCTCCTACTGCTGTGGGTGCTGTGAGGATAAAGCCTCAAGAATAGACCTGAGACTTGGACATCTTGGAGCTGGTTTCTAGTCGCCAGCTGCCTGCCATGAGTCTTCTGCTCCCAACGGGCTCAGACAGAATGCCTGCTCTCGGCACAACTCCCATGACTCGTCTCACCTTTCCCCATTCAAAGGACTGGTTTCAGACTTCTAAAAAATACATGTAACAAAATCAGAGGTATTGGTGGAAGGCTGCCAAATTCCATAAATTGGAGTCATGCTCACCTCATTTCCTGTACCAAACAGAAAACACACCCCAGATTGTTCTGATCCCGAAGGGTCTACAAACAGAGCTTTGTTGCTTGTGTAACTCACCAAACATTGGGTTTGTGACTCACCTGTGGGAGGTGTGACTTGTCGGAATTATGGTTAAGAGAGAGGAGTTTGCAGATAAGACCAACTCTTGTCACTTCGACCTGGCTGCTTTGCAAATGACATCTCCAGGAAGCCAGGCAGTGCCAAAGGTGCATGCCCAAATGAGAGGGGGAAATAGGGGTCATAAAATAATGACGAGTACAAGGAGAATCAGTGCAGGAGCTTTTGGGGGTGCTTGTTGTCCATGTCAATGTCCAGCCTTACCAGGAGATGGCATCAGGCTGCTTTCCAGAGCTCTCCCCCTCCCCCACCTTCAATAGGCCACCGCAAAGGAGTTCCTTCAGAAGACCAAAGTGGGACATCCTCTGAGGTTGCCTTTGCTTTTGTCTGTGCAGAATCTGAAATTCCAGACTTTTCTGTTAGTGTCTTGATTACTTAATCCTGTCCTGTTCCCATAACCATAAGATACCCCAAGCTGCTTCACCTCATGAAATAGACACAGACAGGCTTGTGGAGAGTCACATTTTCCCCTGAGAAAGGCATTCTGGCCTACCCAACCCAGGGCAGTTATTCTAATAGTGTCACTGCTGTTGCTGCAACCAAATACTCTGAAAGAGACAATGTATGACATAAAGGGTTTGCTTTAGCTCAGGCCGAGGTTATAGCTCACCATCATGAAGAGGTCCCAGTGACAGCAACTTGAGACAGGGGGCCATATTTATCTAGTTGAGAAGCAGAAGGAATGAAGGGGTATCTGAACAACTTGCTCAGCCTGTTTTCTCCAGCCTACACAGGGCAGTATCCTCTCCAGGGGAATGGTACTACCCACAGTGGGCGTGCTTTACACCTCACATCCCACAGATTGCCTACAACCCAGTCTGATCTAGATAATCCCTCACCGAGACTCTCTTCCCAGGTGACCCTACACCTTGTGACCTATACCACTTAGAGAGTGGTTCTGAGTCCACCTCTAGCAACATTATGACATCTCTCTTGGCCTCCTCTTTCTCATACCTAAATAAGAGTTCTAGGTTACTTTGTAATTGTTTAATTCTTACTTTGTAAGAATTGAAAATAATGTCTTGTATGTTGTGGTTTCTGATTTTGTAGTTTTAGTGTGTGTGAAGTGTTCCTTTTTCTTTGGCATTTTTGTGTTTTTGTTTGACAATTCATTTCGCTTTGTTTTATTCTGTGTAATGACTATTCTTGGTTGTCAACTTGACTACATCTGGAGTTAACTAAAACCCAAAAATAGAAGGGCACACCTATGAGGAAATTTTGCTTAATTTGAAGTGGGAAGATCCACTTCTAATCTGGACCTTGAGTTAGGAAAACACACCTTTAATCTGTATATTTTAAGCTGGGGAAACCAACCTCTAGTCTGGGTCACACTTTCTGTTGGAAGCCTACATTAGGATGTGGAAGAAGGAAGCCTTGCTGTTTGCCTGCTTACTCTCACCGAACTAGCAAGTCCAGTCCTTCATCAGCATTGAAGCTTTCTTCTCGGAGATTCCAGTGTAGTCTGAAGACATCCAGCACTGTGAACCAAACAGCTACTGGATCCTTGGACTGTCCATTCACTGGCAGCCGTTGTCAGCTTAGCTGGACCACAGCCTGTAAATTATTCTAGTAAGCCATACACATAATATATATATATATATTCTCTAGATCTTCCTAGGTATCTGTAGTCAGATATCTACCTATCTAAAAATAGCGATTCATTCTATAAGTTCTGTGCTATAGAGAACCATGACCAATACATTCTGTTTCTTTATTTTATTTTCCTGTTTGTTTTCTAAAGAGAGAGAGAAAGGGGTACAGAGTTGGGAGGGTGGGGAGGTGGGGAGGAGATGAGGGGGGATCATAATCAGAATATATTATATTAAAAAAACTTTTAGTTTAAATAAAATAGTAAGAACATGCTAAGAGTCTAGTTCAGGAGCCATCCCTGAAAAGAACATGTCCATTGAAATGAAAAGAATAACATTAAAAATCAGAGTTATTTGGAGAAAGACAAATACAATACAAAGATGGGATCCTACCGCTCATAACATCACCCATGTGATGCCTATAGACTGCAAGTCAGTAAAATGATTGTATGTACTGTAAATCTGAGTGAAAGAAAACAATTAGACTGGCCACTCTGAAAAACACCCTTCCCCTATCCCCCCCCACACCCCTCCCCCGACTCACCAACCCACTCACTCCCACTTTCTGGCCCTGGCATTCCCCCACACTGGGGCATAGAGCCTTCATAGGACAAAGGGCCTCTCCTCCCATTGATGACCGACTAAGCCATCCTCTACTGCATATGCAGCTGGAGCCATGAGTCAGACCATGTGTGCTCTTTGGTTGGTGATTTAGTCCCTAGGAGCTCTGGGGGTACTGACTAGTCCATATTGTTGTTCCTCCTATGGGGCTGCAAACCCCTTCAGCTCCTTGGGTCCCTTCTCTAGCTCCTTCATTGGGGATGCTATGCTCAGTCCAATGGATGGCTGTGAGCATCCACCTCTGTATTTGTGAGGCACTGGCAGAGCCTCTCAGGAGAGAGCTAAATCAGGCTCCTGTCAGCAAGCACTTGTTGGCATCCACAACAGTGTCTGGGTTTGGTGATTGTAAAAGATATTTTCTTTCTTTCTTTCTTCCTTTCTTTCTTCCTTTTTTTCTTTCTTCCTTCCTTTCTTTCTTTCTTTCTTTCTTTCTTTCTTTCTTTCTTTCTTTCTTTCTCAAACTTTTTTAACTGTCTTAGATAAGTTAAGGTAGTCTATGTGGAGTTGTCCTGGGAGCACACCTTTGGCATTGATCTCCATTCCTGGTCTTACATGTTTTACTTCATTTTCAGCCATTCCTTTTGGTCTGGCTCTGGTGACTATTATATCTAAAAGCCAGTTCTTGGGCTATGGATCTAGCTCAGTGGTGGACTGCTTTCCTTGTACATAAATGACCCCGAATCTCATGAATAATAAAAATAAAATCTCCACACACTACATGGTCATAGTCTCCAGAAATCTGCAAGCAATATTACACTACTTACTTGACATTGGTGGGTCAAGGATTTTCCCAGGGCAGGATGTCACCTTATATCAAAGATTCCACCTCTCCCCAACTGGAAGTTCCTCTGACAGGCACAGCTTCCTCCAACTTAGCCTAGAGGTGGCCACTTAGAATATCTACTCTCTGGGTATAGTTATTGGTTCATATATTGTTATGTGACCTGCGTCAAGGCAATCATTGAGTTCCCCATGGAACTGTAACAGCTGCTAGACAAGACCTCTCTCCATATGCACACACATCTCAGAGCTTGTGAACAGCTGCTGCAGCCATATTGAGTCATGGAGCTAGGACAGGGCACAATGCTGTCAATGGAAGACTTGAGCAGAAGGAAGAGGCAGAGAGGAGGAGGAGGAGGAGGAGGAGGAGGAGGAGGAGGAGAAATGCAGGTGGAGGAGGTAGAATGGGACAAAAGATAAAAGACTGAAGGCAAGAAGAAAAAAGGAGAGGTGAGCCTGGGGGAGGAACCCATTCAACAGCTCAGCAGGTGGAGGCAAGGCAGAGGAGCATCCTTCCCGCCTCCCCTAAGATAGCTCTTCCCACGCTCCAGTCCTTCTAGGGCTTCTTCCCCACAGCCAGCTAGGGACTAAGCTGCCAGACATGAAAATGGGCAGCCACCCAGTATGAACTCCGGCTGGGAACTTATTCAAGGGAAATATAGAGAATATGTACAAAAAGTCATTACGTACAAAGGTTCCTTATTTAAAATAACAGAAAGTTGGGACAGAAGTGTTCCCAATATGTGTACATGTTATCTGTTTTGTTTATATACATGGTGGACATTATTCCCATCGGAATATTAATATGTAGATGATATATATTAATATTTAAGTTATGTAGATATTATGTGTCTATGTTACACTTAACCAGTCTGAGAAGAAACACACGAAAGCACTAATCATGATTTAATGGTGGGTCATGGAAGGTGTGTGCTTCTTAGCTTGTTTGCATATTCTAATTTATTTTATAAAGAGTATGTAACCTCCTCCCCATACTGCCGAAAAGGGACCAGAGACCCGTGAAGCCTTTGTTCACTGGACCGAGCTGCTTTCTGCAGTTCTCCTTGTGAACTAAAAGAATGGCAGCACAGACTCCTGGACAGGAGCTGGTGTCCCCAGGGCTCACCAGGCTATGGTGGTGGTGAAGTGATCTCCTGAGCTCTCTGCTGGGTTAATGAACATCTGCTCACAGCTGGGATGGAGAGTGCCAAGGGGAGAACCTTTCTTTCCCTCTTCTCTGCCCCTTCTTCCTCCTCCTCCTATTCTTCCACCTTCTTCTCTCACTTGCATAGAATTTGCCAAGTAGGCCAGGCCAATGAGCCCTGGGTATCCACCCCAAACTCAACACTGGGACTACGCGTCTATGTCACCACAACTAGCTTTTTTTTTTTTTATGTTGGTTCTGGTCATCAAAACTCAGACCTTCATGTTGCAGAGCAAGCACTGTGCTGACTGACCTATCTCCCCGGGCCCTAAAGCTTACCCTGATTAATGCCATTGTGCCTGTGATTGTTGGGTTTTGTTGTGTTGTGCCAAGTCTGTTAGTGTATCAATGTAATGACTGACAGATCACGTTTTACATCAAATCCAAAATTGAGTGTCGTCTAGGCTCCTCCCTGCATCCTAGCTTCAGGTCCACTTCTAGAACACTCCAGTCTCCTCCTTCAAGACCAGCTACTCTCCAGTATTGTGCTGAAGGGAGCTTGGGGCAGGGGAATGGGGTAGCCTCCTTTTTTGGGTGTTCCACACGGTTATACAGTTGACACCCTGAGCATGACAGATATTGGTCCACTTGCTTTCTGTGGAGATCCTTGTGAATTCTTCAGTAGGACACACGGGCAGGCTCAGCCCAAATCAGCCCCACCGTTCAATGTACGATGAACAGGCTCCATGAGAACATGTTCGACAAGAAACGTGGGAGAAGCAGCTGGGGACAAGCATGGGCCCAAGCAGCTGCTTTCTGCTACACATCCCAGTCCTAACAAGATGCTTGGGCTGCTCTCACCTCCTCCTCCCCCTCCCCCTCCTCTTCCCTATCCCCCTCCCCCTCCTGTTTCCCATGCCTGCTTCCTTCTCCAAGCCCCACCTCTGCTCCAAAGCCTTTGCCTGTCAGCCTGCAGTTGTCTTCTGATATTGTCCTAGTGGAGACTGAATTCACATCCTGGTATTTGCGGAAGACCTTACCACAAGAGAAGACTTAGGCACTCTGGAAATGAGCCCAGCACACCAAGTCCAACCCAGAATCCCTCAGTGAAAAGAAAATACAGACAGCTCCATCTTCTCTTGCCCAGGGAATGTACCAATGACTCACACTCCGGCTTCACTTGGCTCCAGTTTACATCTCTGTGTCCTTCCCCATCTCTCTAGGTAAAGGTCCTATGATTACGCCACATGTATCATCCCTAGAGATCTCAGATTTTTGGCCACTAAGTCTTGGCTCCCTGAGGGACATCATTCTTGGGTCCAGGTAACCAAAGGCAACAAAAGCTGCCTCAGTGCAGAGCCCTTTCTCCTGCCTCCTCTGCATGCATTCCTCCATGTGAGTCCTGGACCTGGAGAGCAAGCAGTGCTTTTAGTACCTTTAACCTCTCACTGCCTCTGGTAGTTTTCCTTTGTATTGTCTTCTTACGGCTTGATTCTGATGGGTCTCGATACATTTCACCATTCTCTGGTCTGGGCTTTACCTTGTTGAATGTTAGATGTATATATATATATATATATATATATATATATATATATATATAGAGAGAGAGAGAGAGAGAGAGAGAGAGAGAGAGAGACAAGATCTCTCTATGTAGCCCAGGCTGGCCTTGAACTCAGAGATCTTCCTGCCTCTGTCTCCCAGCTATTGAGACTAAAGGCATGTTCCACCAAGTCTCACTTTTCAAGCAATTTTTAGTATTGTTCCGGGATGCCAGTGATGGAAAATAGTCAGATACTTTCAAGACTTGGCTTTAAGTCTTGTTGGGAGGGGCTTGAGCTGTCTCTGGTCAAGCTTGGTTAGGTCCCATTACTGAGACAACAGTAGATTTGTCCATTCAGGGCTGTGAATGAAAGGAACAAGACCATGTAGTCCCTGTCCAGTGGGAACTCTAGAAGTTGCCCCTGGGGATGACTTTGGGTAGTTCTTTCTCCAGCCTTGTGTGGCGCCATGGTGCTTGTGCTGATCCACATCCAAGCTCCAAGGTCTGGGCAGGAGAGACGGCAAGCTCCAAGGTCTGGGCAGGAGAGACGGCAAGCTCCAAGGTCTGGGCAGGAGAGACGGCTCAGTGGTTAAGAGCATTGGCTGCTTTTCCAGAGTTCCTGAGTTTAATTCCCAGCAACCACATGGCGGCTCATAAACATCTATAATGAAATCTGCTGCCCTTTTCTGCCATGCAGGCAGAACACTATACATAATACATAAATAAGTATTAAAAAAATACTCCAAGGACATACTGTAAAACCACAGCTGTATTTCTTTGCTGCAGAAAGTGCCCTGTGAATTCTGGACCCTCTGACCCTGCATCCCAGATAATCTACTGGATTATCTGGCGCTACTTGAATTCCTGTCGGGAACTGGCCAGGGAAGTTACAAGCTCAAATCCTTCTGACCTTCTGACCTTCTGACCTCCATTAACCTAGTGACTTTGAGCCTGTCACAGAAACCTCCCTCAGCCAGAGAGTCTCTATGGATTAAGCAGGGGTAATCATAAGACTCATGAACTCACTACCCGCTGCTGACTGTGGTCCTGGGTCTGCACATCACTGGTTTAAGCACTTTAATTGAGTGGCATGTGCCTCTAGTCTCTGGCAGTCTGTAGCCAAGATAGCGAGATTATTTGAACCCACAAGCTCAGGACCAGCCTGTCTCAAAGGATAAACAGAACATTTTGTCCGGTGTTTCATTTCAGAACCAAGCCTTAGTGGTTCCTTCTTGAAGTTTCTAGAGTTGTGTATTCTAGCGTTTAGCTGGATTTCAGAGATGCATAAATCTTTATCATCCATTTGCCATGGAGAAACTGAGGCAGAAGAAAGTAATTTGCCCTAGTCTGTTGACTTCAGATGGGAATTGTTTGGGGGAGAAAAGAAACAGTTTGGAGAATTTGAATCCTGCATGTTACGGTGTAAATGGCATCTGTTGCTCTCCCCTCTCTCCCTCTCTTCCTCATTCCAACACTTACTGTGGTCTACATTCTCGGTGATGTCAGCCTCTACTGCAGTCACTGCAGTAAAAAGGTGGATGCTTCCAGTCCCTGTGGACAGCATCTACCCGAGCCCATTCCAGAATAATCGGATATCATGGAACTGACACACCAGCATGAGTCAGACGGTGAAACTGTGACTGGAGCTGAGCATCCAGGACCCTGGGAGCTTGTGTGTCATCTCGTAGGCAAGGAAACAGGGAGCCAGCGGGGTGTGCTGCCGCACCCAGTCAGCAGTACTCAGACTAACTCACCCACAGAAGCCCAAGCTCCTGTTGCTATTTCTTGTTTCTTTGTGGGGTTTCATTCTTTTTTATTTTTTTTTTTGAGACAGTATCTCACCCTGCATTCCCAATGCTCCTGCCTCAGTTTCCCCCCCGAGATTTCACATTATAAGCACACACCACCACACCCGACAATAACGCATATTTTTGATGCACACACTGCCTACTACACAGCATTTGCCTGTAACAACTGCTCCAAACCAGTGGAAGCTCCGTATTAAAAGCTTTTCCATGTCTCTGTGCATGTGAACAGAATATTTATTGAATATATCTACATATTTTTAAATAGTCTGCCATCTCTTGATGAGTGAGAATTCCCAACAGGAGCTCGGGGGCTGGCGTAAGAGGAAGTTCTTGAAAAGGACAATGTCAGCGCTAAGAGAAAGATGCGGGATAGGAGGGATAGGCAGTGGGAACAGTGAGCCCGCTGCTGGAGTTATTTAAAACCTCTGGGGCTGGAGACGATGAGCAGATAAGTATCTCTCTCCTAGCTCTGGCTTTTGTTCTATTTTTTTGTTTTTCTAAAGGAACTGCCCCCACCCCCATCTACACAATATGAAACACACTCTTCTCAGCACGTAAAAGTGGGGAGGTTCCTGGTTTTGCTGCACCGGCAGACTTTGCCCTGCCTTGTTGACCAGTGGTCACAATAGGGCCTTTCATTGCAAGGCCACATGGTCCCCTGCAACGTGACCTGGGAGCTGGCAAACACTCCAGGGCAGCACAAAGGAGCGGAACTTGTGTTTGTGCAGTGTTTGGGCAGTCAGCAGGGTCTGGGGTTCCTTCTCCCTACTGTGTGATCAGCAGCTCGTGGCTCTCTTGCCCTGCCCTGCCCTGCCCTGCCCTGCCCTGTCCCGCTGAAGCTGACAGTGGCTGGCCAGTGCTGGGCCAGCTCCTTGGGCAGAAGGAGCCCCTGTAAGGTCCACCTGGGGTAACCTGCACCATGTCTATGTAAAATAGAGTCTACCCCACCCTGCACACGGTGGTTATTTAACTTCTTTAACTTGTACATTTGCAGAGAGAATTCAGTTAGGCAAAGTCTGAAAGAGGAAGGTTGTGAAACTGGGTCAGGAGGAGGCGTCTGGTGACAAAACACACTTTCTGTTAAGCGATGAGGGCCATATTCCAGACATATATAACAGACGGTACACTGACTCTGTGGCAGGTGAAGGAGCCTACAGACTCTGTGAGCTTTGACCCTGGGAAAAAAAGTTTCACTGGGGTGAGACAGGCGGGAGCAGGCACAGCTGGCTGACAGGTCTTCTGCCCATTGATAAGTCCCTGCCTCTTCACACGGACAGGAAAACGATAGCAACTTCTTTAAGCTGGAGAGATGGCTCAAGAGGATGGAGCACATTAGCTCAGTTCCCAGGGCCCGCTTCAGGCTGCTCACACCCCGTTAACTCCAGCCCCAGGAGGCCGGATGCTCTCTTCTGGTCCTTGCAGGCACTTGGTCCCGCGCGTGCGCGCGCGCACACACACACCTTAATTTTTTTTAATACATAAAAAGGAAAAGCCCGCCGGCGGCTGTGGAGATGCTCAGGGGTGACGTCTACTAACTCTTCTTTCAGACAACCTAGGTTCAGTTCCCAGCACCCACGTGGTGCCCCGCAAACATCTGTTAATGCCAGTTCCACGGACTGTGATAGCCTCTTCTGACCTCTGCAGGTACCAAGCCTACACGTGGTACGCACACATACATGAGGCAAAACATCCCTATGCAACAATTTTTTAAAAAAGGAAACCTCAAAACTAATGTTCTTCTAAACCATGACTAATTCCTGTGCTCAGCTGAGTTGGGAGAGGGGGCAACTGAAATGGTGTCTTTGTTTAAATCAGGGTTCCACTGTGTAGCTCAGGCTAGCCTCAGACCAATAGTGATCTCACTCAACAGCGCCCTGTGTGCCACCACAGCCAGAGGAAAATTAGAATTTTCAGGAGTTTATTGAGTGTCTACTGTGGAGACCAGTGTGCTCTGTTATCATGTTATCACAGACGAGTCACCAAGGAGATATAAAAAGCTATTAAAAAAAATTTTGAGGCCGGGCGTGGTGGCGCACGCCTTTAATCCCAGCACTTGGGAGGCAGAGGCAGGCGGATTTCTGAGTTCGAGGCCAGCCTGGTCTTCAGAGTGAGCTCCAGGACAGCCAGGGCTATACAGAGAAACCCTTTCTCAAAAAACTAAAAAAAAAAAAAAAAAAAATTGATGACAAAAAGAAGTCAACATTGTTTTTTAACTCATGTGTGTCTACCGGACCTTCTGCACACAGTAACGTTCAGTGTTGGGAACAGTAAAGAGGGGACACGTGCATCCATCTCCCAGAAGAACACGGGATAAGAACCCATGACAACAAGAGCCAGAATTCAAACCTAAGGGACACACATAGCACATCGTCTGCAGCACAGAAGGCAGCAAGGAGAGATGATGTATGTAACTAAGGGTAGGTAGGGCTACATGGACATTCTGTCTCCAGGATGGAGACAGACAGGGGGAGAGAAACAGACAGACAGACAGACACACACACACACACACACACACACACAGAGAGAGAGAGAGAGAGAGAGAGAGAGAGAGAGAGAGAGAGAGAGAGAGAGAACAATTCCTGTTCCAGATGAACAGAGTAAAGAGGTAGGGTGTTGGTGTCAAGCATCCGTGTGGCACCGTGGAATGTGTGCCTCGGGGGATGCCTTGCCTTTCTCTCTGACTCTCCTGGCAACAGTTAAATAATATTAATGGTAATATGCAGTACCGCACAGACACACCTGCTGGCCAGGTGCACCCTGGCTGGCAAACGGAAGCACATGCCAATCTCTGTTTCCTGTTGAGCAAGGGAAGCAGCATTAGGGCCTGTAACTGGAGAAGAACACGAGGCAGATAGGAAGACGTTTACAAGTCAGGGTTCTGTGAGAACAGAGAAATATTTTTAAACAGATTTAAAAACAGAAATTAAACCACTAACAAAATCGCAGTCGTCCACAAGACAGACGGTGGGAGAGGTTAAATGTGTGCAGGCAAGAGCCTGGGTGGGAAAGGGTTTCCCTCAACCCCTCAACATGTTGCTACTGTTACCATCCTCAGGAGTGTCTAAAAGCACCAGGCCTAACAGTCGTCTGTTATTTTTGAGAAGTGTGTCTAGAGCCTCAGGGCTGAGAAGCAAACAAACAACTCTATGACAAGAGTCCAGCCTGGAGTCCACGCTAGGAGTACGAGCAAATGAGTTTGTGAACTGACTCTTTGTGCTAACTGCCAACCTGGGGTTCTGGCCCTGTCTTTGCTTGGCAGACCAGATCTTGGTGAGCAACTGAAGGGAAGGGACCCCACCCTGCATCCTGATGCCTGATATCAGGGCTCTGGGTGGCACAGAGACAACGCCCTCCTCTGAGGAGCAGCCCCTCAGCCTGCTTGATGTTTTCTAAGATACATGAGAGGTGGGTGACTGGCTTCCAGTTCCCCTCTTTGCTCCAGTTATGCCTTTAATAAACAGGACGGCATGTGGAGGTCTTTGTCTAAGACAGACTTGAAAGGGCAGTGCGGACAATGAATTCAGTTCCTCAGCATCAACAGCGTTAGTGACATTCTGCCTCCAGTGACTTTGAAGTAAAGGGGAGCCTGAGGCTGCAGCACAGGTGATCCAGAAGGTCTGAGATGCTCTCCCTTGGTCCCTCCCCTGCCCCTGGACCCCCTACATAGTTCTCTTTGTAGATCAGAGACTTAGGAAATGAATCTCCAGTCATCTGAGCAACTGAAGCATGTAATTCCTGCCTGTATCCAGGTAAACACTTCATGTGTGTGTGCGTGCATGCATGCAAGTGTGTGTGTGTGTGTGTGTGTGTGTGTGTGTGTGTGTGTGTGTGTGTCAGATATGTGAGGGCACACATGCACATACAATATATGGAGGTCAGAGTTTGTCAAGCATCTTCCTCAATTGCTCTCCATCTTAGTTTTTGAAATTGGACCTCACCTCAAGTTCCAAGATTCAGCTAGACTGGCTGGCTGGTGAGTGCTCCAGGGATCCTCCCTCCCCAGGGTTGGGGTTACAAACAATCATGACTGAGCCTAGCTTTTCTTTTCTTTCTTCTTCTTCTTCTTTTTTTTTATTTGAGTGTGGGAGAGAGAGAGAGAGAGAGAGAGAGAGAGAGAGAGAGAGAGAATGTGTACCTGCACTAGTTCCCACAGAGGCTAGATGAGGGAGTTAGATCCCTAGGAGATGATGGAGTTACAGGAGTTTGTGTCCCACGTGATATGGAAGCTGGGAGCTGGGCCTCTGACAGAGCAGTGAGCACTCTTAGTCACTGAGCTGTCTGTCTTCCTAGGCCAAGCCTGGCTTTTTAATGACCGTGTTGAGGATCAAATGTAAGTATTTGTATTTGAGCTTCAAGTACTTTTCTCACAGAGCCACACCATGGCCTGTCAGGCATACATTTAAGAAGTATCTTTTCTTCTTCTCCTTCTCCTCTTCCTCCTCCTCTTCCTCTTCTTCTTCTTCTCCTCCTCCTCCTTCTCCTTCTCCTCCTCCTCCTTCTCCTCCTCCTCCTTCTCTTTTCCTCTGATTTTATTTATTTATTTATTCATTTAGATAGTGATCTCATTATGTAGCCCTGGGCTCAAATGATCCTCCTGCCTCAGCCTCCCACAGAAGTATCTTCTTAATGCCAAGAAATATGTCATTCTTGGGGTTAGCCAATGGAGGTGATGCACAGGGAGAGTGTTGGCTCCACTTGGGGTCTCCAGACATTTGGTCTCAGAGGAACAATGCACCCGTTTCATGTACAGTCTCCAGGGAATGCTGAGCCATCATTTCCGTTGGTAATGAAGATGGTCCTTGCATTGATTGGCCGGTCCACCACAGTTGCTACCTTGTGAAGCTTCTCCAAGGAGCACCTATTGGCCAAGTAGGAACATTTTCCTTCCATGACTCAAACTCACACTCCTCTTGCCTCTACATGAAACAATACTGGTTTCAGGCAAACAGAAACACACAGCCTCTGCATACAGTAGACGCTCAGCCAATGCTTTTCTACTCACAGCGATAGTTCCCCTAGTAAGAAGGGGAAAGCTGTTGCCGACTGTACACTGAAGATGTGAGAGTATCGTCCATGTCATATGCAGCTGCTCTGGGAAACAGTCCTGCACTAATCAGTACATCATTACTTTTCCATGTTAAGGACCAAGCCCAACTCCAGTGCGCGTTTCCCCTCCAGGACGCATGCTGTGTGGAGTGGAGCTGTCAGGTTTAGGGATGCTGCTGAGCAAACAGAACCTTAGCTTGGCAGAATAGGTGAGATGATGGGGAAAGATGTTTCTCCTGAGGAGAGGCTGTGAGGGACTGAGGGCCACGCCTGAGGAGCCCCTGGAAGGAAAGAGAATACTGAAGGACCATAGAAGTAATAGAGAGGCACAGGGGGCTAGCCTTTGGGGCTTCCAGGGCCCACAGCCCCCTCCCCGCATTTTCTCCAGAATCACCTGCATCTGCTGGCACATAGGGCCCGTTACAGGGCTGGGACAAAGGGACCCTTAACCTAGGCAGAGCGGCCTCTCCTTCTGACCAAGCTTATTCACAGTCCCATTGACAAATACGTAATGATACCTACTGTGACTCCTGACCGCACAAGAAATCAAGAATCTTTATTAACAGATACATGTGCACACAGGCCAATTTGGGCCATTCTCTTAACTCTCTTAATTGGTCTATTTTTGAGCCTGAAATCTGCCCTCACCCCTCTCTCTCTCTCTCTCTCTCTCTCTCTCTCTCTCTCTCTCTCTCTCTCTGTGTGTGTGTGTGTGTGTGTGTGTGTGTGTGTGTCTTATTTTTGTTTTCTTCAGCCTTTTCTGGTCTATAAATATTAACACCCAAATTGCAGAATGGAACACTTGAAACTCTCCTGGGTCTGAAGGTTACCTGGATCATGAATCAAGTAAACATTTAAATTAATTTTCTTCAAAGTGCTTCATTTCTTTGACCCCAGAATCTCTTTAAAAGTACACACATCTGAGAGCACAGCTCAGTGCCAGAGCGCTTGCCCAGCATGAACAGGGCTCTGCCTTAGATTCCCCAGTGTCACTGAAGGGGTTTGTGGGGAAACTGACCCAGCAGGCCTGTGGCAAAGTCAATAGGCAGCTCTGTTGTGGCCATTCCTTGCAGTGTCAAATAAACTTGTTTTCTTTCTAATAAATAAGTAAATTAAAAAACAAACAAACAAACAAAACTAAATAAGTCTTAAGGGATCTTGTTGTATTCAGAAGACTCCTAACGGATTCCCTTAAGTTCTAAGGTCTAGGGGAAAGTAATGGCAGAGACAGGGAGGAGAGGTTAATGTTATTTTCAATATTTCAAAGACACCACATGGGAAGTGTATAATTACCAGAGATAAGGCTGCCAGGCAAAGCCTCATGCTGGAGTTCTAAGTTTGGACTGGAATAACTTCGACACAATATGAGAATTCTGATTATCTTGTGTTGATTAGAGGGTTTTGTTGGTAATTATAAATAGCCTTGGTTAACAAAAGTGGACGGGTAAGCCAATTATTACCTAATAAAACACTTTATTTTAACCCAGGGTGTGGGTCCCAGAGAACAAAGGGACAATCTAATGGATTCTTGGAGATAAAATAAATGGAAACCTCTGATTTGATGCAGACTTCCCCGGGCACAATGGAGAGAACGTGAAGACAGTCGAGCTGGCCAGAGAGCAACTTAATAAAAGAACACAAACCTACATGCATAAGGAGCTCACCCACCCCTCCCTGCACAGCCGCTGTCAAGTGAGTCCTGTGGTTTTATCAGTACAAAATGGAGACCTGTGGCACCAATCAGAACTTTCTGTACTGGTACTAAAATGACTAGCAACGTGTGGCTTTTGAGTAGTTGAAATATGACTAATAAACCGATTTGTTTTTGTCCTTGAGAAAGGTTACCATGTACGCCAGGCTGACCTCAAACTCTCGATGTAGCTGAGGCTGGCCTTAAACTCCTGCTTCCATATCTCAAGTGCTAAAACTACAGGTTTGTGCCACTACACCTGACATTATTATTATTATTATTATTATTATTATTATTATTATTATTAAATAAGGACAAGTCCTTGATAGATTGCTTAACCTGACCTCAAACGTCTGGGCTCCAGTAATCCTCTGACTTCACTCTAAATGTAGCTGTTTGGTGATGTCAGGGATGGGTCAACCATGAAAGATCAGACAGAAACAGGCAAAATCAGAAGAGTGGAGACTGACAAGAGGCTCCTGGGTATCCTGAGCATGAAACGAGCAAAGCAGCCTTCCAAGCTTGAAGCCAGATGACCTTGTTGTGTTCCCCCAGCTTGCCAGGTTCAGGTCCAGGCTCACCATGTTCTCTCGAAGGTCAGCTAGAAAGAAGCCATGCCGGCTTTGGGCCTTGCTCTCCCCTCGGGTAGTGCTTGTCACTGGGCTGTTCTTGGAGGGCCGAGCCAAGCTCACCCTCAATAGCTCAAGGCCCCTCTCAATAGCTGTCTCCTAGGAGTTCAATCGTCCAGCAGGAACTTCTCATGGGCAGTTTTAGAGGTGACTCCAGGAGTGATATGACTTTTTCCAGAGAAGTTTTGGACACAGGGCAAACAATGAATAGGGTGATGTGTAGATCAGTCCAAACTCAGAAACTTTGAGGGTAGACGTTTCCTGTGGTCTTGGAAATTGATAATTCAGGAGATATGGGTTCCGCTCCCTTCCCAGTCTTGAGGAAGGCAGGAAAAAATGGAGCAGACGCATTGGGAAGGCTAAGAGCCAAGCGGAAGGCAAGCATTTTCTCCAATGCTGCAGGCAGGCGCTCTTGGCTCTGCGGTGGTTTCCTGCCCCATGCAGAAGCCCTTGGCCTTCGTGCAATCCCATCATCTGGTTCTTGGGATAACTTCCTGTGCTTTGCTTCTTGCTTCAGCAGGCCTTGGCCAGTGCCTGTGTTTGAAGTGTTTCACCTGCATTTTCTTCTGGCAGTCTAAGATCTTTGGTCCACTTTGAATCTTTGGTGTTGTTGCTGTTGGTGTGTGTGTGTGTGTGTGTGTGTGTGTGTGTGTGTGTGTGTAGGGTGAGAGATATGGATCTAGTTTCACTTTTCTTTTTTTTTTTTCCTAAGATTTATTTATTTATTTATTTATTATATGTAAGTACGCTGTAGCTGACTTCAGACACCCCAGAAGAGGACATCAGATCTCATTCTGGATGGTTGTGAGCCACCATGTGGTTGCTGGGATTTGAACTCAGGCTCTCTGGAAGAGCAGTCAGTGCTCTTAACCTCTGAGCCATCTCTCCAGCCCCAAGTTTCACTTTTCTACATGTGGATATTCCGTTTGTCCAGCATTGTGTGTGAAAAAGACCTTTCTCTCTCTCTCTCTCTCTCTCTCTCTCTCTCTCTCTCTCTCTCTCTCTCTCAACAGCGAGTATGAGTGCTCGGCCCTCTTCGCTGTAAGTTTGATGTCGAGACTCTTCTTCAGCACCAGTTTCATATCCATATTGGTGACAGTTCCGTGCCGTTGGTTTCTACAGTTTCATAGTAACAGAAGATGAAATGATGGCATTCACAAGAAAACGGATAGAACTGGAGATCACTCTTAAGTTAAATAAGCCAGCCTTAGAAACACAAACATTGTTACTTTCTTTTCTCTACAGAAGGCAGGTCTGTGTGTGTGTGTGTGTGTGTGTGTGTGTGTGTGTGTGTGTGTGTGTACAGGAGGGGGACATAAACATAGACAGGGCCCATGAGAAAGGAAGAACTGGTCTGAAGGGAAGGGAAGAGGAGGCGAGGGAAACGGAATGTGTACATCATGAAAGCAGAAGTGGGTGAGGGGAGCAGCGGCAGGTGGACAAGAACAAAGCAGACTGACACACGTGAGTGAAACACTGCACCGAACGAAACCCTTTTCCTTGCATATTGCATATTAGCCGGAATTAGTTTAAAGAAAAAGGGGCTGGTTGGGGAGACGGCTCAGCTTGCAAGCATGAGGATGTGTACTTGACCCCTTAGAACTCATTTAGAAACGTTAGGTGTGGGGACCAGCTCTTGTAATTCCAGTTTGGGGAAGACAGAAAGAAGCAGGAGGCCAGCTAAAGCCCACTGCCAGCTGGCCTAGCCTAATCACTGCTCCAGACCAGTGAGAGGCCCTGTGTCACAGGTGGTGGACATAGGTCTCACGAGGATACACAAAGCTGTCCTCTGACTCTCATCTGCATGTACATGTGAGCAGGTGTACCTTACACACACACACACACACACACACACACACACACACACAACATGTGTGGTTAAGAAAAATTTAAAACTAAATAAAAAGGGGAAAATATAAATATTACTAAAATAGGAATAAAACCCCACTGAATAGCTCCTCACATGTCTGGGCACTAGGATCTTCCTCCAGATGCCTGAGGCCAAGGTACAACCGAGCTTCACATCCCAGGGGAGGTAGAATGGTGTAAGCTGTTTCATAATGGTCTTCAAACCCCATTTTGTTCTGGCAGTTTTAAGGACTGAACCCGAGGCCCTGTGCGTGCTGGGTAACTGTGCCACCACTGAGCTACACCCGCAGCCGCTAGAGCTGCTCTCATTGCGGCTTTCCCTTCATTCTCACAGATTTGAGACAAATGCCCATGAGTTCTGCAGAGACCCAGAAGTTAGATTTATCAAAGACTGCAAAGCCACTCTGACAACATGCTTCCACAAGAAAGCCATGACGAGACTAACTCAAAATATAACGTGTCTCGTTAAAATTAGAAGGCAATGAAAAGAAGCAAATGGGATATTCGCTTCTTAGCCTCATGACTGACAGAACCCAGACTAGGAAGAAAGAAGTGTAGGAACTCTCTGGAAGGCTGAAATCAGAGAACTACCCCCATGAGTGGTCCCTCCCCCAGGGCTTGACTGACTGTTTTCTTTGACTATTCCATTGCACGTCCTTTATCTGTGAACCTAACAAAATCCAACACCCCTTCATGTTAAAAGTCACGGAGAGGTCAGGGGTACAAGGCACACACCTAACATGATAAAGGCAGTATACAGAAAGGCAGCGAGCAGGCAGCATCAAACTAAATGGAGAGACAAAGTAATCCCACTGAAATCAGGGACAAGACAAGGCTGCCCACTCTCTTCCTATCTATTCAATATAGTACTTGAAGTTCTAGCTAGAGCAATAAGATGAAAGGAGATCAAGGGAATACACATTGGAAAGGAACAAGTCAAAGTATTGCTATTCATAGATGATATGATAGTATATATAAGTGACCCCCAAATCCTACAGCTGCTAAGCACCTTCAGCAAAGTGGCTTGATACAAAATTAACTCAAAGAAATCAGTAGCCCTCCTTTATATAAATGATAAATGAGCTGAGCAAGAAATTAGGGAAACAACACCCCTCACAATAGCCACAAATAATATAAAATATCTTGACATAATGCTAACCAAGCAAGTGAAAGACCTATATGACAACAACTTCAAGTCCCTGAAGAAAGAAAGAAATTGAAGAAGATATCAGAAAATCCATGCTCATGGATCAATAGGATTAACATGGTGAAATGTCTATTTTACCAAAAGCAATCTACAGATTCAATGCAATTCCCATCAAAATTGCAACATAATTTTTTATAACCTTTGAAAGAGCAATTCTCACCTATTCATATTGGAAAGTAAACTCACATTTTGGCATTCACCTTACATACTAAGGGCCTGCTGTGTTTAAGATTATCCAGTAATAAATAGATAAATATTCTTGTCTCTAGCAGGCCTTGGTTGAAGTTGAGCCCAGTGGGTTGCTCTAGAACCATTACCCACGTTTTAAGTCAAGAGCCCAGGACCAGGAGGACTGACAGGAAGAACTGAGTAATGACAAAAGGCCAAGGAAGGAAATGAAAAACACATAGACTAAACTTGGACTCGAAGCTGATACAGAGACTTAGTGACCTCGAGGCCGTCTTCGAGATACAGTCACAACCTGAGCCTTAGGTTTAGAAGATGAATCAGAGCAGAGACCACAGACTCAAGCCAATTATAATCAAAAGATATACGGATTAGCTGCTACCAGGATGAGAGTTCTCAAGCCAAAGTTCTGAAGGAGGGGTGGGGGTGGGGAGGGGTTTTAGAAGAGAACCCTCCCCCCAAAAGACCTTCAATATCTACACAAGAGAGCAAAAACTGTTCTGTTCTGCCAAGTTGAGTAGTTAAGGCAACTCAAAACAATCTTTGGGTATCTACATAAGCAGGTTACAGAAGCAAGGAAGGAAGGAAGGAAGGAAGGAAGGAAGGAAGGAAGGAAGGAAGGAAGGAAGGAAGGAAGGAAGAAAGAAAGAAAGAAAAAAAGAAAGAAAAAAGAAAGAGGAAAGAAGGAAGGAAGGAAAAAGAGGGAAGAAAAAAGAAAAAGAAACAAAGAAAGAAAGAGAAGAAAGAAAGAAAGAAAGAAAGAAAGAAAGAAAGAAAGAAAGAAAGAAGAGAGGGAAGAAAAAAAGAAACAAAGAAAGAAAGAGAAGAAAGAAAGAAAGAAAGAAAGAAAGAAAGAAAGAGAAAGGAAGGAAGGAAGGAAGAAAGAAAGAAAGAAAGAAAGAAAGAAAGAAAGAAAGAAAGAAAGGGAAGAAAAGGAAGAAAGAAAGAAAAAAAGAAAGAAAGAAAGAAAGAAAGAAAGAAAGAAAGAAAGAAAGAAAGAAAGAAAGAAAGAAAGGGAGGGAAGAAAAGGAAGAAAGAAAGGAAGCATTAATATCCTAACAAGTAGATAGTCACGGCTGTAACCTTCTGGATGAGGTTTCACTAAGTCAGAGATACTGGGAACTTACTTCCAGGGACTGGAATCAGAGACAAATGGCTAGTGGGTACCAACATAAATGCCTGGCCATCACAAGGGCAAGAGATATGCACTCTCAGGCAAGGAGTAAGCTAGTTAATCACTATCTTATAACTGAAATAGTGATGAGAGATGGTGTCAAGTCCTTACTGCTTAGGCAACAGTCATTTCCTGGGAGATGACTCCTCTGGCTCGGGGATGACTTCATCATAAGGTAATCTAACCGGGGGAGGCTCTACTGACCATGGACTCTAAAGGGTCTGTAGGTATAGGACACCCGCTGAAGACCTTCCTGTGTCCTTGGAGATCTGGGTCAGGAGATTGCAAAAAAGCCATCAGTAGGGAGGTCACTCTCTGTGCCTTTGGCCTCAAAGCAGGATGAAATAGGCTAAGTACTGTTTTTAGACAGATGCTTCTTGAGTGATCAATGAGTATGTGCAGAGTTAAGCTGGTGACTGACCCAAAATTAAAGAGACAGACAATACAAAAGCATGGAGGCTTTGACATCTTTTACACTGTGGTTTACTCTAAGCCCAAGTGAGCACCCAAAGCTTTTCAGGAAAATGGTACCTAAATACCTATCAAAGCTCTAAGAGCCTTCTAGAAATCTGTGGGACTTTAGGGGTAATTAATGGTTTAGGTGTACTGATGGCCTAGAGTGGTCAAGGGTCAGCACTTCTGAGCATGCTCAAATGTACAGACCAGGCCCTAAATTGAGGAGTTTCCTAAATGGTGCGTGGCTTTTTTTTACTTCCCTTCTCTTCCCTTCCCTTCTTCCCTTTCCCTTCCTTTTTTATCTTCTCTTTTCTTTTCTATATACTGCAAGGCAGTTCTATAAATTGCTGACCTAGGCTGTCACCGCCCAAGAGGCCAATTTTGTTCCTATAAGATGATCTGCCCCCAGATTATAACCCCCTCCATCATAAACAGTAGTTCTTATCTTGGGGTGAGGGGGTGGGAGTGAGGAGGGTGGTTTGTCCTGTTGTTACTGGAATCAGGACTCAAGGGAACAGTTAGAAGACAGTGACTTTTCTTTGTAGCTATGGCCTCAAGGAATGTGAGATAGGTCAGGTTGACAGGGAATGCTAGTACTATTACCAAACAAGAGTCTGCACGAAAGCCAATGAGACAGACTCAAAAGGAGCCCCCATTCCATGTCTTGATGCTGCTCTCAGTTCCCTGTGGACCCAAGTGAAGAGTCCATGATTTCTAACAAAAGCAGGTTCTACATGTCTATTATAAACTCTATTAAAAAGGGGTGTGCCAGGGACAGAGTTAAAACTATTGGCCCAGACAATACTTTTCCCAAGTCTACCTTCTGTGTGTGCAGCATTCGTGGTCTTGTGGTGGGCTATGGAACTATATACAGTTATGGCACTCCATGAAGTATTCCTGAGAAGTACTAAAAATACTAAAATGCTAAAGCTACCAGCCATAAATCCCTAAGGTAAACTGGTTTCTGGATCAGCCCAAATTCCTAGCCAATGTGCCCTGAGCTAAGCGTGAAGTGCTTGACCAGTTGACGATTCTCTCTACTGAGCTGCCTTTCAGTATGTCACAATTGCATATATATTTTTTAAATTTTTATTTAATTTTTTTGCCCTTAGAATTTCAAACTAACTGGAGGTTGAGGCTGCTTCCCATTAGTCTGCTTGGGACAGTCCCACTTGTTGTTATTCAGGCCTCTTGGGAGTTTTTCTCTTCATGTGCCCCCTAACAGTGTATTTATGGGGCATGCACATAAGCGTGCAGAGGCCTGAGAAGAACACTGGGTATTCCCTCTATTGCCCTCTCTCTCCCTATTGCCTTGAGACACCGTCTCTCGCTGAAGCTGAAGCTCTTTGATTAGGTTACACGGGCTGGTCAGCAATATCTGGAATGGATCTCTGTCCCTCTATGCTGGTGTTACAGGCAGATGGAGCCAGGCCTGGCTTTTTACACGTGTGCTTGGGATTTGAACTCAGATCCTCATGATCTCAAAGCAAGCACTCTTAATCCACTGAGCCATCTCCTTATTCTAACCGTGTCTACCATCTCTTTACTTTTTATTCACTTAAGGTGTGTGTGTGTGTGTGTGTGTGTGTATGAGAGAGAGAGAGAGAGAGAGAGAGAGAGAGAGAGAGAGAGAACAAACAAGAGAAAACCACAGGACATACATATATGCTTATGTGTTAAATCATGTGCATCAAACTAGGGTCTATCACAGACTATTAAACATGCTGCCTTGTGGAGGCCGAGAAATGCAGGAGGATGTATGGGAAGGCTTTCATAGAACTTTCAAGGCCCAGGACTTGGAGGACAGAGGGTGAGACCCTCTTCTAGTGTCTGAGGAGGAAGGGTTTGCTGCAATCTTGTTGCATGCACAGAGCCTCAGCCCAGACACTGTGACACCTGCATGGAAACCATGGAGAGACCCAGGGCAGCTGTGCGTGCCCTGAGCTTATTGTTAGACCATTGAGCACTGCTTATCACTGCATGCCACTGCTTCTAAGGAATCAATGTTTCATTTTCAGACATTTGGTATCAGTGTCATTCATTTAAATACAAAGGTCTCAGAGATTGTGCTATGGGAAGAATACTCACAGTAATTTGCTAAGGCTTTCAAACAATAAACATTCCACACACAATGCTGTGAGGGTTCTGTGATCTTAGCACTAGGAGAAGCCCTCAGAGCTGGAGAGTTTGACAACCAATATCAGAAAGCCCATGGGCTGGAGAGATGGCTCAGTAGTTAAGAGCACTGACTGCTGGTCTACAGAGTGAGCTCAAGGACAGCCAGAGCTCAACCAACCAATCAACCAAGTTTCCTGGGAAGCAGGGAACCAGCACAGCAGACAAAAGCATTTACCATTATCCTGGAACTCATGGGGTGGAAGAGAGCCAACTCCTGACAGCTGGGCCCCAACCTTGTGCTGGTTGGTTTTATGCCAACCTGATGCAAGTCAGAGAGCAATGGGAAGAGGGAACTTGCACTTGAGAAAGTGCCTCCACCAGACTGCCTGTGGGCAAGCTTGGAGTGCATTTTCTGGGATGGATGATGGATGTGGAAGGGTCAGTCCCACCAGTCCTGGGCTGGTGGTCCTGGCTGCTATTGAAAGCAGGCTGAATAAGCCAGGACAAGCAAGGCAGTGATTAGCATTCCTCGATGGCCTGTGCATCAGTTCCTGCCTCAAGGCTCCTTCCCTGACTTCTGTGGGTGATGGACAATAAGCTGTACAATGAAATAAACATTTCTCTCCCCGAGTTGCTCTTGGGTATTTTGTCATAGAAACAGAAACCCTAAGACAGACCTTTGTACTACAGCATTTTACATATGCACTGTTCTGTCTACGCACATGTGCACATATGAGCATAATACTTTTTAAAATTAAGAATTATGTGTCAGGCCGGACGTGGTGGCACACGCCTTCAATCCCAGCACTTGGGAGACAGAGGCTGGTGAATTTCTGAGTTCGAGGCCAGCCTGGTCTACAGAGCGAGTTCCAGGAAAGCCAGGGCTACACAGAGAAACCCTGTATCGAAAAACAAAAAAATAAAACAACAAAAAGAGTGTCTGATCCTAAAATAACCCACGCAGAAACCAAGTCAATTAATTTTTATTTCAACCAAGAATATAAAATAAATGTGATGTAACTTATCGCAGCTAGAAGAGTCACTTTGAGAAGGGTGGCTGGATACACTTGATCTTAGCCAAAAGGCTGAGAAGCGATAGGGTGGCTGGATAACTCCAGAGCAGAAGCACCCAGTTCTGAAGAGGCCAAGACCATACGCCCTGCATCCCCAGAGTGGGCTGAAGGCAGCAGGCTTGGCATACACACATCACAGCAGAGCAAGGAGAGCCATGGCAATATCTAATCATACAGAGGGGGTGCGTGCAGAAAATGACCAAAAAGATAAGACAGGTACACTTCACAAATAGGAATTATCAGGAATACAAACTAGTTTAGAAAGGACATACTGTATAACATATATAAAAAGTACTTTCAGTTGTTATTAAAAAGGACATCTCAGTCCTGGCTTTGTATAATGCTTTTAGTGTCTACCTAGACAAAGCTTTAAAAAAAATTAAATAGTATTAATTTACTCACTATGTAGGTGGTAACAGTGCATTAGGTATTTCCCATGTAACACATTAGCATCACTCCCTATAGAAAACAGCCTGGAAGGGTAAGTACCCCCGGGTACCATACACTTCTGAAATCCCTCAAGCCTTTGGGGCTGTGATGATTATGGGGACCTAAACTGCTACCCTCTGTAGAGAATTATTATTTGTGCTCGACTCCCCCGAGCCTCCATTAAGCCCAATGGCCATGCCTTGACTTTCTCGGTCACCTAGGGCGCAATGCATAGTTGCTGCTACATGTTAACTCAGGAGCAAGGCAGCCTTCAAGTCCTACTCTCCCATTCCTTTTCCTTTTAGCAGAGCATCATCTCAGAGGCAAGAGAACGAGGAATGAGGCGGCCAGCAAGTGTGAACGAGAGGCCACCCCTTCCCATCGTGAAGCTAAACTACAGAGTGCATAATGTCAGAGCTCCAAGTCCTAAGGTTTCAAAAGCACAGAATAAAAATAGACTTGTCTCTTGATCTCTGGAGTTCAATTCACGGTTTACTCCATCAAAAGGATTGCTTCAGCCTCCATCACCCACTCACGATGGACTGCTTCAGCCTCCATCACCCACTCACACTACACTACTTTGAGCTACTCTGCCCCCAGAGGCCCAAATCCTTCCCCCAAATGCCTTGCCACAAAGCTACCTCTAAAAGTGCCTTAATACAAAGAACAGAAACCTTTCAACTCAATTCGTCAATCCTCCCTAGATTCTAAAGCTCCCCTAAGTCAGAGGATGCCTCCCCGTGTCCGTAGAGAACAGAATAGTATCTAATGAATGTTCAAAGAGAAATACCATCACTCGAGGCTCACAGAGGTAAGCTCCACCCTTAAGAAGTTTCAGGTCCCATTAGAGGTCCCACCCCATGGACTATGGCCTTAATGTATATGAAAGGCTTTGCTTCCTTCACAGAGAAAGGAAATAATGAACAGAAATTATTTCTGAGAGTACTGGGCACAGGTATGCATTACCAACTCTGAGTCAAGAAGAGAAAATCAAAGGGCCAGAATCAGTGCAGTGATGTGGAACCAGCTGTACAGAGAATGGAGCTTTCTGGCTACGTCCTGGAAAACACTATACTGGAAGCAAATGACAAAGTGCCCTGTTTGAGTCAGTTTTACCAGAACAGTCCTGTGAATGTGCATACTGCCAGAACTGTGAATCCAGTTTGTGTACAAAGAACTGTTTATATATATATATAATATACACATACATACACAGACTAGGGGCTAATGTCTTTTATTAAATTGAGCTCATTCGAGGGCAAGAACAGAGCTTCTGTTTTTGTTGTAATTCTCTACAACCACTTAGTAGAATATGCTCTGTCCACAAGGGCCACCCAACTGCTGCTGAAGGCTGCTGTGAACATTTCAAATATGCATAGATGCCTTTTGTGACAGCTAATCACTGGCTTTCTCCTCAAGTGGTCAGACACAGACCTGCTTCCCCATAACACTGTTTACCATAAAATTCAGAAGCATAGTTATCCAAGTAGGTTCAGAAGTAAACAAAAGGACCTTCATATCATATGACATTTATAAGTCAACCACATGGCACAGACATCCCACAGGAGTTTATTATCACTGGATTGGCTGCAACAAGGAAACGTCTCCTGCTCTTTGTTTTTCTACCCAGCAGAGCCCAGAGCTCGTGAGAAGGGAGCAGTGGCCCTGGACAAAGAGGCTCCAGGGCACAGGACAGAACTCTGTATAGATAGCGACATTATGCACGAGGCTGATTCTTATTTTAAAAAAATATAAGGGATTAAAAGAAAAGTCCAAGGAGACAGTCAGAAATTCCTCCCAGTGAAACATGTCACATGTCAATGACTTCATTTCGGTCCTGGTACGCATGTCACTATACAGCCTTTATTACTATTTATAAGCATCCTTAAGCTGAAATTAGTATGGTCCTTCCTGGCTGGCTACAGTATCACATCAATAGTGCAAAATGTATACTGGCTTCTAAAAATCTTATTTTACTTGTATATGGACCCCAGAGTATCATAACCAGGTAGATAGGTTCACAAGAATAGTTTTTTAAAAATGCATATAGTTTGCATATACAATTGGCTATTTTTTCTAGCTCAAGAAACATTGCAAACAAGGCTGGTGCTGCTAGGAGCGTCAGAACACAGGCGTTCTGCCCCTGCACTACAATGGGAGCTCTAAGCCTTTACATTTCCTCTTGATTCTGGAGGTGGGGGTTCCTCAAAAGTAGCTAAAAAAGAACTCCCCTCTAATTCGTAGATCACGGAAATGCAAATATTCACCTCATCTACTTTACACTATCTGCCCATAGTTCTTAGGCACAATTATTAAGGTTTTTTCCTAGGGGCAAAAGAAAGCATTCAGTGCAATACAAAAGATTCTTGACAGCATTAAGTCTCGGTAACAGCAAAATTATGCATACATAATACATACTTCAAACATGAATGAAACCTAAAATTTTAACATGCTTTAAAAATAGTCACTTTATGCTTAATGTACATACAAATGGAAAACACTGCAGATGAATTAACAGGCTTCTATTTGAGTATCCTTGATTATGGAAGAAAGTTACTCATGCTGACCAGATGTGAAGAGACTGAAGAGCCAGCAGCCCCTTGAGAGAAGCGTCTGACAATATACACGGAAAAAGCTTTTCCTTCACGTGGAAGAAGCGTGCTTTGATCAGCGTGACTCCTTGTGAGGTCCTAGTGCAGGAAAACAGGCTCTTCAGACTTCCCAGGTGAGTCCCAAAGGACTGGATTCCATCAAAGCTCTTGAAACCTCTTTTAAAGTAGACTTAGCTACATGAAGTTAAAATTATAATTTTAATTACTGAATATTATTCAGAATATGATGATTCTGGGAACTGAGTTCCCCATGAATGATTATATAAAAACCACCAAGTACTTCAGTTCTTCATAGCTTAAGCAGGTAGCTGCAAAGACTACATACACTGTTTTTGGTTGTGGGCACCATCTGTCCCACACTGTCTTTCACTAGACCTTCCCTGAAAGAGATAAATAAAAACATCATAGTAAAGTACTTTGGGACAGTAACAGTTTCTTTTTAAGACTTCCAAGAGCAAAGCAGTTAGTCTGTGGAGACTGTGTAGTGCTTTAAAAGGTGCATTTGACTGGTGTTGCTAAATCAGTTCATGAAGTATAAAACTATACACCACTGGAACCCTGTTCCTAGAACATTGAAATCCTAAGAAAAGATAAATTATAATGATTGCTACAGCGTGAGAAAGGTGCACCAGAAATTCCTTCAGAGACTGCTGAAGGATGCAGAAGTGCTGGGCTAGATAAGACGACGCTCCATCAGGAAATCATGCGGGGAAGAGGGCTGGAGACACTTCACAAGAATCTTCTTTTAGTCAAAGAAGAAGAGAGATTAGTCCTTCAAAACACTTGGCATGCAAAGGTTTCCTCTAGAGTGTCTGCACTTTGCATGGTGTCAGTCTTCATTCTGGGGTTCTTTGTAACACAAATGCCACCCTGCTGGAGTCTGAGCCAAGCAGAGGGAGTGGGTCAGTACCGGTGGGCCTGGTGAGATGAGTGGTACTGGGTACTCTGCTGAGATGAAGAGTAGCCTAGCGTACTCTGGGACTGAGAGGACCCCTGTACGCTGCTTTGGTAATTCAGGCGAGAACTGGAATGCTGGGGAAAAAAAAAACCATAAAAGGGAGTTAGTGCCTGTAGAGAGGGGTCGAGGTACAGTTACAGTACAACAGAGATTTTAGCTGCTTTCATCATGAGGCTCTTGCTATGTATGTTCTGCTTATCTGAAACTGTAGCCTGCTCAGACCGCGACTACCCTGGTTGGCACTGACTTTGGCTAGGAGTGGGAGGGGAGCTACACTAGTGAAGAAAGGCAGGAAGGAAATTTCTGAGATGTAATTTAACCTTTTACATGACTAACATCTGACAACAAAACAATTTGGTAAATGAAAAAAAAAAATGCAATCAGTAAGATATAACCACACCCGGCAACTTCTCACTTTCAATAGTAAGCTGGGACCAGAAAACCAACCCTTCAGCCAGAGGCTCCAGAGTCAGAAGCTAGGGACACTGGGGCCCTACCAATAAGCAAGCAAGGCTGACAGGACATGCTAGCAGTAAGGGCCTAATACTTCAGGTAATAGTCAAACTTCAGGTAATATTTAAAACAAAACATTCTAATACATCTTATTTCCCATCTAGAAATTAAATAATTTTACTATTTGGGGCCTACTCCATTTGCCCCAAGAGATCAGGTGTGAACAGCTTTTAGCTAAGACCTTGTGCTAAAACAACTTTTAAAATGACATTTTCTTTTTCAACAGGAAGAAAAATCTGCATCCAAACTCCAACCCCGTGTGTGTGTGTGTGTGTGTGTGTGTTCCGTTCTGTTTTGAAGCCAGGGTCTCACTTTGTACCCCAAGTTGGCCTAGAACTCACTCCGTGGACCATGCTGGCTCAGCAATCCCCTTGCCTCAGCCTCTCAGTGCTGAGGTCCTTTCTGAAGTGTACGGCACAGCTTATACGGAAACAGCCCCAACCCCACACAGGGAAAGTACTACACAAGGCAGAGTCCTCACACAACAGTTCAGTGTGCTGCTGAATAAAACAAGGTAAAAGCAACCGGGGCTTGAATACAAGAAAACAAAAGTGTTTATGATGAAACAAACCTCAAGTCACTTTACTCCTGGTAAATCCTGGAATCAGAAGACGTGTGGCACACGTGTAATTTCCTTGCCTTAGCTCCAAGAGTATTATCTAGTGGTATCACAACTTTAGTGTGGCTTACAATCGTTTGAGGTCTCTCAGCCTTTACTGCTTCCCATCTATGTGCCTACTGACTATTTCCTCCTACTGAGAGCAAATCTTCCCAGGATGCCTCCATCCCAAGTGTTCTTGATTTTGTCCAAGTAAGACACTTTGTTTATGTCATGTCTTTCTTACCCAATGTAGCCAATATGGGTAACATTTCTTTAAGGAGCCTCAGGCCTCCCTCCTTTCTTTCCTTGGGGTATTATGATAAACAAGTCGTGATACAACGTATCTCACAAGTATATGAAATATGACTAGAAATCATCCTTTCATTTAATGCTAGAAATGCAACATCTAATTTTTAATAGAAGACTCTGGAGCTAAGAACTATTCAATTCTAAAAGGATTTGTTAAAAGTCAATTTCCTATTTCATAAAACATATTTGCATCAAAAAGGAGAAAATTCCGAGGTGAACCTGATAATCCGACGGCATAACGGGCCCGCCTGAGTTTGCACCGGAAGGTCCAATCCGGGGCTTCTTGTTTGGAGGCACCTGATTCAGCCCGGAGTCCTGGCTGTGCTGCAGTCCCGCTCCAGCACCCCCGCCACCCGCAGTGGCTCCCCCAGCAGTTCCATTGGTTTGGGCACTGCTCTGCTGTGGTGGAGGAGCCTGTGGGGGGGCTGCTGCCTGCTGTGGGGGGGCTGCAGGCTGCTGATGTGGGTTCTGCTGCTGCGGCTGGTTCTTTTAAGGAGAAGAAAGATTGAAAATTTTACTGTGACACCAAACAGGAAGTTCCTTTCAATGCTTGATATGCACATGTGATTGGTGACACACCTGGGGTACACAGCCTGGTTGCACATGTGTGAGTAGTGACTCACCTGGGGTACACAGCCTGGTTGCACATGTGTGACTGGAATGACTGAGATGGGTAAAGACCAAAATACACCATCCCAAAGCATACCACGGCAAGCCCAGGATAATAATGCTCCCTGAAGTGCAGCAGCATCTTCTGGGGGGTGGGGGGCTGCTCTAAGGGACACGGGGTAGTATCTCACCCCCCTAAAGCAACCAAAAGCCCTTCCGGTCAGGACTCTGGAAAAGAATGCTGGGGAGTGGCTAAGATTCTCTTAACATAAGGGACTGGGAGACAGTGGGGTGTGGGAGAGAGAAGCACGGCAGGGTGGGGCTGGCACTGCCTGAACAGAATGAGGAACAACTGGGACTAGAAGGGGCTATTAAAACAAAACAGGAAGTTCAGTTGAAACCTCAGTACATGCTTCAAGTGTACACCCAGTTATCTTTCTGCCGCGCTTGCTTCCTGAAAGCCGGTGTTGCATGAAGCTTGTACCTTGTCGCCTTTCTCTTCTGGTTCATCTTCATTAAGGAATTCTCTTTTGGGGTACGGAATCTGGCAGCCAGCGAACACACTAAAACCATTTAGAGAAGTTCATATCAGTACTTGAAGTCTGTAATTCCAGCATCTTACTTTAAAAGTTTCCTTTTTCTTTCTTAACTTACATCATTTTCCTTACTGTGGCTGGTGTTTGCTGGACACTTTCCAACCATTATATTAAGCAATAAGGAAGGAGCAAGTCACCGTTTGCCCTTCCTACTGACTCCTGCTTTCAATGTCAAGATAGGACTGCTGCTAGCAAGCTGCGTGAGACACAGAACTCTGTCCACACTGCTTCGTCAGCACCAATCTAAACTGAGTTTGTATCTGCTTCAAAATGAAAATTCATTTCTCCTGCAGAAAAACAAGTGCATTTCTAATATACAAGGCTTGAGTGCACGCCTGGCGAGGTAAGGTGGGAGAGGGTTGCAGATGTCACAGGCTCCATCCTTTTGGTCAACCTCTGATCCTGGTGCATGGCATCCGATCCGAGTCACACCTGTCCTGTCTGACTTACATCTCTGAGTCTGGCTCAGTCTCTCTGAGGAGGCTTTCTCTGCAGGCAGTTGTCATGAGCAAAGCAGGACCAGTCAGGCTGGATGCTGCCTCTGACTTGGAGCAAGGACCATGGAAGGGGAAATGAATACGTACTCTAATGTTGGCAGGGGGTCTTCCTGGAAGTAAGGGTCCTGCAGAGCCTGCTCTGAGGTGATTCTCTTGGTTGGATCCATGGTGAGGAGTTTCTGAAGCTATAACAACAAATAAAAAATGTGACAACATTTGAAAAGGTTGCTGACACGTCAACTACCTGACATTTGTGTAAATGTCTAACATGATTAACAGCAAATATATCTCACACATATGTGCACACACGTGTGCATGTGCATGTGTTTATACAGTCTGCTCTTCTATGTGGGTTCCAGGGATTGTGGATCATCCAGGTTGTCAAGGCTTGTCAGCATGTGCCCTGACCACTGAGCCACCTAGCCAGCCCTCACATCACCTTGTACTGTACACCTAGCACTATACTCATAGTCCTGAAATTACCAATTCGGCCCCTTAAAATTCTTTTCTGACATAAATCATTTAATAAATTAAGACTAGTAGTCAAGGAAGATTCCTCAACAGACTAAGATTTAATTTCTCATGTATCCAGCAATTCATTCATTCATTCATTCATTCATTCATTCATTCTTTCTTTCCTTTCAAAAGGAAGGCTGGATGGGACAATTCCAGAGCAAGCAGGCTTGTAAGGTCTGGGTCTGGGGAGAAGCACTTACCAGGAGGAACACTTTGCTGTCAGGCTTGACCTTGTGCTTCTCCATGTACTTTATGAGGCTGCTGTTGGCATACCTGCAGGACAGAACACAAGCACATGGTGAGGAACACATGTGATTCACATCCTAAAAGGAGAGCTCTTCAGGCAAGTCTCTGTAAGGTCTATGTGCAGACACATCACTCACTGATGACACTGGGGAACAGGCAGGGCTATATAAACTACAGCCCAGGGTTTCAGTGCTGGAGTCCCTTTAGAGATGGTTATGTACCACCATCAGCTCTGCTCTGATGCAAGTCACATCTAAGAGATGGCTTGCTCTATTTCTCCTTTTACGGTGCCAGAGATCAAGAGCAGCTCATGCATGTTAGACAAGTACTCTACAGCTAGACAACATCTCCCTACCTTTTTCCTTTTTTATTTTTTGAGACAGGTCTCACTAAGTTGTGCACACTGGCCGGCCTTGAAACCACCCTCCCATCTTAGCCTCCTGAGCAGCTAGGGTCACAGGTCTTTGTCATCGGGTCCAGTGAAAGAGACACATGAGTATCAGGACACAGGAGAATATTCTTACTAACATTTTTGTAATAGGAAAACAAACAAATAAAAAAGACCCCCCTCAACCCCTAACCTATAAACAACCAAATATCTACCCACTGAAGAAGCAGAGCAGCTTGGAACATCATTTGTTAATATTATTTAAAATTTAAATGGTTTCAAAATATAAAAATAGAACCCATTGTTAGTGTGTGATAATTTCCCTTTCTAGCCTTTTATAATTTATATTTGAAGCAGAATTGATGCCCCTTAAAAGTATTTAAATAGGGCGGGAGGTGGCACCCAGCACTCAGGGGACAGAGGCAGGTGGATCTCTGAGTTCTAGGAATTGGAGTTATAGATGGTTTCGAGCTACCATGTGGATGCTGGGAACCTAACTGGGGTCCTCTGCAAAAGCAGCTTGTAACTGCTAAGCTACCTCTCTAACCGTGTTTAGTTTTTGAGTCAGGATTTTGCTGTATTGCCCATTTCAGCATCTTAGGTGTCTGGGACAACAGCACCCAGTTAGTTCAGTTACACTTGTAACAAGCTCCCAAGAGCACTCATTCTCACAGAGGAATAGAAGTTCAGGTGTTGGTCTTCAGTACCCGGACAATACTTAGGAGTGTATCAGAGAACGTATGGATGGTAATAGGAAGAAGTCGGACAGTTTACAGAGAAATCAAGTTTCTCTATCAGTCTTAGGGTTTTCTCTGTCCAGTCAACTGCTTTTCTGAGATAATGCAGGATGCTAGGTTGTTATTATCATATAAAAAGCCCGAATTTGTTGTTCTGCTGAATTCAGTTGTACAACTACAACTGTAGTAGTTTTTTCTTAGTGTAAACACTAAACTGAACTGTTTATCTTTTAAATTATCCTGTTCTAGGATCTGAAGAGTTTCCAAGGTGACATAAACTTGCTAAGTATTTATCAAATTGTGTTTATTTGAACATTTAAGTTTTGAAAGTAAATGTAAGGATGTCTTTCGCACACATTCTTCCTCTTTTCTGGCTGGCTGAGGATCAGCCTGCCCTGCTTTCTAGTGAGCTCCTGGAACTGACACACCAGCAAACACCTCTGTCTTCTTAGCAACTTATGTGCAAAGTACTCTAGGAGTTCTTTTTCTCTCATATGGTAAAGCAAGTTAATATTCTTTTATTTTTGTGATACTACTTTATGTGAAATAGTAATCTGTAGAGCTGTTTTCAATATATTTGCTTCAGTGATTTCTTTGTTGTTTCTTTTGTTTTTGTTTTGATGCAGGATCTCATTTTGTAGCCTTGGCTGGCCTGGACCTACACTCTGTAGGCCAGGCTAGCCTAGTCTTCTTCAAAGTATACGCCACTCTGCTCAGACTACTTCTCTGTTTGCAGGGCCTCACTCTGTGGAAGGTTGAATTGGGACTCGATCTGTCATCCTCCCAAGTGCTCAGGCCTCCCCATAAGCTGCTACTATGCATGGTCCATTTCAATAGCCTTTCTGTGCTCTATCAGACCCACTGCAGGAGTCAGTGCACAACCATCAGACCTGCTGGGCCTGTCTTCTAGCATCTGTTACAGGAAAGGGAGGGCACCGGCCCAAGCGCTTTTCTTTTTTGCTTTGCTGGGGACTAAAACCAGAACCTTGTATATGCTAGGTTAGCACTCCATTAAGCTATAGTACATTAGAAGCAGTTAAATTTAAATTAATAAGCATACAGTATATAAGCCACAGGGGTATGTGTAATGGTGTATGGATGGCTCATACAGCAGCAATACAGGATGCAGAGGTACATACAGAGGGAGTGACGTAACCCAGACCTAGAGGGTCAGGGAGCTGAGGCCTAAGGAGTAAGTACAAAGAGTGTATAACGATCAGTATAGTGGCAGGGGTGAGAG
The DNA here is from genome assembly GCA_902729485.2 of Mus minutoides. Taxonomy (NCBI): domain Eukaryota; kingdom Metazoa; phylum Chordata; class Mammalia; order Rodentia; family Muridae; genus Mus; species Mus minutoides. Next base: position 84,746 of record LR753818.1, on the reverse strand, counting down.
AAAACTAGGAAAACATGCATGTAAAATTCCAGAGGTCAGAAAAAGCTGAAGGTATGTGAGGTGCTTAAAATCTCTAATGTCTGGGCTATAGAACATGAAACAGGGAGAGGTCAAGAACGGATTTCTGAGTTTGAGGCCAGCCTGGTCTACAAAGTGAGTTCCAGGACAGCCAGGGCTACACAGAGAAACCCTGTCTCGAAAAACCAAAAAAAAAAAAAAAAAAAAAAAGAATCTGGTGATACAGAAGCCAAGGTTTGGCAACGGTTATGAAACGGAAAGCAATGAGAACTTATGACAAAAGTGGTGTGTTCATTTTGCTGTACTTATTTACTGTGTCAGGAGTTTTGCTTATATAGCCATGGCTAGCCTGGTACTCACTACATCATAGCCCAGGCTGGCCACCATGCCTAATTTCTTCAAGTTTGCTTTTGCCAACACTGCAACACAGGAAGAGCTGGAATGAAGAACAGGGACAAAGGCACAAGGAAAAGGCCACTGCAGGGCTGTAAGGAGAGCCTGCTGGTCTTCTAACTATACTTGGCAAGGGTGATAGGCAGAAACTGGGTCAAAGCATTTCTAGAAGAAAGAACTGAGTAGATCTGCTACTCGGTCCAGCGAAGGCAGAAACGACAAGAGTGAGACAGCAGGGTCTGCGCCATGGGTCTCGGGCTCCAACAATCATGGAGCCATTTCCTAGAACATGCATACAGAGCACAAAGGCTCAAGAGGGCAGACAGGAGTCCTATTTTGGGCTGAGAGTCCACTGGAAGTTTAATAAGTGAGTTTGAAGACTAGGGAAAAGATATATGAGTTAGACAGCTCTAACCCTAAAAATTGAAATCCAAAGCATTTTTAAAATCTAAAAAAACCCCTCAATTCTAAAATATTTTTCTAGGCTTTTACTATACTTTGAAAAAGATATATATTTTCGTGTGTGCACACGTCTTTCCATTTGCACACATCACAATATGCATGCAGAGGAAGCTCAAGAATGAGTCACATCCACCTTTCCACAATCAGGTCATTGGTCTTAAGCTGCAACTGTTTGTACCCCTGAGCCACTTCCGCTGGCTTGGGTAACAGATAGAAGTTGTACAAACTGAGAATGATCAGTCAGCTTAACTGGTGATGAATATGGCCATCAAAACTATGTGGTTTGCTGGGAAAAATGTGCAGTGGCAAAGGAGCTCAGGCCAAAATCTGAAATGTGTGTTATTCCAAAGGCAGAGGTGAGGGTTCCTGCTGAAGGCTGTGTGAATGAGAAACCAGAAATGAACTGGGCTGCACTCTCATTTCTACAGCCATCTTGAAATGAAATTTTCCTGGTAAGCTGAAGTGATCTTGGTCGTCAACTTGACTGCACTTCTAAAATCAAATAAAACACAAGCCACCCAAGTACTCCTGAGAGCAATCTTTTTTTAACTATCATTATAAGATTTTAATGTGTGAGGGTGTTCTGTACCACACGCACACAATGCCTGCAGAGGCCAAGAAGACAGTCAGATCCCCTGATCTAGAGTTACAGAAGGGGGTCAACTGTATTAAGTAAACCTGGGTCCTCTGCAAGAGCAGTGAGTACTCTCATCTGCTTAGCTATCTCTCCAATCCATCTCCTTTTCATTTATTGAAATTATTTTCAGTGTATGGGAGTTTTGGCTATATGTTGTCTGAGTACCACGCTCACGCAGTGCCTATTGGAGACTTGAAGAAGGTGTAAGATCCAGTGGGACTGGGGTTATGGACAGCTGTGAGCCACCAAGGAGGCGCTGGGAATGAGAGGGGATTTTCTTCCACGGAATTATCTGAAGCAGGAAGACCCACCCAAAATGCTGGCAGCACCTCTCTGGGGACATTCCAGATAAAAGACATGAAAGAAGAAACTTCTTTTTACCTGCTTGCTCTCACTCTTCTTGGCAAGTCTACCTATCCTTGTTGCTGTGATATTTCTTCACCACCATTAAAACCAACTTCTTTGGAATGTCAATATAGACTGAAGACTGACAGCTCTGCCGGGACATCCAGGCCCACGGACTGAACACTACCAGATCTTCAGTCTCTCCCTCCAGTATGAGACGACCATTGCTGAGCTAACTAGACTTCACCCTGTTCTCCAATATTCACGCATCCATACGTGTGCGCATGCACACTTGCACACCCGCACTGTGGGTTCTGTTCCTTTAGAGCATCCTGACGACTGAAGCTGGTCTCTGCACCCTCTCCATGTCTTCTCACCGTGCAGCAGCCTGTTCCACTCTGACTGGCTCTGGACCACATGGTCCTCATGCCACCATCCTTCCTGCTTTCTCAGTACAGCATCTCAGTCACTGACCATGACCCAGACAGGAACAAAACCACAGCTGGAGGATTGAACTAAGGCCTCTATCATATTAAAACTTAACTTTTTATTGTATTTTGGCTGTTTGAAACATGGTTTCTCTGTGTATTTCCTAGTTGTCCTGGAACTCACTCTGTAGACCAGGCTGGCATGAAACTCAAGAGATCTACTTGCCTTTGTTTCCTGAATGCTGGGATTAAAGGTGTATGACACCAGGCCTGGCCTCTGTTTTTAAATATTACAGTCCTAAATTAGGTATATATGTTAAAATCATTTGGAAAATATTCTTTAAATCACAGGCATGACATGTTAACTGACATCTGAGTCTCTGGTTTAAATCTATATACTTTTTTTTTTTTTTTTAAAGAATAAATTTGCTGGGTGGTGGTGACACATGCCTTTAATCCCAGCACTTGGGAGGCAGAGGCAGGAGGATTTCTAAGTTTGAGGCCAGCCTGGTCTACAAAGTGAGTTCCAGGACAGCCAGGTGATACAGAGAAACCCTGTCTCAAAAAAACCAAAAAAAAAAAAAGAATAAATTTTCCTAGGGAAGCTACAATCTGTAATTAACATGTCTGAGAATTTGTATCACTCACAACAACATTCATGCTGAGACCTAATCTCTGGCATGTATCAACAGGGAGCCTTCAAAGGAGTTTGTAATGGAAGGGTCTGTGTCCGTAAATGGTGCTGATGTCTTCATAGATGAGGTTTTACACAGACTTCACACCCTTTGCCTTCTCCCATGAGACACTACAGCAGCAAGGGAAGACACCTGCCGGCACATGTACTCTGGACTTGCCAGGCTCTGGAAGTGTGAGAAAATTAATTTCTGTTGTTCATCAACTACTCAGTCTCAGAGTTTTGTTTCTGTGCTTCCCAGCATTCGTGGGCTAAGATAATCTGGAAGTACTTACGTTGTTCTTCGAAAGTCTTTTTGAAGTGTTGGGTACTCTGGCATTTTTCTAATATCTTCCCAGTCTTTATCTTAAAAAAAAAAAAGTTTTTTTTTTAAAGTAGAAATTATTTTATTAAAAGTCTAATTTTTTAGTTTAAAAATAAACAAAAAACAAACTTTATGCATGCGTTTACAAAGAAACACTTTTGAAATGTAATTCAAAATAGTATTTTAAAAAGGGCAAAAAATTACCTGCAGGAAACCCCATGACACTAAATATTCGATCTAATTGATCATGATGAAAAGGATTGCTTGTTTTTATGTCCTCCTGACGACAGTGAAAAATGGGTTCTGAAGTCAAGAGTTCAGCAAATATGCAGCCTATTGCCCAGATATCTATGAAAGAAAAAACAGCCTATTACACAAATGCATTAATATCCTCAGTTACAATTCCTGGATATAATTCCGACATTCAAACAAAAATACATTTCATGAGACCAATATGTAAAATATAATAAGTATATTAAGGAAGCCAACAGAAGCTGGGATGCACTTCACTTGGTAAGAGTTTGCCTTGAGTGTATAAGGTCTTAGGCTCAATCCAGCACCATGAAACCACAGGCTATGACGTCACACACCTGCAAGCTTAGGACTTCCAAAAGTGGAAGTTATAGATCATCCTCAGTTATATCAAAAGCTCAAAGCCAGCCTGAAATATAAGAGATCCCTCTTTAAATAAACAAAAATAAGACTTACATAGACACAGCAGGATGGCTAAAGGCATGTGTCATGCAAGTCTAGAACATGAGGTTAACCCCAGGAGCTCACATAAAGGTATAAGAAGAGAAATAACTCCTCTGCCCTCACATGTGTACACATACACACACACACACACACACAAACACACACACACACACGAGGATGCACACACGTGTACTTGCACTTGTGCCCCTTAATGATAAATCAATAACATATGTAACATGGGATGCTTATATTATCATTTAACAGATTGGATGTCAAATAAAAGAAATGCTTACTTATAAATTTTCTGGTAGAGACAGGCTTAGGAAAAACTAAACTTGACAAACAATGGATTCTTTCTAGGTACAAGTCTGAGAAAACTCACTTTATAGGCTCTATGCCTAAGTGAGTTAACTTTAAAAGATTTATTTATTTATTTAATGTATATGATTAGCTGAACAGATGGTTGTGAGCCTTCATGTGGTTATTGGGAATTGAATTTAGGACCTCTGCTCGCCCCAGTCAACCCTGCTGGCTCTGCCCATCCTTGATCCAGCCCAAAGATTTATTTATTATTATACATAAGTACACTGTAGCTGTCTTCAGACATGCCAGAAGAGGGCATCAGATCTCATTATGGGTGGTTGTGAGCCACCATATGGTTGCTGGGAATTGAACTCAGGACCTTTAGAAGAACAGTCAGTGCTCTTACCTACTGAGCCATCTTGCCAGTCCCATGAGTTAACTTTTGAGATACATATTTATATTTGTCCATTTTGAGAAATGTTATTTAGTAAGTATAAAAGTAGGTAATATTGCTAGGAATATGGCAAAATGTAGGGAAAAAAAGTATACCACAATGCCAAACACATCCTGAAGACAAACTAAATAAGCAAACGGTTTAATTATATTCATTAACTACAACAAATGGCAGTATGCTCTGTTGTAAAGCAAACTGCCAACAGAAGGCCATGTTGTAATGTCTCCCTTCTCTGACCACTCGGGCTTCCCTGCACCAACATTAGCCTCTGGATAATGGGAATGGGCTCTCAAACACCGCTGTTTACCATAACAGCCTAAATACAGTCTAAGCTTCCTCAGTGACACAGCCAGGGTGCCATGAATGTCCATACACCAACAGTCAGCGCCTACTTTTTAATCCTTCCTTGTCTGCCACACTAAGCTGTCTGTCACTCTTGTCCCAACACCCCCCCCCACACACACCATACCCTCTCAGACTTCTCCCCTCCTATCTTCTGCTGCCTTTTGCAGTTATCTAAGGAAATGTTCTCAATAGTTGGAAGGAAAAGACCTAGATAACAAGAAAAGCAATCCCACTAGGTTGGAATACAAAAGAGCTATGCAGGTTTTTAGCTCAGTCTTGGAAACAGCCCAGGCACCCCACTGACAGCAGGGCCTCCACAGCCTCTGATCTGATTGGACACGGGTAAGTTTAATGCCATACTCACATTCCTCAAACATACTATCCCCACAATTCTGAAACCACTCAGGTTTTGTTTCATATATATATTCATATATATATTTCATATATATATTCACAAACATTTTATACTATTTCAGCACTATGATATAATCTAGTACTTTGGGTATCTGGATTTGGAAGAAATCAGACCTCCTGATAAACAAGGCACTATAATATGTGCCCGTTCTTTACGCCTGAATTAATCAGAAGGCATCGGCATCTTCCTAAACACAGGTACAGCATTCCCAGTGCTTTGAGGGGTTACAGCATTTTCAGATGCTTGTTAAACAGATTTAGTGCAACAGCCAAGGTGATCAGCCATCTCCTGCCCAGCAGCAGGAAGCAGAAGCTTTGAGGAAAGGAATATGCAGGGACGTTCCCACAAGGAAGACACTAGAAGCCCAGTCCTTGTGGCCATTGTCCACTCCTTCTTTGCCTACTCTTTTTCTTCGATATATAGACATTTCCAGAGCTGAGGAAGATTCTTGCCTCCTAGCTTGAGACCTATAGCTGAGGTTTCTCAGCCTTCAGATATTAGAATCTTCCAAGTGCCTGTTATAAGGAAGACCATTACATCCTAATAAACATGCTTATACCTGCTTTTCTTTCTTCTTCTTGGTGGTCTGGCAAGTTGTTGAGGACAGCCATTCTACCTACTGTATTTCCTACTGTACTGGACAAGCTGCCATTCTGCAGACCACAGCAACAAGAGACATGGCACGTTGTACCAAGTCTTGCTTGGGACACTTGGAAACGATCTTTTCTCTGGCACAACACTCCTGCCTTGATTTCCTTTTTATGAAGACAGTTCTAACTCAATTTCCCATTCTTCAGATAAATATGCTATGTGAGCATACAGCAAGGAAGACGTGTGTGTTCTTCCCACAGCACTGGCTTTATTATGAACGATCTCACATTCATGAGCGTGCAGATTGTCAATCATCTCAACACTTACCGATGGCCTTTGTGTAATGCCTGGCACCAAGTAAAAGTTCCGGAGCCCGATACCAAAACGTCACAACTACTGGATCCAGATCTGCAAGTGGCTTTAGAGGAGAATTGAATAACCTGGCAAAACCCATGTCAGCTGGAAAAAAAACCACACAAATATATAAAACTCATTTTGCCATATGATCAGAGCCATGCAGGAGTTGGTAACTGCCTTTAATCTTTCAATGAACTTTTCCTCTGAAACTGTGCACTGGTTAGGAACTGTTTTGTTTATCTGTACTAAGACAGAGTCTTCTACCCTGTCAACTTTATTTACTGACCAAACACTAAAGCTTAAGTCTTACTTCCTGAGAGCGAAGATTTAACTTCAGAGTTAGAAGTAAAACCTGAGCCTGAGCCTCAATCTCAGGTTGTTGGAAGCAGTTAGGGCTGAGTCTCCTTGTTTAGACTGTGCACCTGCCCACCTGAGTCCGTGCACCTGCCCACCTGAGTCTCGGCACCTGCCCACCTGAGACCGACTGCACATCACTCAGTTCAGTATGCACTGGAATCGGTTGCTTCAAGTTACATATGTATCTTCCCTAGTGTGTTCAGGGACAGCACACTGGAGGCACAGAATCAGCTATGGGGGGCAATCAGAGAAAATGCCATACTGGGACCTTTCCCCTAGAAAGTTGATCATAACAGCACATTGCACATAATCCTGAGAACATGTATAAAACATAATAAATAATTGCTATAAAACATATAATAGATAATTGCTATAGTAATTCATTTAACAAAGATGTAAACGAAAGCTAACTTACTTAAGCATTAGGGGTATATAAAACTAGAATTTGTCACTATTAAGGGTCTAGAGATCTTTTTTATGATTTCATAAAGAAGTACTTTGTATTTGTAAGACCCTTAACAATTTACAAATGGCGTTTATACCCATCATACAATGTCATTTCATTTTCATAATAGAACAGTACTGTGCTTCTCACTTCTGAGGTGAAGAACCTAAAGCCAAAGCACAATTGAATTACTTGTCTATGTTCACAAGAACAGTAAGACATCGTACCTGCCTCTGCTTCCTGAGTACTGGGATTAAAGGTATGCAAGCGTGTGTGTGTGTGTGTGTGTGTGTGTGTGTGTGTGTGTGTGTGTGTGTGTATGTTGGGGGGAGGGGTTGACATTAGGTGTCTTCTTATATGTTGTCTTCAATGTTGCCTAGCCATTTCCTCAGAGATTAAAACAATATACCCCAGCAGAAAAGTTCCTGGAACCAGAAAGGGAACATCTCAAAATTCTTCAGGAAGTCCCTGAAACTGAGAAGATTTACTAGGGCCCTCCCTCCCTGGGATAAACCATTAACAACTGCTAGGTCACTCTCAGACAGGCAAAGGGGCAAAAAGGAGACTAAGATCAGATCAGCTGCTTGGACGAAGAGACAAGCCCACTTGCCTGGAAGAGGTTTAAACCAACCGAGTCACTTGGAAAGGACACTCAACCTACTGAGCTACCTGTAGCTGCACAGTGTGCTCCAGGTTCCAGTTTTTGTGAGCTGTCAGCTGTGCTGAGGTATGCTTTGGTGATGTATGTGTCTTTGATCATTTCTGCTCCTATAAGCAACCTCTCACCTATTCTTCTAAGTAACCAATGAGAGATGAAGATGATCTCTGGTAACATCTGTACTTTGCTCTGTCATGAGCTCTATATCTGGGTGCGTAGGGTGAGTGTGTAGTTTCCCCAGAAAAAAATTAGTTACACAACACTCCTCACTTTATTTTTTGAGACAGTGTCTCTCCCTGAACTCAATACTTCTACACTGGCTTGGCTGGATGGCCAACAAGCTCTAGAATCCTCCTGTTTCCAACCCCCGCACCCCTAGCTCTAGGGTAAGAGACTAACTTTCAATATGGGTGCTGGGGGTCTGAACTCAGGTCTTTCATGCTTGTGTGTTAGGAGCTTCAAATAAGACGCCAGCCAGCCCTCTAGTAGCTAGATTCTTAAACACTGATTGACATCCAATAAGTTATATACATGGTAATCACAAACCACAAAGGCAGAGTCACAAGAATGACGAATCTCTATAATTTAAAATACACAATATACACAGTACATTTTGAATGTGTAATGGACCCAAATGCACTATAAAAAGTACAAATGCAGGTAACTATAATGGATCATTTAATCTGAGACTAAGTATGCTGTAATATGCATTAAATTATAATTGGCTATATTGTTTCTTTAGAGTTTGAATAATTTATAATGCTTCATGAAGCTGCTTTGGCGTATTGAGCTCTTAAAAAAATAAAAGCTAACCAAGGAAATCTATGCTAATGTCTACCCCTAAAAACGAAATTTCTCTAGTGATAACAAAAACAGTCAATATTTCTACCAATATTACATCTATTATTATTATTATACAATATTGAGAGCACTATTTTATTAAGGTAGAATCTAACTGTGGCTGTTGGTAAAGTATGATGATGGAAATGTACGGTGGGATGCTGTTCTGCCCACTGAAAACCATGTTATATTAAAGGCAAAAGCTAATGTTTCTCTTATTCTCTGCCTCCTAACTAAATTTTTAAATTTTAATTAGTTAGTTAGTTAGCTTTGGAGTCAGGGCCTCTCCATGTTAACTCTGGCTGGCCTCTGCCTCCCAAGTGCTGGGACTAATGTGTGTGCTGCCATACCTGACTCCATTTCTTAATTTTGTTTAATTCACTGTCAAATGGAGCTAAGGCCAGAAGAAAGTAAGTACAATTCCGTTCTACTGAATGAACTTTACAGGTGCCTTTCTAAATAATTACTAATGTAGACCAAGTAAGTGACCTAAACATAGTTTTGGCTGTTTTCTAAAATACAATGCATGTGAAAGTGTCCAATGAAATGGATGTTTGTGGGCGCTAACTAGGCAACATCAGACATCAGATGAGGGGCAGCACCGAAGCCTAACACCCAGCAGTCTGCATGACAGGAGCCAGTTCTGCTGATTCCTTCCTAAGAAGCACTAAGTCCCAGGGCAGGAGGGTCTGTCTACATCTCCTTAAGGTCTCAGGTAAAAGGATGCTTTAACCACAGAGGAAGTAGACAAAGGAAAGTGAAAGTGGAACTGGATTTTGAAGTTGAAATCTTTTGAGTTAGGGAGGGAGCAGGGATGTTAGATAAGAACTGCTAAATACTTCGAGTTCCTTAAGACTCTTAGCTTAGGCTGTCCTGGTGTAGCCCCAGACAATCCTCTCTTCTCAACCTCTGAAGTACTAGGACTCTGGGCATAAGCCAGACTGGAGGGTGTTTGAGGATGCTGGGGAGAAAAGGATACAATGTACCTCCTTTTCCACTCAACTGTAGTGTTCTGAGCCCAACAAGAACTACACTAAAACCTTGAACAAGTATCTTGTCATTTTTTTTTAACCCTAGAAATTGAGCCCATGCATGCTATGCAAGCTCCCTGCCACAGACTGTGCCTTCAGTCTGCACTTTTCTATCTTTAAAGGGTAATTCTGGGGCTGAGGAAATAGCATGGTGGCGGAAGTATTCATCGGTGTGCACGAGGCTCTGTATTCAACCCCTGTACCATATACACAGGAATGTGGCATTAAGACAAAGTTTATAAGCCACCGAACCAATCATAGTTACTCTTACTGTTAGTGTTCCATTTTATCATTTATATCAAAACTATCACCTTAAAATTCTTAAAAATTCCCTGAGTAGAGAACTGAATTTCATGTTGACCACACTTGGGTGATTAAGGGGAACATAGTGATTGACAAAAGTCAGAGTCTAAGATGAAGATGATGAGTTAGCTCGAGGACAATGGAGTTTGGGTTGCTAGGAGGGCCAAATAATAGAGAGAGAACAGACATCGAGTTGTAGACTCACTTTTATTACAGCTAAAATTTGAGGTCATACACTGTCACACCCTTGAAGAAACAATTATAGAGGGAAGCTGTGTCCCAAACAGGTGCTAAAGGTGTCCTCAAACAGCACGCTGAGGAGAGCAAGAGCAGCAGAAGAGCAGCAGCAGCAGCAGCAGCGCAGCTCGGAAGGAGCCACGCAGACCAAGACAGAACACAGCCTCAGGGCCAGACCACTCAGGGATCAACAACAGTGACTGACACAAGCCACTGGATCTGCCAGGGCAAAGGTCGTAAGCACAGGTCTTTTCAGAGACGGTTTTGACAGAGAATGGACTTTAAGGTCAGATTATAACAAGTTATGGTGAGTGAATAGAAAGTGTATCCTAGAAGTAAAGAAGCAATGGGGTTAGGGGAAGCAACATGAGGCGCAGGGACACAAACGTTAAAGAAAACAAGATGGGGTATGAACTGAAGTGGTGCAGAAAAAGTCACAACTCATTTAAAGGCACTACAAGACTAACCCACCAGTGTAAACCTTGTGATTGCAGACTTGGAATGCTGCAGATCCAGAGCCAAACTATCTTAGCTCTCTATTTCCCTGAACAGCCATCTGTTGTCTGCACCTCTGTCCGACTTACCATTCTTTCAAACGTCAGGTAAAACCTTTGGGATCATGCACAGACACGAGCTAGAAGTGAAGAATGTGACTAGGTAACATCTGAAACCCATAGCAGAGTCTATCTACTTTGATACAACCCCGTCAGCATCTTTGGGGAATACCTTGGTTTATGATTTGCACTGGGAGTATAAAAGTTCATGCAACCACCTCCACTTTGGAGTATTATTCAAGGACACTTTAATGTGTGTTCCTTAGTGATGTCTACTCATGTCTGCTCAGAATAAGCTACTTTGCTCACTTTGAGATGAAAGCTCTACTCTGCACCTACAGTTTTGGTTACAAACCATGAGGCTCCATGGAAGATCTGCTTTCCTCAGAGGAATTACCTCAGGTATCAACAGGTCCCCTGTATGTCCAACCACCCACTGTCCCCTTGGGTAATGTTGGTGAGTTCTTTCAGTGGCCTGGGCCTTTCCTTTGGTGAGGCTAACAGCCAGTTTGGCAGTCTTCTAGTATTCTCAGCTGACTATTACCAGATACCCTTTTACTTTATCACAGAGCACCCACCTGAGTATTTGTTATGAAAGACCTCTGTAAGGAGACCCTGCTCATCCAAAGAAGCTCGAGAGACTGGCTTGATGCAAACATACAAGGCAGTTTAATGGTGGAGCTCCAGGTCGACATGTATCTCCCACAGAGACAGAGGAAGCGACCCCGAGACTCCGGAGTCAAGGGTTTATATAGTAAAATTGGGAGGGGTGCTGGTGGGAAGAACTGACGCGGTTACACATGATTGGCTAGTTTAAACATCAGTAAAGAATACGTGCAGAACGTGCAATTCCATTGGGCAGGGCATCTGGTTAACCTCTAACCATATTAGGAAAAAAAAGAGATGCCAGCATCCAGATGGCCCCTTGCTCAGTGGGGATAAGCCCGAGCATGTCCTTGCATGCCCTCCCTATCTTCAATGGCAAGCTAGTTTCTGGAATGAATCAACGGCCTTTGTTCTAGCCTGTCCGGGCATGCCTGGCCTTGTTCAGCAGTGCTCACTACCCTATGCCTGTAAACCTTCTGACTATCCAGCATTCACCACAGACCCTGATTTTAATTTTTCTTTCAGTTGATGATGCTTGTTTTCAGAGTACATGTTTGCTACCATCTCCAGAACCTAAGTGTGCAACTTCTCTGTGTCCTCTCTAGCTTACCGGAACCTAATCCCTTCAGGTTACAAGTTCTCCAAGTTCTATGATCATTGATCATAAACATACCAAACATGATAAGCACCTCTCCTCTCCCGGAAGTATCAGGATCTCTTCAAGATGAGCACTAGCCTTAGGGAATGAGACAGCATACACCACCCACTTCTGAGAAGTAATTTTATCAGCACCATTATGAAGGAGTGGGCACCCAATGTCTTATTCCCCTCATGTTCTTGTAAACATTCAAATAAACTCAAACACATAGGGAGGAGCCTACTTTGGTATGAGACCCAAAGAAATTTTTTCTACAAGTGGCACATAAATTTGATCCAAAACAAAAATCCCTCTAACTAGCATCTAAGACTACACAGTTTTCAAGGAAAAGATGCCTTCACCAAAACAAGGTGAAACAGAAATTCAAAATAGGAAGTGTTTGGAGACAACTGCCACCTGGAATTCACCTGGTTTTATGTTTAACAATTATAGTCATTCAATTACCAATTATTTGGAAAAACAGAGAAATCTATCATACTCTAACTGGGCTTTATCCATCCCTACCCCTCACATGCAATGAGGAACATTCAGTGTTTTTGTTGTTGTTGTTTGTTTCTTTAAACTAGAAGTTCTTGGAAATAAGCAAAATGTATTGAATGGAAGACTACTTCAATTTGAACTTGAAAGCACTTAACAAACAATAACACTGCAAGTTTACAGAAGAGAACCAAAAAGAGCTTTGAAACCTATAAGAGACAAGAACTGGGTTAAAAGCTGGGGGGTGCTGATGCAGGCCTTTAAACCCAGCACTGAGGAGGTAGAAGCAGGCAGATCTCTCTGATACACAAAGAAATATATATGTAACATCTGCTCAGTCTGATACTGTTCTTCCTATGTATGTATGGACATCCTTGGTTGCCTGTAGATCTTTGTGTATTTGGGACTCTACCAAATGTGTTTTCGTAAGTTGCCAACAGGTAGAATAAGACAGCTTTCTTTCCTAATCTTTGCTAAGAAGACAACCATATTTTGAATTAATATTGTTATCTGAGGGGCAGTGGGCACTGGGGGAATAAAGGGGAGTGGGAGAAAACCCTACATCCTGCCAGAGTTCGGGTGCTCTGGGCAGGCGGACGTGGAAGACTGCCACACACTTTCCTCACGCCCCGGGTGGGTGTCTGGCTGTGTGAAGCCACTGACCCCAGCTCGGCAGGTGGTGGATAAGGGGCAGTCCTAGGCACCAGTTTCCAGCTTCCCACACTGGATACCTTGGAGGAGCTGAGAACAGATTGGGGGCCCTGGGGCGGCACTGAGCCCCGGAGCCGAAGGGAGAAGAGGGCAAGGGCGGGTGATGGTTCTCACTCGGGCAGGCGAGAGTCCTGTCCGTGGCTGGAGTGCAGGAAGACCTTCCAGCGGGAGGTTAGACACAGCTCACTAGGAGAAAGCTTATCCCATCGTTTAAGCACTGTGGGCCATGATGAGCAGAGACAGACCACACTGCCCTGCAGTTACCAACATGCACAATTCAACATGCAGACAACATTAAAGATTTTAAGCTATTTCAATGAGAAAAGATGTTTTTTTTAAAGACAGAAAGCATTTTATCTTACCAAAAATATTGTCTAATTTCAAATTTTTATATTTACTTACCACTTCTTTATTTAATTTGAGACAGGGTCTCATTCTAGTCCAGGCTAGTCTGGAAGTACTATATATAGTCCAGGCTGACTTTGAATTCATAGCAGCTTCCTGAGTGCTAAAAAATTTTGCCGAAGGTATTTCAAAACACAATTAAAGGATTTTCTAAGTTCAAAATCAAATGCACTGATACAAAACTAAAACCTACTTTCTACTTATAATAATAAGTTTTTATATTCATAAAAAATTTGGCTTAAAGATGAAGGATGTTTTACTCCTTTACTACACAGGTCATTTAAAACGTGATCATCGAGCTATAGAGAGGGCTGCTTGGTGGTCAGTATTGGTCTTGCAGAGGATATGGGTTCAATTCCCAGCACCCCAACCCAGTGGAGGCTCGAAATCATCTATGACTTCAGTTTAAGGTCTATGACACCCTTTTCTGGCCACTATAGGCACCAAGCATGCACATGATGTACATACATTCATGCAGACAAAATGCCCATACCTATAAGAAATAGGATTTTTTTTTTTTAAATTGGTCGTTAGTATTTATTCACTATAAAGAACTAGGGCATTACTACTAAATTAGACAAGTGTCTGTGAAACTCGTTTTAGTGAACAAATATTTATATCTATTTATAAAATTTTCCACAGTGCCCTTGATCCTTTGGATGGGTGATTAAATTTTTTAAAATGCAACTAAAACATTAATTGTTACAATTCATTTATCAAAGCTTTTAGTTTTATTAGCCGAATACACTTCCATTAATTCTTTTAAGTTCTAAGATTTATGCCTTTAGGAAACAAAGTTATCTCCATATAAAATAACTGTTAACAGAGTTTTCCAGCAGTGAACACCTGGAGAAAAACTAAATAACAAGAGCTAAAAATAAGTGATTGTCAACTGGATCCAATGTTTTAGATTCCCTTTGGCCTGGATATGAAGGACCCTGCCAGGTATTTCAAAGTATCTCTTGTCTTGTGTTAGAGAACTTTAGAGGATAATGTTTCAATCTGTATTTTTCACCTCAAACTTGGGTCAGTTTACAAGGACACAGCCACAAGCTCACCTGCCACTACACTGCTGAAGAAGGAACTGAAACACTCTGACAACATTCCTAACTCTCACCTTTTATAACACTTTAGAAATCCTTCCTATTTAAATATTTTAAAAACTGTCTAAGATATTTCATTTTCCTAAGTGATAAATTGCTAATCTTGGTTTTAGTAAAATTGCAAAGAAAGGCAACAGCACTGCCTCCGTTCATTAATCACGCATTCAGTGTCTGCTTACCCAACTGTCGACTTGACTTAACTCTTGATATTTTAAATGACTCAGATGTTTTCACAGAAACAACTTCCCATTTTTCAGTATAACTTTTTTTTTGTGTGTGTGGTTTTTTGAGACAGGGTTTCTCTGTATAGCCCTGGCTGGCCTGGAACTCACTTTGTAGACCAGGCTGGCCTCGAACTCCTCAGAAATCCACCTGCCTCTGCCTCCCGAGTGCTGGGATTAAAGGTGAGTGCCACCACACCCTGCTTTCAGTATAACTTTTTAAAAATCTAATCTTCATATTGACAGCGACCTATTTTAAATTTTCCAAATGGAACTCCATTTTAGGGATGCCTCAATTTTAAATCTAAATTAGCACCTAAAACCAAACTACTTCCTAATAAGAAAAAGGAAACAATGTTATCTGGACCCAACCATTTGCCTTACTATGTTATTACTTACTTAGACTTACTCACTGTACAACAGCCAACTGCACTGACACCCAATGGCTCTGAGGTGACTCAAAGTCCACAAAACTACCAGTCTTCTTTTTTTTTTTAACAATGGCACACACTTTTTATTTATTTTTTTATTTTTTATTTTTATTTTATTATATGTAAGTCCACTGTAGCTGTCCTCAGACACCCCAGAAGAGGGAGCCAGATCTTGTCACGGATGGTTGTGAGCCACCATGTGGTTGCTGGGATTTGAACTCATCACCTTCGGAAGAGCAGTCGGGTGCTCTTACCCGCTGAGCCATCTCACCAGCCCCAACTACCAGTCTTCTAAAGACAACAATAATCATGGTGCTGTATCAAAACTGCAAATGGAGTATCAAAGGAGACCTCTCTGCAAATATAGCTTCTAAACTAGGTTTAGAACAAATCTACTAAGACTAATTTTTAAAACATACATTTTAAAAAGGATTCATATTTAAACACAAAATTATTCTCCCAAAAAGAAGAAACTTACATCTAAGAGACCATACCATAAATATCATATTTCCTAACTAAACGAATCTTCAGAGTGTTCCATAGAACAAGCCAAGATGTTTAAAACATTGCTCCTTGACATTCAGGGCACATCACAGAAAAGAGGGTGGAAAACATGCAGTGGCTGGAGGACAGGAAGAGCATTGTAAAATGCAGCCTCTTGCACACGACATGGCCACATGGCCCAAGAACTCACAGCAAAGGGTACCTGGATTAAACCTGCTTACAAGACCCCATCTCTAGCTCAGAAAGTACTGGAAGCTGAAGGCTGCCAGTGAGGGTGGGGGCTGAGGGCATGGCCACTGGCAGGTTATACAGGGTCAGCACTACACCTTTGTACACATATAGGCAGCACTCAATGAACTCATGTTTTTAAAAGGGACATGAAGGTGGGAGGGAGCTAGATTAAAGGAATGTCTGCATAGAGTGGGAACTGGGGTAGAGATGATCAAAATATATTTTATAAATATATAAAAATTGTCAACAAATATATAAAAATATCATTAAAATTACTAAGTAATACTGCTATTCTGATCATGAATAGTAAATTGGTGGGTAAAATTACAAAATAACTTACTGGTGTTCCAGTTTCAAATGAAATATTTCATAGACTATAAATGATTACAGATAGGCACTGAGGACCTTTTTGAGTTGGGGATTTGGTTAAAAGTGTCTATTATTCTCATCTGCTACCTTTAGTTCTTTAGTTCATACTGTGTTCTTGATTATTCTACCTTTACATATGTTTATATTATCTGTCACATGTAAATGTACATGTCCGATACAGAGGTCAAAAAAAGGGGGAAAAAAATCTGACCTAGATCCCGATAGCTAGCAACGTTATGTGATATGGGGCTTATGTGTTAATGGTTTTGAACAATCCCCTCTCCTGTAAACTGTTTCCTGCCTACTCAGCTTCACCTTCACTAGATGCAAGAAACGAGTCTTCTGAGCATGAGGCACACAAAGCAACCTCCAGCCTCCCCCATGTCCAAACCTGTCAGTGTGCAATTACGGGAGCTATGGACTCAAGCTAGAAACATCACACAGGTGCTAAAGGGTCAACAAGGCTGACGACTCATTACAACTGTGTTTGTAGGAAACTGGAGTTTTGCAGGGCCAAGTGAGCTCAGAATATTATTCCTCATTTCTGTGTCTGATCTTCTGTCCTTTAAACCACTGGGTAACACCTCTCAATGTACTACTTTGACAGACCCCTAGCCTTCATCATCTGACAGCTCAGAACTTCACCAGCTAGTGTACTGAGCCCACAGCAGAGCGGCCCACCTGCCCCATCCTCATCACATTCCCACCACCCGGCTCTGCTCTAGGCTCTGCTCTAATCACCTGTCTATCTGATGTTTCTGCCCATGCACTTGGGAATGCCTTGATAGAAGGCTTTCTTTTGTTTTGTGACTACAAAAGTTTGTTATAACTGCTCCTACAAGCTATTAGGCAACCTGAATCCACACTGGGAGGTCACAGTAACTCTTGTTTGGCACTTTTCACTTGGGGGCAAAAGCTATGTTTACACTGGTTTGCAGAGGTAAGATTCAGTTTAAAACTGAAGGAAGACCGTCAGCGTTTCAGAGAAGAGGGGCAGCTTGAGAAGGGCTACCTGACAAGTGGTAATGCAGGGACTCATTCTCAGAAGCCACAGAGGGTAGCTAGCAGGTACCTGTCAGTCAGACCTTTCTTGGAGGAAATCAGGGACTATCCCCAGGCTCTCCATAGAGAAAAGTCTCTATGGAAGCCTTACTCAGGGCTTCAAAGAGTGAGCAAGGCATAGCTTTTAGTTCAGTTTTCCTTCACTGTGGCCCCTACCTTCAGAAGGCAGCTGTGGCTGAGGTACCATAATAAAGAATCTACCCCACAGCATAGTCAAATGTCTGCATGACAGTTTCTCTTGGGAGGGAATAGCCCTTTTCAGCTTTGCCAAGCAAATGTATGTCTTCAATAAATGCCTATAAGAAAACATGTGAGTGGTAAAATAAAAATAGAACAAATAATGGGAAAGAACCAAGAAGGGGAAAAAGCGACTTAACTGTCAGTACTTAGTGACAAGACAGTCATCAATGAAGGTGAATCCATCACCTCCAGGCAGAGGTTCAGAGCAGGGCTATTAGCTTCTGGAACTGGGAAGAGGATGAAGAAGTGGGAAGCAAGCAGATGGACAGGCTGCCTCAGCGAGGGGTGGACTCTGTCCCAGTGACAGCACCATTTGTATCACCTCAGCATCCCTGTTCCAACAGCAATGAAGTTTCCCTGAATCCCTTCCCAGCTGAGGTGATGGAGCCCAGGTGAGTGTGAGTGTGAGTGTGAGTGTGAAGTGCTGCAGCATTCCTGTCGACAGGTGTGCTAGTGTCTGGGCAAAGGCACTCTGCAGATAGGAGGTGCTGTCATTAAGTCAGGGTTAGGGCGGTGTACTTGGGAACAGGATATTGGCAAGCTAGGGAAACAACAGTGTAAGCTGGGTGTTATGCTGGAGAGTGGTGGTGACATAAAACGCACTTGGCGTACTGTAAGTGAGCAAATGTCTATGGGGCATGTCAGTTTACAATGACAGGATCTTATTTTGAGGAAAGAACTGTGGAGAATGGGTGGCTTTATAGGCTACCTACATTTTCCAACATCATTTCTATAAACACGGAGAAAGTAATTTTAAAATTGGCAACTTAATGAGGGCATTAAAAAGGAAAACATAGAAGTCACTCGGTTTCTTCATCGCTTCTCTCAGGAATAGTTACCTACCTATTTTGACTCTCCCCCTTTCAGGACCTTCTCCCATTACTAGGATATTTGCTGGTTTCTAGAAATAAAAATAGAGCATTCAAATTACTACTTTATCCTTTTGACATGCTCCAAAATGGAAATTTTTTCATATGAAAATATGATTTTTATGTATTTTCATTCAGTCTAAACTAATTAAAGATTAAGTACTTTTTACAGTTAAAGCATTTGATATTCTTGACGTTAGTACTAAATTCATATAAACATTTTTTGCCAGGGAAACATACTTATTTTCAAAGTTGTATCATATAAATAATTACAAAGTAATTGAAATTATCATTTATATTTGTCCCATAACTTAAAAACCTGCACCACTCAAATATACTTATTTTTAATGTGAAAATTTCAAACCACAATATAACTACTCTCACTTAAGTCAACCAAATGAGTATTCCTTGTTAAGTATTTTTGGACTGCATTACAAAAACATCACTGATATGGACAGACTCAATTAGAATTCACATCAATTACAATAAAAACAAAAGTAAGCAACTCCAAATATGGCCCAGCAGTGGTGGCATACTCCCAGCACTCAGGAGGCAGAGGCAGAAGGATCTCTGAGTTCAAGGCCAGCCTGGTCTACATACAGAGTGAGTTCCAGGACAGCAGAGCTGTACAGAAAAACCCTGTTTCAAAAAGACAAAACAAAACACACACACACACCTGGAAAGGAAGAAAAAAGGAAAAGAAAAGAAACTCCAAATACACCTAAGATAGCTGATATTAAATCTTTCCAATCTTTCAGAATAAAGAAGAAGAAGAAGGGGGGAGGGGGGAGGAGGAGGAGGAGT